>OX438622.1:6272742-6793932 GCA_949316135.1 Choreutis nemorana
CGCTGGGAGGACGAGCTTAAACTCACAACGGGACCACAATGGAGAAGAGTTACTGGAGAGAAGCTAGCTACTGGAGGAGACCTTTGCCAACAGGCACGCTGAGCTGAGTTACTTCATATACCAACAGAACCAACAACCACAAAAGTCCTTAATTCTCTCACCCAGCATTAGGTGCTGTATAAATAAATAAACGAAATGTCTTCTTTTTAATAATCCTTATGTATGAGGAGTTTGATGAGTATCATTAAATTACGGGTTGTTTTTATTTTCAGCAGGTTCTATCTATTTGACAACCTAGTGGGGCAGTTCGAATCCTGGTGGTGGAGGAACTTTGTGTTAGTAAGACGCATTGTTTTGCTTGCTGGTCTTGGATGTAGTATTCTTATCTTTGTAGTACATAAATATCATTGCTGAGTCAATGTGTGTCAAAAAAGTGAAAAGTCAAAATGTTTTTTATTCGATTAGACTTAAAATAAGCACTTTCAAATCGTCATTTTTTTTTACAACCACCGGTTCGGAATGCTATTTCTACGGGGAAGAATCCGGTGAGAAACCTCCATAGTTGCTTTTTTCAATATTCAAATACAATATTTTTTACTACAAATTACGATTTTTCAACATAATAATTCTAGCTACACTCCAACTGTCAAAAAGATAAACCTGTGCAGCTAATTAAATTACTTCCATATATCTTTATCCTCTACATAATTTTGAATTTTATAGTAAGCCTTCTTAATTAAAATTTGTTTAACATATTGCTTAAATTTCATATCTGACATTTCTGTTACATTTCTTGGAATTTTATTATAAAAGCGAACACAATTTCCAATAAATGACTTACTAGTTTTTGCTAATCTAACTGTAGGGATACGTAATTTATCGTTATTTCTGGTATTTATACCGTGACCTAGTCTATCAAACTCATTTAGATGTTTCCTTACATACATAATATTGTCAAAAATATATTGGGACGGTAAGGTGAGTATATCAATTTCCTTAAATAATTGTCGTAATGAATGTCGCGGCTTTAAGTTATACAGAGCTCTTATAGCTGTTTTTTGTAAAATAAGTATTGTATCTATTTCGGCCGCACTACCCCATAGTAGTAACCCATAAGACATAATTCTATGAAAATATGCAAAATACACCAGTCTAGCTGTCGGGAGATCCGTTAAATTTCTAATTTTCCCTACTGCATATGCCGCCGAGCTTAATTTACTACAAGTTAATTCTAAATGTGCATTCCACTGAAGTTTTGAATCAATATTAATGCCTAAGAATTTAGTAAATCCTACGATATCGAGCACATCATTATTTATTTTAACATCTGTCGATAATGTCCGCACCTTTGGCAATGAACATTTGATACATTTAGTCTTGGTACTATTAAGAAGCAAATTGTTAGATGTGTGTTGTGATGCGGTTATTATTATTACTATACACATACATCATTAACATTTAAAATACTCTCCCTCCAAGTGGCATAGCTGTGGGAGAGTATTTTGTCTCTTTAAAAACTTTGCACTGCACTACAGTGATAGTATTAAGCTACAGATATTCCATCTCACAAAGAAAGTTGTCAATAATTGTATTTGATTTGTACATCAACATTGTTTTACTGTGTAACCTCTTTACTGAACAAACTCGGTTATGCACACTGAAGCAACATTTGGAATAACTATCACGAAAACTTTGAATATTTCAATCTAAAGATAAATTTTAAGCCAAATTGTTTACTGTTATGAAATAAATTGAGTGAATTTTCCATCTTAAATCCACAAAAATTGATTGAAAAGAAAAATATGGTTAGGCATTTATGCTTGTTTATCTTCTTAGCTTTGTATCAATTAAATTTATAAAGCTTTTTCCAAAACAGAATAATTTTCTTTATTTTATTCACACAAAATTCTTTGATTTAAATAAGCGACATCATTATTTATTGTAAAATTCTAGTGGTCAAGCTGTCTACTTACCACCGCTATTATGTTATTTAGTTTAAGAAAATTTGTTTTCACTTAACTCTAGAGAAGTTTTAAATGTAGGTCAAATTTCTCCGTAACACATTTACAATTTAAAATTTCTCCGTAACACATTTACTTATTCGAAAAACGAGCTTAAATAAAAACATTTGCAAACCAAATGTATTCAATGTGTATTTTACTTGAATAAAAGCTTTGATAAACGCCCCCATAATATAAGCCGGACGCATAGAGCATCGAACTATTTGTTTACTTGCCTTATCTTGTTTTTTCACTTTTAACTATAAACAAAAACATTACCTCTAGTTTTGTATGGAAATCAATCAATACACTACACAAAGGCAAAAGGATATTAATTTTAACACTAATAACCTCAGTGACTCACTTATAATTATAAAAAGTTAGTCATATTTACCTATTATTAATCAAATTAAACAATTAGCGCAGATTTTTCCAATTTTCATTTCAATTTGCCAGGATGAAACTTTTTTTTTTCTGAAAAAGTGAAACGTCAATTCAAGCAACGTTCCCATTTACGTTGATTTGTAAAAAAATTCAAATCAAATTTATTTGCGAGAAACATTTTACCTACAGAAAGTTTGTTACATTTGCATTATCTTATAATATGTCTTACATACAAATTTATTAATAAAAAATATGTAATATTACAAGGATAATTTAGAACACACACATAGCCATAAAATAAATAAATAACTATTCCATTTTTTCCATGTTATTTTATTAATCCTTAAGGTTTCAACCTAAGTGTCATAACTTTTTTATTGAGTAAAACATTCCATAGTATGGGTATTTATTTGATCACGAGCGTTCGCTAATCCTTCCACTAAAATAAAAGAGTCCAAATTTCGTGATAAACAACATGACTTGAGTAAAATATTGAACATGTAGCGAACAATACGTAATAAATCACACTCTATATAATAAAATGGGATTCGAATCCGAGATGGGCGGTTATCTTTTAGGTAAATAGGAGTTTGCTTATTCAGAAAAAGTTGATCATTTGACTTCTTACCCATAGTACCATTGTTTCTGAATTCTAAAAAAATATATGTAGGTATACACATCGACATGTAAATTAAATTAGTACCTATTCTATTTGTACTAGTTTTTATTGAGCAGACTGGGAAACGCAGTTCACAGTTTTATTAAAACTGTTTTTATTTAATTTAAAAAGAGAACAGTAAAAAACAATACTAAAAACGTATTTATTCAATTCTTTTTTTAACAGATTGTTATTGTTAAAATGAAAATAATAAACATAACCTAACATAAAGTCACGCCATAATCTCTCGAGAGGGGTAGGCGGAGGTGTTACACACCGCATTTCGCATGTTTATGTTGAGTCCCAGTGTGACAGGCTGCGAATATGTCGCCACTATCCGGGCACTTTGAGAAACATGGCAGCTACAACTTACGGCAACCCGAGACTCGGACCTTCGACCTGTCGGTTCACCAAGGCACGTAACAAACAGAGCTACCGCGTCCTCCACGTCGTATGAAAATAGTTTAAAACTAGGCATTTTTTTTTCAAACAAATTTTTTTTCTGATTCAATCTTCTTTTTCATAAAAATAGTTTACACATATTCACCGGACTCCTTTAAGAAAACCTTGTTACGGTGAGATTTGCTCCTCTTAAAATGTCTTGTTAGATGCGATTTATTGTTGAACCGCATATCGCACACATCACAGTACGCCTCCTTTAACTTCAAATGAACTCCATCCATATGAAATTTGTAAGCTGCTAAAGACAGGAACCGCTCGCTACATTCCACGCAGGAATACGGCCTGTAGTTAATATGCATCCTCATATGCTGACGTATATGGCCTTTCTCAAAGAACTTCCTATGACAAATGTCGCATTCAAACTTTTTACCATCGTGCAAGTGCCTGTACTCATGACGTTTCTTGTCTGTCGCTTGGTTGAAGACCTCTTCGCAGTAACTGCACTTGTAGGGTTTTTCTCCGGTGTGTAAACGCATATGTGTTGTCCTTTGCTGTGCGTTGCTAAACCCTTTACCGCAGTACCAACACTGGAATAACTTGAGACCGGTGTGTGAAACCATATGGTATTCCAGAGACTTCTTCTCTGGGTACTTTCTACCACATTCTACGCACTCAAAACCTGGTTCTTTGTGGCTTTTCAGGTGCTTCTCCATATATTTAACAATGATAAGTTTGCCGCAGACATTACATTTCTCTTGTGACCTCGTGTGTGATGGAATGTGCAAAGCAAGAAGGTTGCCTTTACTGAATTTCATCTGGCACTGTCCACATTTGTAAGTGTTGGTATGTATTACTTTGTGGATCGCCCAGTCGTCGTAGTTCGAGAAGGCCACCTCACATTTATTACAGAGGTACGTCTCATCTCCGTGCGTAGTTTTATGCTGTACCAGCTGTCCGTTCGTTCCAAACTCTTGGCTGCAGATCGGACAAGTAAACACCCTACATTTTATCTTATCGTGGTTCCGCATATGAATGTTGTACCCCTGTATGGTGGATGATATATAATCACACAAGTTACAAAAGTAAGGCAGACCTTGATGTTTGTTTTGCAGAATTATTTTCTTTCTGAAATAAATTCAAGTACTGAATCTGAGTCGTCACCGGCAAATTTCAATCAAATTAACACATACATTGTTTACACAAAAGTTAAATAATTAATTAATAATATTTTTTTTAATCGAATTTGATAAAAATTTATTGAATAATATTTATAGAAAATTAAAATTCACATAATATTCGAATAAGTGTAAACTTATTCTTAAGCTAGGCTATCAAACCTTCTTGAAGAGAAAGCCCTGCAGTAAGATTGTATAATCTTGCATTGCAGGTGCTAAGCATATATAAACTAGATTAATAAGAATACTACATCCAAGACTGGTATGTAAGATTATGCGTTTACACTGCTACTCCGCAGAGGTCCTCAATAATAAGTAATTAATTTAAGTACTTACTTAGACTTTGAAATTGGCTTTTTGTGATTATCATCAATGTCCTCTGCCTTGATATCACCAACATTTGATTGGTTATTCCTCTTTGATCTAGCCCATCTCTCCTGTTTTAACTCCCGTATCTTCTGCTTATATTCCGATTTCAGCTTTCTCTCAATGCTCGTCTCCGAAAGATCAGCATATTTACGTTTGTCAACCCTTCTTGGTCTTAGATTCAGCTGAAGCATTTTAATTTCATCACTCGTCATTTGTTCTGTATCTTCTATTGGAACTTCTATTTTTATTAAATTATCAAGTATCTCTGGTTCTTTATGATTATAACTTTTATGTTCTTCTGGTTCTTTATGATTATAATTTTTATGTGTTTCTGGTTCCATACCATTATCACTTTTATGTTTTTCTGATTTGGAACTATTGTTTACAGTTTCTGCCAATCCTGTAGTTTCAGATGCGGTTTTCTCTGTAGTAATTGGTTCGTCAAATGTTAATTTACAATATGTTTCTGTTGGTATATCCGATTTAGCAATAGCTTTAACTGTTTCATTTAGTGTTGTTGTAGTTTCTGAATCAGGGTTGTGGTCATCACCATTGGACCTCAATACAGAAGAATCAACTGTGCAATTTTCATTATTAGATATTTCTGTTGACATATCACTTGTTTCATTTGTAAATTCTGTCAATGTTACATATTCATCATCAGATTCTATATCAACATCAGATTCAAATGTGATTTTAGATCTAATGGAATTGTTTGATTCAGTACTTGCATTGTTAAATGTTTTACCATTTATATAATTGACCTGGTAAATTTGATCACTATTTATATTAGAGTCTTTAGCTACAATTGTTTTGGCGTCTTTAAGACTTCCTGTGTTTCTTTCAACAATTTTATTACATCCATTTTCTTTAAGTTCAGATTTCATTACAGATTCATTTTTAGAATCAGAATTAGCATCATCTTTTGATGTTTCAATCAAGTTTTCTCGTAAAATAACATCGGATGAATCAGTTTCTGTTCCAATGATATTTTGTTCATCATTTGCAACATCCATTCTGTAATTTAAATGTTTTTAGTTTATTTAATTTACTACGAATTTGGAAGAGTAAAGATGTGAAAAATGCTGAGGTAAACTCAAATAAATTTGTAATTATAAGCGACAAAAGTTTATCAGCAATATAACTACTATATTTTAGAGCTCATTTGTACTAACTTGTAATATTAACTGCAGCTCATTGGACTCTACAGAAAGTTTTTTGAAATATTATAATCTGAAAATGTGTCCTAACCATATCCGAACATAGCACCATGAAAATATGTCAAAACAAACGAGGTTGTTTTTTTTTTGTTGCAAAGATTTATAGCTCTACGACCAGCTTTTTGTTATTGTAAAACAGTGTTACATCCAGTTTTATTATTTAAACGATTTTTTTTTGTGAGTTTCCATGTAATAATAATATTTAAGATTTTAAAAGCTTTTTAATTTGACTATTTTTTCACATGTCTAATCAATATAATCTTGCGGGGAACGAACCGAATGAAAAACGAAAAAAATTGTGAATTAGGCACATCTCTAAAATTGACATTATTGTTTTTCAATCAATCTATCAATCAGCGGACGTGTTATTTATTTTTGTGTAACGAAAATTAATGATTTCCACTGATTTTCCTGTAGCAAGTGTGAATAAAAACCTTCATAATTGCTTCCAAAATGCAAGGCGTGAGCGCTCCTCGCGAGCAGGCTCCGCCAGTACTGAGTACGAGCTCAACAATCCTCAACATGAGGGAAAAAGAAAAGTACATAGAAGACTTCGACTTTCCCTTCTGCGACGAGTCTTCTAAGTACGAAAAAGTCGCTAAAATCGGTCAGGGGACCTTCGGGGAAGTGTTCAAGGCCAGAGCGAGGAACAGCAGTAAAAAGTTCGTGGCCATGAAAAAGGTTTTAATGGACAACGAAAAAGAAGGCTTTCCCATCACTGCTTTACGAGAAATCAAGATCTTGCAGCTTTTAAAACACGAGAACGTTGTCGACTTGATAGAAATATGTCGCACTAAGGCTACACTACACAACAAATACCGTTCTACATTTTATTTAGTGTTCGATTTCTGCGAGCACGACCTTGCGGGCTTATTATCGAACGTAAACGTTAAATTTAGTTTGGGAGAGATTAAAAAAGTCATGCAGCAGCTCCTGAATGGTCTATACTACATTCATAGCAATAAGATCCTCCACAGAGACATGAAAGCTGCGAATGTGTTGATTACGAAGAATGGGATTTTAAAATTAGCTGACTTTGGTCTGGCTCGAGCATTCAGCGTGGCAAAGTCCGGTCAGGTCAATAAATACACAAACCGAGTGGTGACACTGTGGTACAGACCTCCGGAACTTTTGCTAGGTTTGTATGAAAAGTAATATTAATAACCACATCACGACACACACATTGACTCAGCCCTGCAGTAAGTATTGTAAGAACTTGTATCGCAGGCACTAAGCAACGATATGGTATAAACTACATAGATAAGAATACAACATCCAAGAACGGTAAGCAAAACAATGCATCTTACAAATATCACAAAGTCTCACCCCCACCGGGATTTGAATATTGTAGCAGTCAGCTATTGTCATCTATAACATAAATTGGTAACATTGCTTTTGATGGTCAATTGTACCGACCAAACTTTGTTTGAATAATCTTTACTACATTCAATTGATGTGAAAGAAATCTTCGTTGATTTAAATTTATTAACATTCAACCTTACATCTTCATTTAAATAACATCACAAAAAAAAAAACAAAGCAAATTAGAATTCTCTTAAAAATAGAAAGTTCTTAGCTGAAGAAGCCAGAGTATAAAGCTATTTCAAAATTAAACTGAATAACATATAAGTCACAAAGTTATCATTATATTTTTATTTATTTAGGGACGTCTAAAGCAAGTACATTACACAAACATATAAAAATCACATATTATAAACAGAAACTGATGTACATGCCTGTAACAGGCGAACACAACATTTACAAAGGTTACACACACATTATACTAAAATAAAAACAGGTCACAAAGAAAAATAACATTGGTTTAGATTAAACCATTGCACAAATGAAATTAAAAAAGAAAAAATATATATATAGGAATTGAAATCTAAAGATCCTGAACCTAATGAGAACTATTTCATTCGACTTATAAAATATTGAAAAATTATATATTGTTATAGGCATATGAGCTTCACAATTCCAGATGAGACCATTTTCTTGTTTCATACGTTTTAGAGTGCGGTTTTCAGTAGTAGGGTTTTAGTTTTAAAAGTTTTTTTAGACGACTGTGATGGTAAACAAGCATACAGCCTGCGACAACAGCCGCTTCAGATTAATGCCTTTCCTCCACAAGGGTTAATGCCAACAGAAAAATAAATATGAAATGACTTGGTACTACTATACTTTATTTGACATTTTGATTTAATTTGCTTAATTTTTTTTGACATAGGTATCTAATAATTATAGGTAACAATATTTTTGGAATAATTGTTACAATGTAAATAACAATATTCGTAACTCCAAAGGATAGATTTTTAGGAACTAAAATTGTTAAACTACCTATTTAATAAATAAATAACCACATCACGACACACACATTGACTGAGCCCTGCACTAAGTGTCGTAAGAACTTGTATCGCAGGTGCTAAGCAACGATATGGTATATACTAAATAAATAAGAATACAACATCCAAGACCGGTAAGCGAAACAATGTGTCTTGCAAATAACACAAAGTCCCGCCCCCGCCGGGATTCGAACCCGGAACCTCTAGCGTAGCAGTCGGCTGTTTACACCACTGCGCCACCGACGTAAACCAAGCATCTTACAAATAAATGATTTTGATTTTGACTCGCGCTTGAGTTATGTTATTGTAATGTCATTTTAATACATTTTTATTTTCTGTTAGCGTTAACGCTTGCTTGGAATATTATCATTTGTCTAAAGGGGCTGGAGTGTAATACACATCCCAGACCGACATTGCAAGATTTATTTTTTAATAAATTATGCATGTTTGCTTACAAAGGTGATAGGAACTATGGCCCTCCAGTGGACATGTGGGGCGCCGGCTGCATCATGGCCGAAATGTGGACAAGATCACCCATCATGCAGGTCGGTTGGAACATTTCACACTCACACACACAAAAATACTAATTATAATCTTGATGTATTTTTTATTTAAAATTTCATCACTGTGTTCTATAAAATCCATGAAAACATAAGCTACTTCAACAAAGGCATTGGCGATGCTTAGTCGTTGTAAGGCTTTAAGGGCATTGTCATGTCATTAAGCGGCGGTATCACTTACCTCCAGGTAACTGGAACAGGAACTGTAACTTTTGTAAAAAATCTTTCCTCTCCTGCAGGGCTCGACGGAGCAACAGCAGTTGATCCTGATATCCCAGCTGTGTGGATCATGCACCCCGGATGTATGGCCAGGAGTGGAAGCCCTGGACTTATACAACAAGATGGAACTGCCCAAAGGACAGAAGAGGAAGGTCAAGGTGATGTTCCTTATAATTGAAGACTTTATTTTTGTACACTACGCAAGACAAACATTTTCTCTGCCCCGCATTGCAGGTTAACTAAGCAGCTGCTAAGCAATGATATGGTATAAACTACATAGATAAGAATACCTTTTTAATTCTAAATTTTAGTCCTGACTATTCATGATTTGACATGAAATATTTCAATTTAATTGACTCCATTTAAATATCCACAGCTAACATACAATTTTAACAATCCTTTTGATTTAATTTTTATTACTAATAATTATTAAATTTACAAATAAGAAAATTTAACTTAAATAATATTATATGCCTCCTGGCATATATAGTGTAACACTGTATACATGTGTAACATCTGCAATATTTCTATGTACAATATACACAGTAAATTAGTTTGAATTTTAAAACATCTAAGACCTGTAAGCTAAACAATGCATCTTGCAAATGACAAATTTCAGCTCCCACTGAATCTTTGAACTGTCGTCTGATTTTAAGTCCAAGCTTTCATATTAAAGTATGCATAAGATATTGCTCCCTAATAGATGAACTGATTTATTTATTTACATTTGGGAAATGAAACAGTATATGTAACTCAATAAAAATCAGCCGACTGCTACGCTAGAGGTTCCGGGTTCGAATCATGGCGGGGGCTTGACTTTGTGTTATTAGCAAGACGCATTGTTTCGCTTACCGGTCATGGATGTTGTATTCTTATCTATGTAGTATATACCATATCGTTGCTTAGTTCCTGTGACACAAGTTCTTACGGTACTTACTGAAGGGCTGAGTCAATGTGTGAGTCGTGATGTGGTTATTTATTTATTTATTATTAACATTTGAATAAGGCATGTAGGTACCAATAAAGTTTCCACTGATAAAAGTGCAAGATCAGGCTGATGAACAACCCTAACCAGCTGGCCTCCAAGCTCACCAAATCAGATAAAAAACGTCGTTTGAAGCGCCCTGGAGTCTCAGAGCTGGAAAGCCTTGATAAGGCATCCAGATCATGCAACAGTCGCTTCTGCTGAGGAGTGACCCGCACGCCTAAACCATTAAACATACCTCCTCATAGCCAAAGGGGCTGATTGCATGATTTACCTTTTTTTTAAAACTGAAACATGTCACAAAAAACATCTTACAAATTCAATTGAGATGCAAATCATCATGAAATTCTTTAATGTAAAGAAAATAAAAAGGATTAAAAATAAAACAAATAAAAGAGGATATATATTAAAATCACAATTAAATTAAGTCTACAATGATACATTTTTTTTTAGTTTTTAAGGCTTTTATCTGTTTGCAGAGGATTAATGAGATGACCTCCACAAATACACTCACATGTACACACAAGATATAGTAGCGATTTTAGAAATTAGCAAATTCAAATTGTTTTCTATTTAAATAGACTTAAAATAATTGCTTTCAAATCGTCATTGTTTTTATCTACCACCGGTTCGGAATGCTATCTACGGGGAAGGAGCCGGCGAGATACCTCCGTAGTTGCTTTTAATAAAAATTTACAATAGTTTTTCATTACATTTTGGAACATTTAAGTTTTCTATTTCATACAATTTAAAGCTACTATGAATACCTTTATATAAAGCAAATTACAATATTTAATATTTTTAATAATTAATGTCTTTTAGGCTTTTATTTAAATACATTCTATTTAATTGCACGAAACATTGGGGATGCAACGAATTTAATCTACAGAACAATGCGATATAAAATTATCATAATAAAATTCTTTTTGGAATACCATAATTCTTATTTTAATTTTTGTAAAATGAAAACCCTTTATTGCTGTACAAGCAAAAGCTTATTTTTCCTGTAACTTTTTATTTCATAAAGGTTATGGTTATGGTTATTGGTGAATAAAATAAAATAAAACATTCTGTCAGCTGATAGTCACGTGCTGACCAAGAACTGCAGCGCCAGCACGAACGCCAACACTTGTCTATCAACCGATAGATTGGTATGTGGACGTAGTATCTTCAACCCGCCACACTGTTAATGAAAACCCATTTCTTCCTCCATAGGAACGCCTAAAGCCCTACGTCAAAGACCCCTACGGCTGTGACTTACTTGACAAGCTGCTGCAATTAGATCCAGCTAAAAGGTATGCTGTTCTTACTAATATAAAACGCGAAATTTGATATATATATTTTTACTTAACATTTTGTCAATTATTTGACATTATTTTCAACGCCATCTATGGTAGGTTTCTGGTACTTACCGAATAACCTACACATTATCCCTACTAATATTATTAACGCGAAATTTTGTAAGGACGTACTGATTCATGAATGTTTGTTACTCTTTCACGCAAAAACTACTGAATGGATTTGATTGAAACTTTACAAATAATATAGCTTATACATCAGTATAACACACAGGTTACATTTTAGGTGGATATCGTGTGAACTGTCCGGAATTTAATCATAAGTAGGTAAATAAAGTTACAATATTATAATAGAAAAACTTCAATCCTATATTGTATTAAGAATATATAAATAAAATTTCAAGTAAATACTATTTAGAACGATCTTCGACATATACGCGGACTGAGTCGCGGGCAAAAGCTAGTAGTATTCTATAACGCAAAAAAAAAGATTCGGGAAAACTATGATCCTCCTTTTTTTGAAGTCGGTTAAACCTGTTATGATGAAATCGGTTATTAAGTCAATGGTGAGGTCCGAACGGGCCGTCCAAATCCCATATAAGCCTTTAAGTAAACATACATATAGCGTACACTTTAAAAGTACTTTAAGTAAACGGTTCGCCTGATGGAAAGTGATACCGCTGCCTATTGACACGACGACGCCCTTGATGTCGTGAAACACCTATGTTTACGTAAAGATGTTACACCTCTCGTGCCGGTAATCACACTGGCTCTCCAATCCTTCGAACGCAAACACAGCGGACTGCTTCACGTTGTAAATATAAAGGAGGGTGGTACCGACGCGGACGATCTCGACCCGACAGAGTCTCCGGTTGCCGTACATTGTAGCTGCAACGTTCCTCATTGTGCCCGGATAGTGGCGACAGATTCGCAACATGTCACACTGGGACAACATCCTACACCTCTCGAGGGAGGCTGACTGAGCTACCACGTCCCTCTATAATGAAACTATAAATTGTTATTTGTATAATTTCAGGTACGATGCCGACACAGCGTTAAACCACGACTTCTTCTGGACGGATCCGATGCCTTGCGACCTCGCCAACATGCTGGGCCAGCACACCACCAGCATGTTCGAGTACCTGGCCCCTCCGAGGAGACCAGGTCATCTTCGTCATCACCACCACGTTCCGGGGGCTACACAGGCCAAGCCGCCGCACGCGTTGCATGATTCGACTTACCAGGATCGAGTGTTTTAGCTGGGTTAAATAACTAAAAGGTGCCTATAAGCACTAACGGATCCAGGGGGCGGACTAGGGGGCTCAAGACCCCCCAAAAGTATGTGAGTTCTACGGACTAATCCCAAAATTAGCGAATACAGCCCCCTTCAAGTTCGTTTTCAAAAGTGGTCAGTTTTATAAATTGTCTTGCCTCCCTTCCCCTGGTCAAGATCAGCAATGTTTTTGAGAACTATTCAATGAGATATATACTAGCGGACCCCTGGGGGGGGGGCGCAGATAACACGTTGAGAAACACTGAACTAAATGACAAAGGTTTCTATTAAAATGGGTGCTCTTATAAAGATTGTGAACTTTATGAAGCCATATATGTAATGTACAAGTATAAATATGTGCATATTGATATATAATATGTTATATCTGTATGTATGTAGTGTTTTCTAGTTTTCACTTTAAATAAGATGTTTAACAAAAACACCGTAAATTGTACAAATAGTTGTCATGTAAATGGTTTTTTTAAATTGTTAGTAATATTGACTTATATTCGATCAAAACTTAACATGGTTTTTTATAAAGCGAAATATATATATATGAATTGTTTTTAACTCGAAAAGATGCGTGTTATAAGTTTGATGTGTCTGTCTGTGGGATCATAACTCTCGAACGAATGAAGCGATTCTGATGTGGTTTTTCTTGCTTTAAAGGTGACTTTATCGAGCGTGTTCTTAGCTATGTTTGGTCGATATCGGTTTCCCCCATTCAAAAATTATTGAGGGTGAAAGTTGAAAGTGGGGATGAACATTCGAATGTTCACAAATGTCCAATCAGGGGTTTAATTTTTATTATTATTTTGTTATAAACTGTTTCGAACAAATGTAAACATCTATAATGTATTTCTAGCAAATAAATTTCATTTTAATAATTGTCAGCCATTTTGTATAAAACCACTGCCAAATAATGTGACTATTTGTAGTGACAAATTTGACTTTAATATATCAACAGAAACAACAACTTGTTAAATTTATTAGCATCTCGTCTTTAGTTATTGCATCTCACAAAGAACGTACGACTATGGTTGCGTTAGTTCTGTCACGGCGTGTACGTACGTGCACGTTGTCTCAGCGTGCGTAACCACGAGTTCGCTCGGCAGAGATTACACACACTAGAATAATGTGTGTAATAGCCGATCGATCTCCGTGAGATAGGATATTTTTAGCTAAAATTACTTGTAATTTACTCTTATTATATAGATTTATCACGAAATATGTAAATACTTAGATCTTTTGTATTAAATAAATAATATTAAGTTTAATAATATGTTTGATTTTGAAAGGGATGAAAAACTAAATATCAAATTACTCATTTCATTTATTTACAGTTTTTAATATCGGAAATGTCTTAGAACATGGCATCTCACTTTATTTACATGAACGTAAATTTTTCACATTGTCCTTACACTATGAAAGTCGTGGATACGCTTCTGCCGTTACAGATTATTCAGTTTAGACGTTTTTTGGCAGTCTGTTTAATGGACGATCGCTTTTCATACATATCGTTCCCGTCGTGGTTGCATGTGTTTTTTTTTCGCGGCACACCCGCCACTCTGTCCCACCACTGCAACCGCACCACCAGGATCAACAGTGGCGTCCTTTGATCGAATAATCAACGTATAATGCAGCTGTGCAATGACGCACAGGCTGTGCCCGGACACACTACCGGCGATAGCGGAACACGACACGAACTTAATTAGAAGAAATAGGAGGTAGTAAGAAAGCGGTTTCAGACTTCCCTTCCAGCAAAGCGGAGACAGCAATTGAAATGCCCAGAGTCCAAAAAACTAAAGGGGAGACTATATGTCATCTTCGGAATATGTCGGGGTGCATCGGAAGATCAGCGTCAGTTGCGGTACAGCTGACAACAATGCTGAGTTGTCTGAGTTATGACCTTATAGTGTATTTTAATAATTAGTAAGCACAGATTTTTGTTAATATTACTTTTCTGCGGACGTTGTAACTCAGTTTGTTACGTGCCTTGGTTAACCGACCAGACAGGTCAAAGGTTCGAGTCTCGCGTTACCATAAGTTGTAGCTGCCATGTCCCTCATTCTGCCCGGATAATGGCGACAGATTGGCAACCTGTCACACTGGGACTCAACATAAACATGTGAAATGCTGTGTGTAACAGTTCAGACTTCTCCCGAGGGATTAATTACAGCGTGAGTTTTTATTACTTTTCTGTAAGATTCTGTGTTATTTTTATGAATAAAGATCTTACTTATGTATGTAAGAAAGCGATCGTCTGTTAACAGACGCAATACTTCGAAACCCAAGTCGATAAAAAAAGTCTAAATTGAAAAAGCCAGGGTTGAAACAATTTTGACCCCAAGGATGAAATTTCATCCCCCAGCGAGGTGTCTCAAAACATAGCACTCCCTTTTAATACTTATCATTAAGTACATAATATTTACAGATGTTTAATATATTTACAACATTGTTTTATTTAATTATCATGATCACAAATGTATTTACAAAGTTTGATTCTTCACAATTTCATATTAACAGTCAATATAAAATTTCATCCCTCAACTTTCTTGCTAAGGGGTTGAGTTTAAAAACTTAACCCACATCTACATTAAAAAATTTAATTTGCTAAATTTCAATTTCATTATTTCTTTCAAAATTATTTACTTGACATGGTTTAATTAACCTACCGACCCGACCCGACAGGTTGAGCATTCGAGTCTCAGGTTGCCGTACATTGTAGCTGCCATGTTCCTCATTGTGCCCGGATAGTGGCGACAGATTCGCGACCTGTCACACTGGGACTCAACATAAACATGCGAAATGCGGTGTGTAACACCTCTGCCTACCCCTCTCGAGGGATTAATTACGGCGTGAGTTTATGTATGATGATTTCAGATCTAAATATGATACAATTAATATTTATTATCGGATGAAGCTGTGTGGTTATTCGCTAGCTTTTATTTAAAAATAAGTATCTTTCTATGCAGACAAAGGTAGGGACCAGCCCCTGTGTGAGATGAAATAAATTATAGAAATATTGTGTTGCATGATCACACATTCAATACAAATTGAGGACCTCTGTAGCGCAGTGGTGTAAACAGCCGACAGTTACGCTAGAGGTTCTGGGTTCGAATCCCGGCGGGGATGGAACTTTGTGTTATTTGCATGACGCATTGTTTCGGTTAAGTCTTGGATGTAGTATTCTTAAAAAAATTAAAACCACCCAAATTAGTATTCATTTTACGTTAAGGTTATTTTGTAATAAATATTCAACAGAGGGGGTTGGTTAATTCTTATTAAGGGGATGTCTCTTGTTGTTGTATCTCCGTATTACACAGATAACATCTTACAATCTATCAATTTGATTTTTTTTTTACATCATGAGCAAACATGCAAACAATTCTGATGGCATGTTACAGAATCTGGAGTCTTGCCGGTATCTTCCCTAAGTTTTCCGAACCATTGGTCGTAGTAATTTATAACAGAAAGTTAAAATTCGTTTGACAATTCTAAGTACTTTTTTTTTTTAAGTTAACAGAATAGAATTATTCTGATTTATTGACACGAAGACGCCCTTGATGATAACGCCAACTTGCAATTGCAGAGGTGAAGATGATCTAACCGAACACAATCAACAAATCGCTGCTATCATGTATGTGTTGTGCATACAACAAATTCGTATTTCGCTTAATCTTCATACAATACTAACTCACACTAACGCGTCTTCCTCCCCGGCATGTTTTTTAGCTCGATGCCGTTTGAAATCATTGGCTCTTGAAGTTTCATAATCACAATTGTCACAGCTAAATCTACTTTTATTGGACATGCACAACCGAACGTGCCTCAACACTTTTAACTTGACATCGGACACAAAACCACACTTTTCGCACTTGAATCCTTTTTTCACTCTCTTCAATTTCGTCACCTCATGGCTCTTGAGGTGATAAATCAAGGACATGTTGTGCCTTGCGTGGTAGTTGCAGACGTGGCACTTGTAGCGTCTCTCTTCCTTGTGTTTCCGCTTGTGCCTGGCGAATTGGACTTTGCTGGCGGTCGTGTAGTTGCAGGTCTCGCAGACCTGGATGGCCATGGAGCAGGCACCCTTCACGTGCTGTTCATACTCGGTGTGGTTCATCGTTGTGAATTTACATCTGTAATTTTAATTGCTATTTAGCGGGTTTTACTGCGAGATATGATGATAAAAATAAATATAATAAAATAAAATTTAGTAGACAACAATATACATTTTCAATTATTAGAGAGATATTTTTTTTTATTCATGACCTGGCATTTGACCCCAAGCCCGCCTGATGTTAAGCGGCGATGAGGTCTAAGGTGGATCATGCCTGCCCAGGAGAAACCTATTCACTCTTGCCTTAAAGAGGCCCAAGTTATATTGGTCGGGGAACACATCGGCAGGCAAAGAATTCCACACCCTTGCAGTACGCATTATGAAGGAGCTATCGAAGCGTTAAACATAACACAGTAAAACAATATCGCTGCAATGACTACTTGCTGAGTTGCTATGAGTCCGTCACTAGGCACTTATCTCTAATTTACATTTTTATTAACTTAACGCGACAGCCTTGGTGATAGGTGGTAGGCACGATTTTTTTTATACATAAGCAAAAATTCGCCAGCGAGTTCAAATATGAATAGATCTTAAATTAATATTTTTAAGTTACGAAAATGTGTTCATCCGTAAAACCTAGTTACGTAACCAGTAAAAATCCACTTTCGTAACCAGTAACGTGGATAATTACGGTTTACGATCACTACGGAGTATTAAGAATACCAAATAGTTTATGTTCTAATGTAAAAGCCATGTTATTTTTTCAATTTTATTCATAATAATGTTCAAAAACTGGATCACGTTTTCACGTGACAGAGGTCAGTGCGAAATTATGAGTAAAATTGTCTGGATACAGTCGATTGAGTAAAACTGCGGCGGGGGTGGACATGTGTTTGTGTTAATGCGAGATCGTCCGCGTCGGTACCACCCTCCTTTATATTTACAACGTGAAGCAGTCCGCTGTGTTTCGAGAGCCAGTGTTATAACCGGCACGAGAGGTACCTCTACATGAGCAACGCATTGGCGTTCAATGACATCGTCGTGTCTAGTTACTCAAAATGTTTGTAATACTTCCCTCGTCGTGTCAATAGGCGGCGGTATCAGTTTCCAACAGGTGAACGCTTGTTTGTTAGCCCGTGATGTTATATAAAAATATAACTATAAGGTAAAGTGCTTCGGACCAAACTACGTAATGTATGTTTAGAGAAAAAGTTAGTTTGGATTACGTTAAAAAACAGCATTTTTTTAAACGTGCAGACAGTTCACCTTATGGAAAGTGATGCCGCCGCTTATTATCACGACCATTGATATCTTGAACGCCAACATCAATGCGTTGCCCGTGTACAGGTAAAGACGATATACCTCTCGTGTCGGTAATTACACTGGCTCTCCAATACTTCGAACCGAAACACAGTTCAGTGGCGGCGTAGCGCGGGTCAGCAGTCAGGGCGGATTTCATTTTTGTTAATTACCACCCCCCCCCCCTCCCCCCAGAATAACATCAAATCGATCAAAGATGCGTTCACGTGTGTGTTGCCGTCGTGACCCCCCGAGGCATGGTACCCCTACTAACACATCGCACTGCTTCACGTTGTAAATATAAAGGAGGGCGGACGTCTAATGTAATGTGTATAATTGCCTATAGCAGTAATAGTCGACGACGCCCCACATGAGCTTGTTGAGGTTCTGCTCCAGCAACCTCTCCGCTTTGGGCCTGACGAGGGACAGCAGCGGCGCGTCGTCCTCGTCCTCATCGGAGACCACCACCGTGTCAATGTTCGGCTCCTGGATCACCACCTCATCCTCGTCCGAGGATGTCAGCAGGCTTATTGCTGCTGGTTTGCTGCTGAAGAGATAAATGGTTTAATTGTAGATTTGTTAATCTGATAAATTGATGTGCTGTAGTGTTGAGTGGGCTTTGTGGCGCAGTGGTGTGACAGTTGAAAGGTCTTGGGTTCGAATCCCGGCGGGTGTGCAAATTTGTTATTTGCAAGTTGCATTGTTTCGCTCACCGGTCTCGGATGTAGTATTGTTATCTATGTAGTTTATACCATATCGTTGCTTAGCGCCTGCGATACAAGATTATATGTTACTGCAGGGCTGAGTCAATGTGTGTGTCGTGATGTGGTTATCAATATTATTAATATCATTGGTTTAAAAGTATTAAGTTATTAAAATGCGAGATTCGCATATCAAATGCGAGAAATCCTGGATAGTATTTTTTCCCCGGATT
This sequence comes from Choreutis nemorana, assembly GCA_949316135.1. Taxonomy (NCBI): domain Eukaryota; kingdom Metazoa; phylum Arthropoda; class Insecta; order Lepidoptera; family Choreutidae; genus Choreutis; species Choreutis nemorana. The sequence continues at coordinate 6,291,921 of OX438622.1, forward strand.
ACATATTTTTGCCGGGAATTCCCGGTTTTCCGTAGCGAAACCCTAGTATAAATGTTCCACTGTATTTTATTAACAATAATGATACTAACTCGTCATTATCATTGCCCAGGTCGACGGTGGGTTCGAAGTCGTGCAGCATCAGCTCCGCGGGGTCCACCTCGCACTGCACAGACTCCAGCAGCATCAGGCAGTCACCGCCAACCGAACTGTCCACACCAGCTGGGAAAAACAACGTCGAAACGTCAAAAAGTAATATTCTTTATTCATAAATCTTTGAAAAAAGAAACATTCAAATCTCATTTTCGAGTTAAAGCTTCTTTTTTAATTAACATAAACTCACGCCGTAATTAATCCCTCCAGAGAGGTAGGCGGAGGTGTCACACACCGCATTCCGCATGTTTATGTTGAGCCCCAGTGCGACAGGTTGCGAATCTGTCGTCACTATCCGGGGACATTGAGGAAAATGGCAGCTATAACTTCGGCAACCCAAAGGCACGTAACAAACTAAGCTACTATGCCCTTTTTTATATATAATATGTATATAAAAGTAAATAATGCGTGTGACATTTTAATATTTTTCTTCTATATAGAAGATTTTTTATATTTTAAAGTTCATTAATGGAGTGATCGAAGATTTGTATGTCGGTATGTATAAACGTTTGTACGAAGATAACTCGAGCAGTGGCGGTACTGTCATAGAAGCCCAAAAGCCGGGCTTGCCCTATCAAACTAAAATAAGTTCGCGCTCTTATTCATTCATTAACAAATCAAACGACTTTTTAAAACCGAAATTGTGGTTTTGCTGACATGTTCGCAAACTTCTGAGTGTTTTGCTGAGCTCGTCCACGCCAACAAGTCCACAACGGAAGTATGAAGTACATCTCTCGGCTTGCCCTGTACTAAAACTCTACGCACGCCACTGAACTCGAGTATCTTTGATCGGGTCGTAGCGAAATTTTGAAGGCTGAACATTTTTATATATATGTCGTGGAAAACATTAATTTTAAGTTGCGTTTCTGAACAGTCATTTGTACGGGATTGAACGCCGTGAAGTTGGCGCTGCAACTTCACGTGAGACAGAGTCGTGGCCGCGGACAGCGCGGGAACGAGTGGAGAATATTGAGTGATTGGCGGGAATGTGCAGTGATTGGCGGGAATGTGCAGTGATTGGCGGGAATGTGCAGTGATTGGCGGGAATCGGCAGTGATTGGCGGGAATCGGCATCACTCCTCGCCCACGAAACTGTCGGTTTAATCCTTAATTCTTTGTGTAATTTGATTTTACTTAAGTTTAATTCAAGATTAAACAAGTGTACGCTCTGAAAGTGAGTTATCAATTATGGATCCTGTACTACACGACCCTACTGATGACGGCTCTGTCGCTCAGCCATCGCTGGCGCCGTCATATAAGATCAACAAACAGATAACATAAATATTATTCGCAAGCAACAAAGTCGACCACAGATTTTTTAGTACAGAGCGAAAGCAGTTCTCCATATTTAGATTACAATTAACAATAGTAAACAAGATTTACAATGAATTTACATTTTTTTTTTTTTTTGCCATAATCGGCAATGTCGTTGATACAAAATACAAAGATACATTCGCAAAGGAATGGGGAGGATATAATCGAAAAAATTAACATTTAAATTAATAATTCAAAATGTTATTTTAATTTAATTTTGTACAAAATATGTGAATAATAGCAATGAAAATCAAAAATTGATATTGTAATTGAATTAGAAACATTATATTTGTAAGCTCTCAATAGAGCAGGACTCGGAGAACGTAATTTATTCTAAACATCTGTGTACTGTACCAGTTTCCACAAATAAATATGACTATGACTGTAACCATTCACCCTAAGTAATCTCTGTCTATTTCTCAATGTTTAAGTTCGTACATGACACAAATCGGACTAGGGGTTCCCGAGACATAGAGGGTCGCGAATTCAGTTCGAAGCGAAACAATATTTATAAGTACATAAGCCGTACCTTTATCGACCGGCACTTCAATAAAAACAGGCGCTTCCTCCTTGTACTTGTCTAGATCAATACATTCAGCGCTCGGCTCGCTTGGCTCGCGTGGCTCGTCCAGCTGCTCGGCGAGCGGCTCGACGCGCAATGGTATAGAGTTGTTGGTCTGTATGTGGTAGTTTGTTAGCAGTTCTTCTATGTCTTCAGGTTTGTTGGGTTCTGGAGTGAACTGAGCTGGTAGACTGGAATGGAAGGATTTGCTTTAGTCAAGTGTGAGTCGGAATCACAGATGATTGGTTCCGTACTGTCAAATAAGCTTAAACATAAAGTACTTTAAAGATAATTTCGTAAAATAAAAAAGCAACAAGCAAAAAATTTTGAAAAAAATCGTGATTTTTGTATGGGAGCCCCCTTTAATTTTCAATCATGTTTTTAGTATTTGTTGTTATAGCAGCAACAGAAATAGACATTTTCTGAAAATTTCAACAGTCTAGCTGTTATGGTTCATGAGATACAGCACGCTGACAGTCGAGACGGACGGACGGACAGCGGAGGCTTAGTAATATGGTCCCGTTTTTACCCTTCGGGTATCGAACCCTAAAAATCGTTAACATGGCAACCTGTAGCACTACAATTAGTCATTTTATTATATTCAAGTCAAAATGTTTTTTATGCCAATAGAATTAAATTGAGCACTTTCAAATTCTGTATATATAATAATAATAACCACATCACGACGCACACATTGACTCAGCCCTGCAGTAAGTATCGTAAGAACTTGTATCGCAGGCGCTAAGCAACGATATGGTATATACTAAATAAATAAGAATACAACATCCGAGACCGGTGAGCGAAACAATGCGTCTTGCAAATAACACAAAGTCCCGCCCCGCCGGGATTCGAAATCGGAACCTCTAGCGTAGCAGTCGGCTATTTACACCACTGCGCCACCGAGGTCGTCAAAATAATAGTAATAACAATAAATAAATAAATATGACCCACACAATGTCGTTATATCCGGTTATAATTGTGTAAAATACTATATTAATCACTCACCTCTCATTACTGCTTGCCACTATAACATTATCGCCATTGATTTTGCCATCAACAACCAATTTATTACTATCTAAATTATCAATCCCCTGGACTAAGTCAGTCCTCTGAGCAACTTCGGCACTTTTATCATCGTTATCGACCTTTTTATCATTACTTTGGTCACTTTTATCATCCCTTTGACCTGTCGCGTTACTGCAACGGTCGATTTTGTCAGTCCCCTTGCTGGTTTTGGTCACGGATTTTTTGCGTTTTGTTTCTTTCTTAGTTTTTCTTCTTGTTTTAATTTCGTCTTCCGAATCGCTATCACTGGTGGTGGTAGCCCTGGTAGATCGTTTCTTCTTTCTTAGTTTCTTTCTTTTTGGATTTTTTATCGTCTTTTTGTTATTAGTAGTATTTCTAGTCTCCCTTTGCGGTTCTTCGTTTTCTGATTCACTTGTCTGTTTTTTTGTTTTCTTATCATTATTCGTGTTGCTGCGCGTCTGCCTTTTCTCTTCTTTTTTATCTGGTTTGGTTGCTTCCTTGGAGTTTGATTTATCAGTCCTCTGCTCAGATTTTTCGCTCTCATGGCTGGATTCGTTTGCCTTTTCGTCCTGTAAAATGAGAGAAAATAATAATTTCAATATTTATTTATCATTTTATACATAAGAAATAAAATCATGTTGCAGTTGGTGTACTAATTAAAATCATGTTGCAGTTGGTGTACTAATTAAAGTATCTATCTCATATACTCGTCTTGTCTTGAGTATAGTTAATATGAGTGAACTAGATAACAAAAACCTAAATAATATAATACAAAAGATTAAGAAATCAAACAGATAGTGTGACTGCCACTCACATGTAAGAAGACATTCGGTACGACAAGGCTTTTCAGCCGTTTCTGTCCCCTGTAGTCCTCGTAGTCTTCATCTTTGAAGTGCTGGCTGCAGACCACGGAGTTTACGCCTATTTTGCTAGTTGCGCGAATCGCTTCTAGCCACGAGCGCCGCAGCGACCGGTTAATAGGGAACCTGCCAGGGGAATGATAAATACGTGTCAAGGAACTGTTTAAATTAAACTACGTCTGTGTAGGACGAGATTTTTTTTGACAAATTTTCTTTCAATAAATCTTTGTTTTTCAGAATTTCAGTGGTTTTGTCGTGAATCGATACAAAACCAACAAAAAGACAGGCAAAGCAACGGCGGTGCTCTTAGTATTATCATGGCTCGTGTCAACAGGCGATGGTATAACTTTCCATAAGGTGACCGATCTGATTGAGAAGAACTAAAATATCAGTTTAAAACAGGGTCACCGGCAAAAGTAAATGTTTTTATGAATGCACGGTATGGATCTCTTAAACTAACTGGAAATAAGTGATGTCATCATCCTCATCATCAGTGGCAACTCTGCATCCGTCCACACAGCATAGAGACATGGTGGTACGCTGTAACATTAAAAAAAATATCTTACAAATTTATCTAATTTTAATTAAGTTTTTAAAAATCACCCATTTTCATGGATTTGTAGAAAGAAAAATTATTACATAAAAAGTTTTAAAGGAAATAATAATAATAACCACATCACGACACACACATTGACTCAGCCATGCACTATGACAAGTCTCGTATCGCAGGCGCTAAGCAACGATACGGTATAAACTACATAGATAAGAATACTACATCCGAGACCGGTGAGCGAAACAATTCATTTTGCACACAACACAAAGTTCAGATTTGAACCCAGAACCTCTAGTTGGCTGTTTACACCACTGCAACACAGAGGCTATGTACCTAGTCAGGTCAGAAATTCTGTCACATGTTTAATATGAAATAATTGAAACAAGTTTATTCATTGTGTAACCATTTATATACCAAAATGAACTTAACAAAACATAGATTCTTATGACACTAAAGTTTATTCAAAATGACCTCCGTGATTTTGAATACAGGCCTTCAATCTGCGCGGCCAGTCGTCTATCGCAGCACGAACGAGGTCCATGTCAATATCGGCGGCTGCCTTAATCAAGGATGTCTTGAGTGACTCCAAATTAGGATGAGTCTTTGAGCACACCTTTTCATCCAAGTGTTGCCATATCTTGTAATCTAACGGATTCAAATCTGGACTGGAGGAGAGCCAGTCTTCGTGCCGGATGAAGTCGATTTCACGCGCCGCCAGCCAGTCTTGTGTGCTCTTCGTTCTATGAGCTGGCGCCGAATCTTATTGGAATACCCAGTGCTTGTTATTGAACATAGTATGAGAAACAGGTTCCACAAGGATCGTCAGGACTGTATTTTGATACACAACTGCTCGTTTTTACACCTTTCTCACAAAAATGTACCTCTTTTAAGCCCCAATAAGAAACTCCCAAGCATACCATGAGCGAGGATGGAAAATGACCTCGTTCGACACACGGAATACGGTTGCTCGCTTCTTCACTACTGTGTGCGTACACCTTATCATTTTGTTTGTTGTAGCTCTCTTTTACGGTAAAAATTTTTCATCCGAAAAAATAATTTCCCGATATTTTTTCCCGCGTACCGCTTCAACAAAGCGCGGCATCTCTTCAGTCTCAGGTCCATAAGTCGAGCATTCAAACGATGTCCTGTTTTTCTTCGATATGCCCGAAGCCCTAAGTCTTCATTTAACGCCCTTTTCACCGTGGTTCTGCTTAACCCCATCTGAAGGGCAAACAGTTTCTGCTTACGTTTGGGATTTCTGCGAATTCGCGCCTTCACAGCTTTTATCACTGCTGGAGTCCTAACAGACCGAGGGCGACCACTTCTTGACCTGTCATCTGCACTAGAGTCTTCATTGTATCGTTTGATGGTACGATAAACGAATCTTTTGGTTTTATTCAAATTATTCAGTATGTCAAAAATTTGAATTGGCGCGTAACCGCAACGATGCAACGCAATAACTGCAACACGGTCTTCTTTTTTAAGCGTCCACTCCATATTTAAAAATGAGTAAAATTCTAAAAAGTATTCATTTTTATTTTCATGAACAATTCGAAATTCGAATTCAATAAACTTTTTTGTGGCCAGCATTCTAAAAGAAAAGTTTTTACTGTGTGACAATACTTATGACCTGACTGTGTATAATTGAATGGAGTGTCTCCTGATTGAGTTAAGTGTTATTATTGCCCTGGCTTCTAATATTTATTGACAACCTCGGTGGCGCAGTGGTGTCAACAGCCGACTGCTATGGTAGAGGTTCCGGGTTCGAATCCCGGCGGGGGCGCGACTTTGTGTTATTTGCAAGACACATTGTTTCACTTACCGGTCTTAGATGTTGTATTCTTAACTATGTAGTTTATACCATATCGTTGCTTAGTGCCTGTGACAAAGTTCTTACAATACTTACTGAGTCAATGTGTGTGTCGTGATGTGGTTATAATCATTATTATATGTCCAACATTTTCAATAGATTTTTCAATCCTTAATTATGTAGTGTATACAAGGAAGTGGGATACAATTAAGTCTTAAGTAATGTTTGTATTGAAGTTGATAAGACAAATAAATAAATTGTTAATATTTCTTCAGGATTGACAATTTCTTTAACCTTTAATAACTGATGTCTGTTGTGTCTGATTTTTATTATTTTATAATTCATGTTTAATTCAATAAAAATTAATACCTTTAAATTTATTAACCCACATTTTATTAATTTAGTTACATAAATAGAAATATTCAATTTGTTGATTGAAAATTGGATTGTCATTGAAATTGTAACATTAATTTCCATTTTAATTTGAATTTTCCTTATTTTATCATATTTAATTTAAATTGTTTTGTAAATTTATGATATTTATTTAATTTTAACATTGTTTTTGCTTCCATTTGAATGTTGTGTACGTACACCCATACGTGGCACACATATTGGGAGAGCACCTTTTATTATTGTTGTCTATTAATGTATGTATAATAACAGTGGCAGTACTGTCATACAAGCCCAAAAGCCCAGCTTGCCCAACCGAGCCCCATTGCCAAGGTAAGTTCGCACTCTCGTTCATCCATTACTTTTCAAATCAAATAACAATACGCTTTGCATAGCATGGTTCAAAATTCGCGCTAATTCAAACGCGTAAGTATGAAGTGTAGATTTAAGAGTAATGAGGCAATAAGACATTTATCGAAATGAATTATAAAACTACAATAACGTATCTCTCGGCTTGCCCCATTCTAAAACTCTAGGCACACCACTGTTTTGTATGTGTGTTGTTGGTGTACCTTTACCAATAAATAAATATCAAAGTATATTTAAAATTATGCTTCTGACACTGGGACTAACATAAACATGCGAAATACGGATGCGACACCTCTGCCAACCCCTCTTGAGGGATTAATAACATAGTGAAATTAACATAATTCAATGGACTGAATAATAATACTGAGAACCATTGCTTCCCTTAAAAATTATGTTTATAATTAAATATTAAAACATATAAAAACATATTTAATAACGTAAAAACAAAAACAGTGTCTTTATTTTTAAAATTATTTTCAAGTCTTTAAAAAGTTATTGTTGAATAATTAAAAAAAAAAAAATAGCCTTAATGATAAAATATTTGAGTTGAACATTTGTTAAATGTTTGAAATATCAAATACAATAATAAAAATAGTGATTAAAATTAAAATAACCGATTAAAAGTAATTATAGTTGAATTATTTTAAAATTTCAAAGTATGTTAAAAATTAAATTTGGCGCCAAAACACGGACAAATTTACATGCCACATGCACTTATTCTGGAGATCCGATGTCGGAACTATAACCAAAAACTACGTGACGTTATTTCGACCTTAAACACCATATGAATAAGGCTCAATTTCCAATAACAACTTAACAAAACAATAACGCATTAAGAAGTCCGCTTACCAGAATAAGCCTCTTCATTAAATTCAACAATGAGATTTTATTGATTTCCATTTATTCGAAATTCGAATTAAATATCTATCAACTTTGAAAAATACCGGTGCAAAGACAAGTTTACGCGCGAACTACAGTTGATGTAGGTTAGAAAAAGATAAATATGCTGCAATACTTACATTTCAGTTACTAATTTTTCACTCAAAGGATTGTAGGGGGCTTATAAATAAGTTAACTTTAATACATGAGCACTGCATATTTAAGCAATCGACTAGAATTTACGATAGAAATATTAAAAAACACCGATTAAGAAAAATATTTACTCGCGCATCACTCAACACAGCGCTAGGTTTGACAGATGCTAGTGTTGTACCTTGGTCAAGCGTGAGCGAGTGAAAAAGATAGGTTGGTATTTTGTTGATTGATCAGTCGTAATGCGTTCCGTTCTACATACAAGGAATTTTAAACCTCTTTAAGGCGGCAAAATTTAAAATGTTTGTTTTGCCATACAATCACACACGAACAACTGTTTTAGCAACAAAGTCGTTATTAAATATTTTTTCATGTCTTTCGTACGGAATATGTTAAAAAAACTTAAAACTTCATTTTAAGATTTAATAAATTATGAATGTTTTATCATTGTTATTTACCTCCAACTTTCTGAAAAAAATGCTACTTTTAATTAAGTCCGTCTCTGGTCGATTCACACCGATACCGCACCGTCAAATTAGTAAATGACCTAATGTCTGTTAAAAATATGAGCCATGCTTGACAATAATAATAATCGTTTATTTGTTTGATACAGGTGTTTTTTCTAATTAAATTGTTGTCTCAACAATAATCTGCCCTTCTAGCAAACAAATATAAGAATTTCAATTAATAATACAAATACTGCAATTGTATTATATATAACCACATGACGACACACACATTGACTCAACCCCGCATTAAGATATCATCTTGTATCGCAGGCGCTAAGTAACGATATGGTATAAACTACATAGATATGTATAAAACATCCAAGACGGTAAGCGAAACAATGCGTCTTGCAAATAACACAAAGTCCCGCCCCCGCCGGGATTCGAACCCGAAATCTCTAGCGTAGCAGTCGGCTGTTTACACCACTCCGCTACCGAGGTCGTCAAATTTAATGAAATAGGTAGCAATAAAAACTTTGACACTAAGTACTTATTTTATTCAAAATAAATCATTACAAAATTATTTTTAACTAAACTATTAAATACATTAATATAACTGGTTTGGCTTGTAGATTATTAAATTCTTTGTGCTGGTGCTGTACTTTTCTGCAATATAATCTCAAGAAAAGTTGTCAAATAATTACTACTTACCCTTATAATTTACATAAAATCCTTTTAACTTACTAACTAACTATAATTTGAAGAGAGATGGTTTATACAATATAAAAGAGATATGTACTTTCATTCGACGAACACTTAAAAAAAGCTATTTCTGTAGTGTTATGATTTTATTTTCAAATAAGAAAAAACTTGGCTCTATGACTTTCAATCCTTTGCCTTAGTTACAATAATTGAGTGGTTCTCTTTCCCTTTTTGCCATGGAAGTAAGAGATAAGGAGGACAAACGCTGTAGAAAATAGTGTCAGAAATACGGACAAAATAAGTGAGGCACTGCGATCGCTAAGGCGTCTCAATAAAAGCGGGCTGTTTGTAATTTGTACATTATTCAACTAACTTCACCTACTTATACTCATAAACAGCTAACTTCTTACCGACGCAGATACTATTTACCGACGGCAGCGCGGCCGGTGGCTGAAAAATGAACTATACTTTTTCAGGAACAGGCGGGCTAATGCTTTAACGGGTAGCGATCGTTCTCTTTCTTTCTAACCTCCTTGATTTAAGCGAAAGGAATTACAAAATCACTGTGTCAATTATCTTTGCCCATCTCTATTTTATTTTTCCTATGGCAATCGTACCTACTTCTACGTTTATTTTTTTGTTGTTTTTCTTAACGCATATTGAGTAAAGTATATCTTATAAATACTTAAAATATCTAATGAATTATTGGCAAATCTCCGGCTTGTTGGCATAGCTGCGGCAGACGACGCTCTTCAAGTCCACCATTGTGTCATCTTGGTCTTTTTGGTTGAATTTCTGGAAAAGGAAAAAAATATATAAAAACAAGGTAAAAATAAAATAAAGAAATATACAATTGTAGGAATTCTCGAAATGACTACAATACAATTATTGGAGTAATCTATTTTATGTGTCGTGTAGAAAAGTAACCTAATGTCATGATTTGTGGGTGTTACTTGGCGGGAATGGGAAGTGTCAGTTAGAATGTTCTTATTTTGTTGTCTTTTATTATGTATCAGCAGAATTTAATGTGTAAAATACTAGTGTTTTAACCAGTAAATATCTGTAGTGCTGTACAAGTGTGGAGAAATTGAAATACGACGATTTAGCTGCGCTTTTCGTCATCTCCCAAGTAACTCCTTAGAGCCTACAGTAACCGTACTAGCATGTTATTGTAGGCAGATTCATTGTTCAATCTTCATCTCATTTATCATCTTCAAGAATGAAGAAACTATAATTACTGATGATTAGGCAGTATGGTGCTAAAACCAATGCCGTTAAAGAAATACATTATAAAAAAAGATTTGTGCTTATTAGCTATTTTTATTCCTCATCTATCCCGAGGAGGCGCTTTTCAGACATATTTATTTGGTAACTACAGTCTCTAGCGGACTAGTCTACCTAGAGTCCATCCGTAGTCTAGTGACAAGGGAGTAGAGTTATTAATGTTTGATTATAATATGCCAGTGTGTATACCGTACGATTATCGATTTTAAATTAAAAACATAATTTAATACAATTTATAAACGTAAATTCACACCGCAAACATGTCTGGTGTATATTCAAGACTAATTAAAATTCTCAACGTCAAATAATGAATAGGGTTTAAGTTTTTTTTTAAATTAAAACTAGGCAATCATTTAACCTGATTTTAATGGAGTCTAAGGTGGAACATGCCTACCCAGGAGAACTATAAACTCTCGCATTAAAGAGCCCAAGGTTATGATTATCAGGGAACACATCGGCAGGCAAAGAATCCTACTACTTTGCAGTACGCATTATACAAGAGTTTACGAAGCATTTAGCCCTGATGGTTGGAATATCCACAACGGAAGGATGGAACGTCTGCCTACGTCTTGTGTCTTGATGATGAAATGGGTCTAGTAGAACTAAGTGGTTTATCTTAGTTAAATACCATACATACATACGTAAACTCACGCCGTAATCCCTCGAGAGGGTAGGCAGAGGTGTTACACACCGCATTTCGCATGTTTATGTTGAGTCCCAATGTGACAGGTTGCGAATCTGTCGCCACTGTCCGGGCAAAATGAGGAACGTGGCAGCTACAACGTATGTTAACCCGAGACTCGAAACCGCGTCCTGTCTGGTCGGGTCGGTCGGCTAACAAAGGCACGTAACAAACAGAGCTACCACGTCCTTGGTTAATAATCAGTCAGAAAGATCATCCCGATTATCGGACCTACAAAAAGTTGGTCTCGGGTGGAGAACATTGTCACACCGGGACTCAACCCCAGTGTGACAGGTTGCGATTTTGTCGCTATCGCTAGTAAATGAGGAAAATGGCACCTGACCCTCGACCGGTCGGTTAACCAAGACTAGTAACAAACTGAGCTACCACGTCCTCTAATAGACAAATCTTATAAACGACCATGGTGGACATGTTCGCACGTAAATCAATAATCAAAATGACTTTATACCATAAACTTAAAAGAAAGTACTTAGAATCGTCATTTTTTTTTTTTTTTTTAATGACTCTACCACCGGTTCGGAAAATTTATGTCGGGGAAGATACCGGCAATAAACCCCAGATTCTGTAATTTAGTATATGAACATGTTTATATACTTAGCCACTAATAAATCTTACAGTCTAGTGTGAGAGACTGCGATAAAGCTCATGTCACAATATACGAATTGAAATGAAATACTATAACTCATGGAAGACACAATATCTGTATTGTATGCTGACCTCATTAATAACGACGGTAGGAACAAAGCTGAGCGGTCGTGATACGAGGTCAGTTTTGTCACCGTAGCTGGCCAGCAGACTGTCACCTTGATTTCCGGACGCACAGCGCTTGATCTTGTCAGATTCAGCGATCTTGTTAACTTTCGTCAGGCACTAGAAAAAAAATTGCTTATATTACACAATAAACTATTTTGTTACTGATATCATTGATATGAGTAAAAATGCGTTTTAGTATTATGAGAAAACGTTAAATAAAAAAACAACATCACGACACACACATTGACTCAGCCCTGCAGTTAGTATCGTAAGAACTTGTATCGCAGGCGCTAAGCAACGATACGGTATATACTAAATAAATAAGAATACAACATCCGAGACCGGTAAGCGAAACAATGCGTTAAGCAAATAACACAAAGTTCCGCTTCTACCGGGATTCTAAAACAGGACCTCTAGCGTAGCAGTCGGCTGTTTACACCACTGCTAGGCAAAGGTCGCCAAAATGGCGTTACAATATTAAATGTAGCTTTAAATAAAGTAAAGGAGCCTTCAAGAAAAGAGCGTACTATTATTTAAAACGCATTTTGTAGCTCCTCTGGTGTTGCAAATGTCCATGGCCGGCAGTTCACTTTCCATCAGGTGATCTGTCAGCTAGTTTTCCCCCTGTTATATATATATATATATATAACAATTTTCCCCTTAAAGTGAACCTGAACTACTCACAGTATCCAAGCTCTTGTCCGGGTTGGTCTGGCCCATCAGACAGATGACCATCTCCATCTTGTCGGTGTCCTGGAGGCTTTTGTCTTTGAGGATGCAGGCCTGCATCTTGTTGCCGTAGCACTCGTCAGGGCCGTGGTGGCAGGTGAACTGCCATTTGTTATCTACTTTGTCGTGCTGGAAATAATTTCAATAATCAATAAAATTGCTTTGAATTCATTTTTGTGATGTTGTTTTTGATCTTTTGGGTTTACTTTTTATTTATAAATTATTCAATCATTTAGTGGATTCCCCTAGTATTTTAAGCCAGTTTCAATTTCGTGCTCCATGTAGATACCCTCGCAACTGTATCACACCCCTGGTCCCGCCGCTTAGGACGGTTCTTGACTCAAACTCGCCTGTAGCTAGACTTTGCAAAATTGTCAATAGCCTGAGTGATGGTATCGACCTACACCTTGATACTATGGGTAGGATTTTTACTGATGCCATAGAACGAATACCTGAATGTTATTAAAATGTACGTTTTTTTTTACTTATTGTTACCTTTTTGTAATTTTAATAACTTAGTTAAGTTAATAATAAAAAATTGTTAAACCTTATATCATAGTGCATGCTGTGTTAGCCTATAAGTGATTAAGACACTGAAAAAGTTCTTAAAATGTTAAAACTATATTGAATTGTGTGTTTAATCGTTGGTCAACCAAATAAATAAAAATAAAATTAATTAATTTATTGCAAACAAGACAAGATACAACCATGTTTACATAGAATTTGTTATAATTACGTAACTGAACTAGATTATATATCTTTATGTGAATAAATAATTGAAATAAAACGAAACATGCTTCAATTAATTCTTTTTTTTCCCCTCGATGTTCACACTAATTAATTTTAAATGTTTATAATAAATAATGATAACGTTAAAAATTATTATATTTAAATAAAATAGATGACAGACCGCGTTAAGTCAAATAAAAGTTAAACTTTAAACATGTGTACTTGCGAGACAGGCTTTGCCTGGTGCAGGACTCGTAGCAACTCAGCAAGTAGGCATTGCAACGATATTGTTTTACTGTGTTACCTGTGTTTATTGTATTATTTTATTTTAATTAAAATTTTATTAACAAATACAATAAAAATCATTGTTAACAAACTATGCAGTTTCAACTAAACATGTGAATGACATACGGAAATTGATATTGAATATAACCATATGAACTATTTCTATTAGTAAATCTTTTTCGATCGCATATTTCACAAGTAACATTCATTGCATCCATTGTAATTTATTATTTTTATTTTATAAAATAGACTTTAATATTATTTAAAGATTGGTTCATTTAACTTAAACTTATAGAAAATTTTGTTTTTATAAAAACCTTTATTTTATTAACAAATTTTAATAAACATTAATTTATTGTACCTAATTATTTTGAAAAAAAGCAACTACGGAGGTTTCTCGTCGGATTCTCCCCCGTAGAAATAGCGTTTCGGACCGGTGTTAGTATAAAAATATGACGATTTAAAAGTACTTATTTTGAGTCTATTTGAATTTATAATATTTTAACTTTAACTATAACAATTCAAGCAATATGTATACGTAGTTTTGAGTATATTTTATACGCGTGCGATACAATACCTTGCACTAAAACATACGGAAATTTGTACCGGTGATTTAAATTTGCAATTTATTCGGTAGAGGCGCTTTGCGAAGATTCACGGTAAATATAGTCGCTAGCGACAATATAAGTGTTTCATTTCATTTCATTTATTTATTTGGATTACCAACGAATAATGCACATGCAACACGACTTAGCCTCTGTTTATCCAATTACAGGTAACCACAGCTTACATAAAATATAATTTAACAAATTCTAGTTGTCTTATTTGCACAAGCAGGGCCGGATTTAGAGGTCCGGAGGCCTCGGGGCAACAAAGCAGCAGAGGCCCCCCTGTCCCAAATTATTTAAATTATGTATTAAATGATACATTTTATGGAGTGAACAAATATAGATCAATGATTTCTGCTAATAATATAATTATGTATGTACAGAGTACTGTAGGTAAAGCTAAAAGAGCCAAAAAAATAATATCAAAGGAAAAGATGTTTACTAGTGTTTAATAGTTGGAATATGTTTTTTTTAAATCTCTATTGTGGGGGCCCCTGTTTTTGGAGGCCCCGGGGCTTTCACCCCGGTTACCCTCCCCTAAATGCGGCCCTGTGCACAAGAATAAACGAAATTGATTTAAATTAGCCTATGTTACAATTAAAATGGTAAAATTTTAAAAAGTTATAAACATTAATTAAATAGTAGGCGTCAGAATAAAAATTTATATCAAAATGACGACTTGCAGGAATACTTAATTAACTTATCTGAATAACTAAATATGCTATCGTTAAATAAGTCGATGTCTAGTGATTTAGGAATGCTATTATAGAGCCTGGTCATTCTATTTATAGATGAATTGAATGAAAGCTTTGTCTTTGTGTGGCGGCCAGAGAAAAGCTTATATGTGCTGTGCCTTTGAACTCTGGTGGGAGCAGACATACATTTATATATTTATAACTAATAGTGGGGTAGTAAATAAATAAATAAATAACCACATCACGACACACATTGACTCAGCCCTGCACTAAGTATCGTAAGAACTTGTATCGCAGGTGCTAAGCAACGATATGGTATATACTAAATAAATAACAATACAACATCCAAGACCGGTAAGAGAAACAATGCGTCTTGCAAATAACACAAAGTCTCGCCACCACCGGGATTCGAACCCGGGACCTCTAGCGTAGCAGTCGGCTGTTTACACCACAGCGCCACCGAGGTCGTCAAAAAAAAAAAGTTAAAGGTATGGAGAACACAAAAGGGTTAATATTTATCAATGGCTTCGTCGTTAGTAGCTGCGTAAGGGGGGGTGGAGGGGCGATTCTCATTTATCGGTGGGTAGAAGGTGTCAAAGCCTTCTCTGACGGCTGCCGGTCTGAGAGGTCCGGGAAGCTGGAGGGCGTTGAAAAGGAGTTGCTGATAGTCAAGCATAGACACGACAAGAAGCAGTGGCGTGCGTAGAGTTTTAGAACAGGGCAAGCCGAGAGATACGTTATTGTAGTTTTTATAATTCATTTCGATAAATGTCTTATTGCCTCATAAATCTACACTTCATACTTACGCGATCGAATTAGCGCGAATTTTAAACCATGCTATGCAAAGCGTATTGTTATTTGATTTGAAAAGTAATGAATGAACTAGAGCGCGAACTTACCTTGGTTCGATAGGGCAAACCGGGCTTTTGGGCTTGTATGACAGTACCGCCACTAACAAGAAGTATCTGTTGGCGCCGGTGGGTATTTTTTGCTGTCAACTTATACATATGGGGGAGGAGGTGCGGTCCGCCCCCGGTGCCACGCATCGGGGGTGTGACAACGGACAAGTGACTCGAGTCATAAAATCACTTGCCAAATAATTACTAGCGGTTTGAACTGGTAACTCGTGACCTCAAACATTTTGGAAATCTTTAAGCGATTTGATTTCATTCACAAATTAAATCCGCCCAAGGTGCTTACAACAATTATTTCAATGCTACACATGATACCTAAGAAACATAGACTTATCGCGGCACACCCACTCTGTCCCACCACTGCAACTCCTGTTCACCAGGATCAACAGAAAATATACTATATTTATTGCTAGAAATAAAAGTACACATTAAAGATACGGTAGACTTACAGTGCTCTTGCCGTAAGGCACGAGTTTGACCTTGACCAATCCTCGAAAGTCTCTCCACACCGGCGCCAGCTGTTGAGTTATGAACTTCTTGCTGTCAGGGCAAAGGGACTCGTAGTATACTGCTATCTTCACCTGCAAGTTAAACGGAAATGAGGTTTTATTTTTGCAAGTCACAAGCTTTCGATCACGACTTAGTAGTAGTAGTAGTTTTTGCGTGAAAGAGTAACAAACATACATTCATCCATATATCCTAAACATACTTTCGCGTAAATATTAGTAAGGATAATGTATAGGTTGTTTGGTGTTAAGTTCCTGAAACCTACCATAGATGGCGTTAAAAATATATGTAAAATTATTGACAAAATGACAAGTAACAAACAAATCAAAAGTCAAATAAAATATTCAAAAAATTATAACAGCATGGAGGTTAGAGAGAAGGAGGACGATCGCTGTGGAAAATAGTGTCCCAGAAATACGGACAAAATAAGTGAGGCACTGCGATCGCTAAGCTGTCTCAATAAAATCGGGCATTTGTAATTTGTAAATTATTGTACCTAACTTCACCTACTTGTACTCATAAACAGCTAACTTCACAGATACTACTTACCGACGGCAGCGCGGCTAGTGGCTGAAAAATGAACTATAAATTCTACAAATTTTCAGGGACAGGCCGGCTAATGATCGTTCTCCTTCTCCCTAACCTCCATGGATAGCAGTATCCAAAATAGTCTGAAGCATTCTTTTTTTAAACATCTGCGGTTTAACAAGCATACGTCCCGCCTGACGGTAAGCAGTCACTGTAGCCTATGGACGTTTGCAATGCCGGAGGTGTCGCGCACGCTTTGCCGACCCTTTAATACTTCAAAATATGAAAAATACGTTTCTTACTTTGTTGCTATCATTCTTCTTATTTGCCAGGACTCCACAGATGAAAACGGCCAAGCACAGCACTACCATTGACTTCATTTTGTTCTGAAAAAAAAAACTGTGTTCTACATACTGCAAAGGGGTTGCTTGGCGGGAACGGGAAGTGTCAGGTAAAATTTTCTCATGTTATTGTCTTTTCTTAAATATCAGTAGAATTTAATGTGTAAAATGCTAGTGTTTTATAATATGTACAGTGTAAACATTGGCCGATGCAGTTAGGAGAGGTCAGCCTGTCTGTCTAAAACTACCGTTAGCAAAACAACAGGCTGCATAGAATGTTAGTTTAGAGGTTCTTTGCCTAACATTTTACTTACAGAAAAAAAGAAGGATATTTTTTCTTTTGATGTCGTGGCCATCATCATGGCAATAACTTTAAGTATTGAGTTACTTGGCGGGAACGGGAAGTGTCAGTTGGAATTTTCTTATTTTATTGTCTTTTCATATATATCAGCAAATTTTAATGTGTAAAATGCTAGTGTTTTAACCAGTGTATATCTGTAGTGCTGTACAACTGTGGAGAAAGTGAAATACGACGATTTGTCTGCTCTTTTCATCATCTCCCAAGTGACATATTAGAGCCTACAGTAACCGTACTAGCATGTTACTGTAGGCAGATTCAGTATTCCATCATTGTTCGTCCTTTCACCATTTCAGTCTTCATCAAAACTAGGATAATAAATATTACTTGTCACCGGCTAGATGTTCAAAATGTATTGCTGTTATTACGGCCATTAAAAAATGTTCTACGCATTGAAGTATTAAGTACTACGTGCTAGAACAGGCATCTTGAACAAAACCTGCGCGCCAAAACTTACATGAGCCACAGACTACACAAAACAGCTGAACAGGGTTTAGGTTAGGTACGGAATACAAACTGCGATATCTCATTACTGTACATGACGGGCGTAATAGCTTAGGACTATAAAGCGTCTAGCTTTGTTGAGTGTACAAAACCCTAACATCCACTCACCCTTAGTGGTACAAAAAGTCAGTTCGCAATGTCGCCTGTATACATATATATAACAATTCTACACTTTTTTTTTGTCTCTCTTAAATTTTTCACAGCAGTATTTAAGTGAAGCTATATTTGACTATCAACAGTCTGTCTCCCCTTTAGTTTTTTGGTCTCTGGGACATTTCATTTGCTGTCTCCGCTTTTCTAGAAGGGTAGTCTGAAACCGCTTTCTTACTACCTCCTATTTCTTCTGATTAAAGTTCGTTGCGTGTCCAGTGACAGCCGGTAGTGTGTCCGGGCATAGCCTGTGCGTCATTGCACAGCTGCATTATTCGTTGATTATTCGATCAAAGGACGCCACTGTTGATCCTGGTGAACAGGAGTTGCAGTGGTAGGACAATGAGCCGCAAATTTATCAATAGACAACTTTAGAAGCAATAATTATTATTACAAACTAACACATGAACGATGAACGATGAAACGATACGTGTTAAACAATTTTATGTAAATATATTTAACCAAGAATTTATCTCGACTACGTGTGCATACTATTGTGCAAAATGCTACGTGTGCAAAATGATCTCATAAATAAACAAAGAAATACTAAGTGTAACTTTTTTATTCTTTTGTTTATATTGAATATTATCTTTTTTACACCCGACAACGAATCAACCTAGCCTGTTTGGATTTTATCGTCCTTAAGTTGTACAGCTTAGGACTGATATTGCATTTGTTATGTGAAACTCAATGGCAGTCTCTAACTATAGGTAGCTGTTAGTCATAGACTTAAAAATATATATGCAGCGGGACGTGGTAGCTCAGTTTGTTACGTGCCTTGGTTAACCGACCGACCCGACCCGACAGGTAGAGGATTCGGGCCTGATGGTTGACGTACATTGTAGCTGGACAGTGTCGCAACCTGTCACACTGGGACTCAACATTAACATGCGAACATGGTTTGTAACTCCTCTGTCAACCCCTCTTGAGGGATTACGGTGTGAATTTATGTTGATGTATATATGCAGTGCCAACTCGAGCATTTCTGGCGTCCTAGATGAATGGCTAGGACGACGCCCTTGTAAAAACAAGATTGTGAAAAATGCGTGACTTTAACGAAGGGCTTGTTCTACAAAAATTAGATAGGCGAAGGACGCCACGATAGTTTTGGGCAGATTTTTATAGGACTAAATGTAAACCTAACATATTTAAAACCATTATTTGAAAAAATAGTAAAACCATCTGAGGAGGACGTGGTAGCTCAGTTTGTTACGTGCCTTGGTTAACCGACCGACCCGACCCGAAAGGTTGAGGGGCCGTGCGTTGTAGCTGTCATGTTCATTGTGCCCGGATAGTGGCGACAGTGTCGCAACCTGTCACACTGGGACTCAGCATTAACATGCGAAATGCTGTGTAACACCTCTGCCTACCCCTCTCGAGGGATTAATTACGTCGTCAGTTTATGTTATGTAAAACCCCTAAATCAAGAGCCCTAGGCGGTCGCCTAGTCCGCCTATACTGTCGAGCTGGCTCTGTACATAAGGATAAAAAAACTTGTAAATAACCACATTTTACGTATATCACTAGAGTATAAAACAAAGTCGCTTCCCGTTGTCTGTCCCAATGTACGCTTAGATCTTTAAAACTACGCAACGGATTTTGATACGGATTTTTTTAACAGATAGAGTGATTCAAGAGGAGGGTTTATTTGTATATAATACGTGAAAAATATCCGTGCGAAGCCGGGGCGGGTAGCTAACTTCTACATAGTATAAAACAAAGTCGCTTCCCGCTATCTGTCCCTATGTACGCTTAGATCTTTAAAACTACGCAACGGATTTTGATACGGATTTTTTAAACAGATAGAGTGATTCAAGAGGAAGGTTTACATATATAATGCATGCATAATATCCGTGCGAAGCCGGGCGGGTAGCTAGTATAAGGATAAGGTAAACTTATAATTAAGCACGTCTTGTGTATAGTAATTGGTTTCTACAGCGACTTTGTTTTGATATTTATAGTTACTTAAGTGTGTGTGTGTGTGTTTACATATGTATTAGGTTTTGAGTTGATTGAAATTATCTTCAGGTTAGGTATAAATATTTATATACAAGTCGATTTTTAATATCTTCAAAATAATAATAATAATAACCACATCACGACACACACATTGACTTAGTCCTGCACTAAGTATCGTAAGAACTTGTATCGCAGGTGCAAAGCAACGATACTAAATAAATAAGAATACAACATCCAAGACCGGTAAGTGAGACAATGCGTCTTGCAAATAACACAAAATCCCGCCCCCACCGGGATTCGAACCCGGAACCTCTAGCGTAGCAGTCGGCTGTTTACACCACTGCGCCACCTAGGTCCTCAAAATCTTTGATCTGGCGTTTGATTTAAAAATCGTCACTAAATCGTAGAGTTTAAATAAAATTCTCTACAAATCAAACATCTGAAACATGTTTACCTAATCTGTGATTTTTGACACTAACGTAAAGTTATTTGAATTCTTGGTAACAATATTTTAACACGTATTTCTGCAACACATTGTCGGTATCAAACAATGCGACTGGCGTGGGATATTCACACAATTTATTATGCGAGATTAAAGTAATTCATTTATACAATTTGTAAGCAAAGTGGGTGACTGTGGTTTGATGTTCAGAATAAAGATTTAAACATTAAAATGTAGTTTATGTATGCTTATACTCATGTTTCCAACCTTAGTGGCATAAAAAGTTTGATATGCGTAGCTAAAAATACCTTTTTTTATCTTTTGATGGGGTTTCCATCATGGCAAAAACATGAATTATTTTGCCAGTGTCAGGTTCAAAAAGACTCGTATCCAGAGCCGTAAAATATTTAAAAAAATTGCTAGTGTCAAAAAATATTTATTATCAAGGACGGATGAACTGATGAGATGAATAATGAAAGGCTGATAAAGTAACATGCTAGTACTGTTAGGCTTTATTGAGTTACTTAGATGACGAAAAGAGCAGGCAAATCGTCGTGTTTCACTTTCTACACACTTGTACGGCACTACAAGATTTTCACTGGTTAAAACACTAGCATTTTACAAATAAATTCTGCTGCTTTACTTACAAGAAATGAAAATAAAACAAGAAAAAAAAATTACCACCAATTCCCGTTCCCGCCACGGCCTTCTTAAAGCTTTTTTTTATTTGACGCATACTTTTGATTGATGTAATAGCTATTCGCCCCTACTACCATTTCACGAATCTCCATAGAATAGTGTCAAATACGAATTGCAAATGTTTGTTAGTTAAGACTTGCATAAGCGGCCATTTTACGATTTGACAGTAGCAGAAAATTATGAAATTCAACACAATGCGTCCTTTAAACCCTACTGACAAAACCATAAGATGTATTTTGTTGTGGCACTGGGGTGCTGGTCTGTCTACACCGCTGGTTATGTTACTGAAAACAGGTTGGAATTCCGGTTCGGGGAAGTAAAGATCCCATAACGTATCGTAAGAACTTGTGTCACAGGAACTAAGCAACGATATGGTATATCCTACATAGATAAGAATACAATATCCAAGACCGGTAAAAACAATGCGTCTTGCAAATAACACAAAGGTCCGCTCCCGGCTGGATTTGAACTCGAAACCTCTAGCGTAGCAGTCGGCTGTTAAACCACTGCGCCACCGAGGTCGCCAATAATCGTGGGTCGTTGTTGCTAGTGCGGCCTCTGCCTAGAGCACAGTATTATGATGTCTATTGAAATGGAGGCAATTTGCGTGAATAGTTCTTCCTAGCTACTGACCTATTTAAATTAATCCAACAGATTCGGATCAACAATTGCTTGAACCGGGGCAAATTTGCTGCCTTTTTTCGCTGGTGACGAGCTTTTTCAGAAAGAGATGTTGGTTTTTAGCGTCCTACGTTTTGGAACTTTGGCGCCCTCTTGAACCTGCTGCCCGTGGCGTCGGCCCTTTGCTCCCCCTAGATCTCATCGAGGCTCAAATCAGTTAACTAACAATGCATTGCTTGACCTCATAATAAATGCGATTTGGATCTCCATGACCTATTTATTAAACATTGTAAGTTAAGAGCAAAGTTCCGTCAGCTTGGTCACAAATTGTGGTTTGGATTCCTCCGTAACGGCTGGACTAATTTTGTAGGGACTTTAAAATATTATAAAGGGCATGTATTAGGGTTAGGATAGAATTGAGTTAGAATAAAAAAATGGAAAGTAATTATAATAAAGTAGCTTTTGCCCGCGACTTCGACCGCGTAGAAGAAAATCATTCTAATAGGATTTTTAATTCACACATCCTTACAAACTTTCGAGTTTATAATATTAGTAAGGATACCGACTTAATCTATATTACCTAGGTAGAAATATATACCTAGTCAGGTCTTAAATTCCGTCACATGTTTAAAATAAAATATTTGAAACAAGTTTATTCATTATGTAACCATTTATATACCAAAATGAACTTAACAAAACATAGATTCTTATAACACTAAAGTTTGTTCAAAATGACCTCCGTGATTTTGAATACAGGCCTTCAATCTGCGCGGCCAGTCGTCTATCGCAGCACGAACGAGGTCCATGTCAATATCGGCGGCTGCCTTAATCAAGGATGTCTTGAGTGACTCCAAATTGGGATGAGGCTTTGAGCACGCCTTTTCATCCAAGTGTTGTCATAAGTGTTTCATCAAATCTGGACTGGAGGAGGGCCAGACTTCGTGCCAGATGAAGTCGATTTCACGCGCCGCCAGCCAGTCTTGTGTGCTCTTCGCTCTATGAGCTGG
This sequence comes from Choreutis nemorana, assembly GCA_949316135.1. Lineage (NCBI taxonomy): Eukaryota > Metazoa > Arthropoda > Insecta > Lepidoptera > Choreutidae > Choreutis > Choreutis nemorana. Next base: position 6,314,951 of record OX438622.1, read on the forward strand.
CGCCGAATCTTGTTGGAATACCCAGTGCCTGTTATAGAACATGGTATGAGAAACAGGTTCCACAAGGTTCGTCAGAACTGTATTTTGATACACAACTGCATTCGTTTTTACACCTTTCTCACAAAAATGTACCTCTTTTAAGCCCCAATAAGAAACTCCCAACCATACCATGAGCGAGGATGGAAAATGACCTCGTTGGACACGCGGAATACGGTTGCTCGCTTCTTCACTACTGTGTGCGTACACCTTATCATTTTGTATGTTGTAGCTCTCTTTTACGGTAAAAATTTTTCATCCGAAAAAAGAATTTCCCGATATTTTTTCCCTCGTACCGCTTCAACAAAGCGCGGCATCTCTTCAGTCTCAGGTCCATTAGACGAGCATTCAAACGATGTCCTGTTTTTCTTCGATATGCCCGAAGCCCTAAGTCTTCATTTAACACCCTTTTCACCGTGGTTCTGCTTAACCCCATCTGAAGGGCCAACAGTTTCTGCTTACGTTTGGGATTTCTTTGAATTCGCGCCTTCACAGCTTTTATCACTGCTGGAGTCCTAACAGACCGAGGGCGACCACTTCTTGACCTGTCATCTACACTAGAGTCTTCATTGTATCGTTTGATGGTACGATAAACGAATCTTTTGGTTTTATTCAGATTTTTCAGTATGTCAAAAATTTGAATTGGCGCGTAACCGCAACGATGCAGCGCAATAACTGCAACACGGTCTTCTTTAAGCGTCCACTCCATATTTAAAAATGAGTAAAATTCTAAAAAGTATACATTTTTATTTTCATGAACAATTCGAAATTCTAATTCAATAAACTTTTTTGTGGCCAGCATTCTAAAAGAAAAGTTTTAGTGTGTGACAATACTTATGAGACCTGACTGTGTATTTACTAAAATCTGTCATTTATTTTTGTATCTATGGTTTCTTTCCAAAATAACGACGGGTCAACTAAACTAGTAAGTATCTATTTACTAAGCATTCACAGGCCAAATGTTAATAGTGAGAGGCGTATAAACAAGTATATAATATGTATGTAGTATGTAGCTATACTTATGTACAGTGTAAATATTGGCCGATGCAGTTAGGAGAGGTCAGCCTGTCTGTCTAAAACTACCGTTAGCAAAACAACAGGCTGCATAGAATGCTAGTTTAGAGGTTCTTTGCCTAACATTTTACTTACAGAAAAAAAGAAGGATATTCTTTCTTTTGATGTCGTGGCCATCATCATGGCAATAACTTTAAGTATTGAGTTACTTGGCGGGAACGGGAAGTGTCAGTTGGAATTTTCTTATTTTATTGTCTTTTCATATATATCAGTAAATTTTAATATGTAAAATGCTAGTGTTTTAACCAGTGAATATCTGTAGTGCTGTACAAGTGTGGAGAAAGTGAAATACGACGATTTGTCTGCTCTTTTCATCATCTCCCAAGTGACATTTTTGAGCCTACAGTAACCGTACTAGCATGTTACTGTAGGCAGATTCATAATTCCATCATTGTTCGTCCTTTCACCATTTCAGTCTTCATCAAAACTAGGATAATAAATATTACTTGTCACCGGCTAGATGTTCAAAATGTATTGCTGTTATTATGGCCATTAAAAAATGTTCTACGCATTGAAGTATTAAGTACTACGTGCTAGAACAGGCATCTTGAACAAAACCTGCGCGCCAAAACTTACATGAGCCACAGACTACACAAAACAGCTGAACAGAGAGAACAGGGTTTAGGTTAGGTACGGAATACAAACTGCGATATCTCATTACTGTACATGACGGGCGTAATAGCTTAGGACTATAAAGCGTCTAGCTTTGTTGAGTGTACAAAACCCTAACATCCACTCACCCTTAGTGGTACAAAAAGTCAGTTCGCAATGTCGCCTCTATACATATATATAACAATTCTACACTTTTTTTTTGTTTCTCTTAAATTTTTCACAGCAGTATTTAAGTGAAGCTATATTTGACTATCAACAGTCTGTCTCCCCTTTAGTTTTTTGGTCTCTGGGACACTTCATTTGCTGTCTCCGCTTTTCTAGAAGGGTAGTCTGAAACCGCTTTCTTACTACCTCCTATTTCTTCTGATTAAAGTTCGTTGCGTGTCCAGTGACAGCCGGTAGTGTGTCCGGGCACAGCCTGTGCGTCATTGCACAGCTGCATTATTCGTTGATTATTCGATCAAAGGACGCCACTGTTGATCCTGGTGAACAGGAGTTGCAGTGGTAGGACAATGAGCCGCAAATTTATCAATAGACAACTTTAGAAGCAATAATTATTATTACAAACTAACAATGTTTACACATGAACGATGAACGATGAAACGATACGTGTTAAACAATTTTATGTAAATATATTTAACCAAGAATTTATCTCGACTACGTGTGCATACTATTGTGCAAAATGCTACGTGTGCAAAATGATCTCATAAATAAACAAAGAAATACTTAGTGTAACTTTTTTATTCTTTTGTTTATATTGAATATTATCTTTTTTATGTACACCCGACAACGAATCAACCTAGCCTGTTTGGATTTTATCGTCCTTAAGTTGTACAGCTTAGGATTGATAATGCATTTGTTATGTGAAACTCAATGGCAGCCTCTAACTATAGGTAGCTGTTAGTCATAGACTTAAAAATATATATGCAGTGGGACGTGGTAGCTCAGTTTGTTACGTGCCTTGGTTAACCGACCGACCCGACCCGACAGGTAGAGGATTCGGGCCTGATGGTTGACGTACATTGTAGCTGGACAGTGTCGCAACCTGTCACACTGGGACTCAACATTAACATGCGAACATGGTTTGTAACTCCTCTGTCAACCCCTCTTGAGGGATTACGGTGTGAATTTATGTTGATGTATATATGCAGTGCCAACTCGAGCATTTCTGGCGTCCTAGATGAATGGCTAGGACGACGCCCTTGTAAAAACAAGATTGTGAAAAATGCGTGACTTTAACGAAGGGCCTTGTTCTACAAAAATTAGATAGGCGAAGGACGCCACGATAGTTTTGGGCAGATTTTTATAGGACTAAATGTAAACCTAACATATTTAAAACCATTATTTGAAAAAATAGTAAAACCATCTGAGGAGGACGTGGTAGCTCAGTTTGTTACGTGCCTTGGTTAACCGACCGACCCGACCCGAAAGGTTGAGGGGCCGTGCGTTGTAGCTGTCATGTTCATTGTGCCCGGATAGTGGCGACAGTGTCGCAACCTGTCACACTGGGACTCAGCATTAACATGCGAAATGCTGTGTACCACCTCTGCCTACCCCTCTCGAGGGATTAATTACGTCGTCAGTTTATGTTATGTAAAACCCCTAAATCAAGAGCCCTAGGCGGTCGCCTAGTCCGCCTATACTGTCGAGCTGGCTCTGTACATAAGGATAAAAAAAACTTGTAACTAACCACATCTTACGTATATCACTAGAGTATAAAACAAAGTCGCTTCCCGCTGTCTGTCCCTATGTACGCTTAGATCTTTAAAACTACGCAACGGGTTTTGATACGGATTTTTTTAACAGATAGAGTGATTCAAGAGGAAGGTTTACATATATAATGCATGCATAATATCCGTGCGAAGCCGGGCGGGTAGCTAGTATAAGGATAAGGTAAACTTATAATTAAGCACGTCTTGTGTATAGTAATTGGTTTCTACAGCGACTTTGTTTTGATATTTATAGTTACTTAAGTGTGTGTGTGTGTGTTTACATATGTATTAGGTTTTGAGTTGATTGAAATTATCTTCAGGTTAGGTATAAATATTTATATACAAGTCGATTTTTAATATCTTCAAAATAATAATAATAATAACCACATCGCGAAACACACACATTGACTTAGCCCTGCACTAAGTATCGTAAGAACTTGTATCGCAGGTGCAAAGCAACGATATGGTATATACTAAATAAATAAGAATACAACATCCAAGACCGGTAAGCGAGACAATGCGTCTTGCAAATAACACAAAAATTCTCTACAAATCAAACATCTGAAACATGTTTACCTAATCTGTGATTTTTGACACTAACGTAAAGTTATTTGAATTCTTGGTAACAATATTTTAACAGGTATTTCTGCAACACATTGTCGGTATCAAACAATGCGACTGGCGTGGGATATTCACACAATTTATTATGCGAGATAAAAGTAATTTATTTATACAATTTTTAAGCAAAGTGGGTGACTGTGGTTTGATGTTCAGAATAAAGATTTAAACATCAAAATGTAGTTTATGTATGCTTATACTCATGTTTCCAACCTTAGTGGCATAAAAAGTTTGATATGCGTAGCTAAAAATACCTTTTTTTATCTTTTGATGGGGTTTCCATCATGGCAAAAACATGAATTATTTTGCCAGTGTCAGGTTCAAAAAGACTCGTATCCAGAGCCGTAAAATATTTAAAAAAATTGCTAGTGTCAAAAAATATTTATTATCAAGGACGGATGAACTGATGAGATGAATAATGAAAGGCTGATAAAGTAACATGCTAGTACTGTTAGGCTTTATTGAGTTACTTAGATGACGAAAAGAGCAGGCAAATCGTCGTGTTTCACTTTCTCCACACTTGTACGGCACTACAAGATTTTCACTGGTTAAAACACTAGCATTTTACAAATAAATTCTGCTGCTTTACTTACAAGAAATGAAAATAAAACAAGAAAAAAAAAATTACCACCACTTCCCGTTCCCGCCACGGCCTTCTTAAAGCTTTTTTTTATTTGACGCATACTTTTGATTGATGTAATAGCTATTCGCCCCTACTACCATTTCACGAATCTCCATAGAATAGTGTCAAATACGAATTGCAAATGTTTGTTAGTTAAGACTTGCATAAGCGGCCATTTTACGATTTGACAGTAGCAGAAAATTATGAAATTCAACACAATGCGTCCTTTAAACCCTACTGACAAAACCATAAGATGTATTTTGTTGTGGCACTGGGGTGCTGGTCTGTCTACACCGCTGGTTATGTTACTGAAAACAGGTTGGAATTCCGGTTCGGGGAAGTAAAGATCCCATAACGTATCGTAAGAACTTGTGTCACAGGAACTAAGCAACGATATGGTATATCCTACATAGATAAGAATACAATATCCAAGACCAGTAAAAACAATGCGTCTTGCAAATAACACAAAGGTCCGCTCCCGGCTGGATTTGAACTCGAAACCTCTAGCGTAGCAGTCGGCTGTTAAACCACTGCGCCACCGAGGTCGCCAATAATCGTGGGTCGTTGTTGCTAGTGCGGCCTCTGCCTAGAGCACAGTATTATGATGTCTATTGAAATGGAGGCAATTTGCGTGAATAGTTCTTCCTAGCTACTGACCTATTTAAATTAATCCAACAGATTCGGATCAACAATTGCTTGAACCGGGGCAAATTTGCTGCCTTTTTTCGCTGGTGACGAGCTTTTTCAGAAAGAGATGTTGGTTTTTAGCGTCCTACATTTTGGAACTTTGGCGCCCTCTTGAACCTGCTGCCCGTGGCGTCGGCCCTTTGCTCCCCCTAGATCTCATCGAGGCTCAAATCAGTTAACTAACAATGCATTGCTTGACCTCATAATAAATGCGATTTGGATCTCCATGACCTATTTATTAAACATTGTAAGTTAAGAGCCAAGTTCCGTCAGCTTGGTCACAACTTGTGGTTTGGATTCCTCCGTAACGGCTGGACTAATTTTGTAGGGACTTTAAAATATTATAAAGGGCATGTATTAGGGTTAGGATAGAATTGAGTTAGAATAAAAAAATGGAAAGTAATTATAATAAAGTAGCTTTTGCCCGCGACTTCGACCGCGTAGAAGAAAATCATTCTAATAGGATTTTTAATTCACACATCCTTACAAACTTTCGAGTTTATAATATTAGTAAGGATACCGACTTAATCTTCATTACCTAGGTAGAAATATATACCTAGTCAGGTCTTAAATTCCGTCACATGTTTAAAATAAAATAATTGAAACAAGTTTATTCATTATGTAACCATTTATATACCAAAATGAACTTAACAAAACATAGATTCTTATAACACTAAAGTTTGTTCAAAATGACCTCCGTGATTTTGAATACAGGCCTTCAATCTGCGCGGCCAGTCGTCTATCGCAGCACGAACGAGGTCCATGTCAATATCGGCGGCTGCCTTAATCAAGGATGTCTTGAGTGACTCCAAATTGGGATGAGGCTTTGAGCACGCCTTTTCATCCAAGTGTTGTCATAAGTGTTTCATCAAATCTGGACTGGAGGAGGGCCAGACTTCGTGCCAGATGAAGTCGATTTCACGCGCCGCCAGCCAGTCTTGTGTGCTCTTCGCTCTATGAGCTGGCGCCGAATCTTGTTGGAATACCCAGTGCCTGTTATAGAACATGGTATGAGAAACAGGTTCCACAAGGTTCGTCAGAACTGTATTTTGATACACAACTGCATTCGTTTTTACACCTTTCTCACAAAAATGTACCTCTTTTAAGCCCCAATAAGAAACTCCCAACCATACCATGAGCGAGGATGGAAAATGACCTCGTTGGACACGCGGAATACGGTTGCTCGCTTCTTCACTACTGTGTGCGTACACCTTATCATTTTGTATGTTGTAGCTCTCTTTTACGGTAAAAATTTTTCATCCGAAAAAAGAATTTCCCGATATTTTTTCCCTCGTACCGCTTCAACAAAGCGCGGCATCTCTTCAGTCTCAGGTCCATTAGACGAGCATTCAAACGATGTCCTGTTTTTCTTCGATATGCCCGAAGCCCTAAGTCTTCATTTAACACCCTTTTCACCGTGGTTCTGCTTAACCCCATCTGAAGGGCCAACAGTTTCTGCTTACGTTTGGGATTTCTTTGAATTCGCGCCTTCACAGCTTTTATCACTGCTGGAGTCCTAACAGACCGAGGGCGACCACTTCTTGACCTGTCATCTACACTAGAGTCTTCATTGTATCGTTTGATGGTACGATAAACGAATCTTTTGGTTTTATTCAAATTATTCAGTATGTCAAAAATTTGAATTGGCGCGTAACCGCAACGATGCAACGCAATAACTGCAACACGGTCTTTAAGCGTCCACTCCATATTTAAAAATGAGTAAAATTCTAAAAAGTATACATTTTTATTTTCATGAACAATTCGAAATTCGAATTCAATAAACTTTTTTGTGGCCAGCATTATAAAAGAAAAGTTTTAGTGTGTGACAATACTTATGACCTGACTGTGTATTTACTAAAATCTGTCATTTATTTTTGTATCTATGGTTTCTTTCCAAAATAACGACGGGTCAACTAAACTAGTAAGTATCTATTTACTAAGCATTCACAGGCCAAATGTTAATAGTGAGAGGCGTATAAACAAGTATATAATATGTATGTAGTATATAGCTATACTTATGTACAGTGTAAATATTGGCCGATGCAGTTAGGAGAGGTCAGCCTGTCTGTCTAAAACTACCGTTAGCAAAACAACAGGCTGTATAGAATGCTAGTTTAGAGGTTCTTTGCCTAGCATTTTACTTACAGAAAAAAAGAAGGATATTCTTTCTTTTGATGTCGTGGCCATCATCATGGCAATAACTTTAAGTATTGAGTAACTTGGCGGGAACGGGAAGTGTCAGTTGGAATTTTCTTATTTTATTGTCTTTTCATATATATCAGCAGATTTTAATGTGTAAAATGCTAGTGTTTTAACCAGTAAATATCTGTATTGCTGTACAAGTGTGGAGAACGTGAAATACGACGATTTGGCTGCGCTTTTCGTCATCTCCCAAGTAACTCCTTAGAGCCTACCCGTACTAGCATGTTACTGTAGGCAGTTTCATCATTTCCATTGTTCATCTTTTCATCTTCATCTCATTTATCATCTCATCATCTTCAAGAATGAAGAAGTTATAATTACTAATGTTTAGGCAGTATGGGACTAAAACCAATGCCGTTAAAGAAATACATAAAAAAACTTTTAAGTATTTTGTCAGTGTCAAGTAATATTTATCAAGTTTTGATGTGGAATGAAATGCTGAAGAGATGAATAATGAATCTACAGTAACATGCTAGTACGGTTACTGTAGGCTCTAATGGGTAATTTGGGAGATGAACAGAGAGAGTCAAATCATCGTATTTCACTTTCTCCACACTTGTACAGCACTACAGATATTCACTGGTTAAAACACTAGCATTTTACACATTAAACCCAGCTGATATAAGAGAAGAGGAACTAGTGACCTCCGTTGAAACGAATGACATAATTTTAAAGCTTAGATACTTTGAAAACGATTTTTTGAATTAAATAAAAACATAGCTTACAAAACAGTCGTAAATTAATTCTTAAACTAGATTAGTAGGGCCAAAATATTAATTAACCATTCAATAGATAGTTTATTTGCTTTAATTTTTATCTTAATTATTAGTTTTAGTTAATCGATGCGAATAAAAAAATATGATTTCATTTGAAAATTTCACCTGGCGGTGAATAAAAGAACTAACAGTTTTTTATTCAAAACTCGATGTTTAAAAAACTGGAAACACAGGACAATGTGAAATCATTTCTACAGTTACTAACTGTAAACGTGCTTGCGTACATATTTGTATTGTTAACTTACATATACAGGTATGCTAGTGAACGTGAGACGAGAAAGTTAAGTGAAACCTGCATGAGATGCGAACGAGTCTTGCCTTTGCGATGCATGCTTTTTGCTTTGTTTAAATTATTTCGCTATTGTTATAGTTAATGTGAAAAGTTTATTAAAGATATTTGTGACAATACAGTTCTCATTAGGTTCAGGATCTTTAGATTTCAATTACTTTTTTTTAAAAATTTTCTTTTGTGTAATGGTTTAATCTAAACCAATGTTATTTTTCTTTGTGACCTGTTTTTATTTTAGTATAATGCGTGTGTAACCTTTGTAAATGTTGTGTTCGTCTGTTATAGGCATGTACATCAGTTACTGTTTATAATATGTGATTTTTATATGTCTGTGTAATGTACTTGCTGTAGACGTCCCTAAATAAATAACAATTAAAAATAATAAATAAATATATCAAGGCGTTTTTTCCCTAGGGCCAAGAGGGGCATGGTATGGTGAGAGGGACGGAATTTCGCAGGTTTTTTCTCAACTGAAATAGTTCATCTCCAATAAATGGGGCGGCAAAGCTAAACGGACCGGGGCGTGAAATCTTTAAGTATACTTCTGCTGTACATTATTAGTTTTTGTGACAATTCACACACAAATAGGTAACCCAAGCTGGGAATCGAACCCGAGACGATTCATTAGACAGGTATATAATCAAAGCTCGTGACTAAAATCTTTTTATTATTTCGCAGTGTCCTGGCTGCTACGCTAGCGGTCCCAGTTTCGAATCTCGAACGAGGCAGAACTGTTATTTGCAAGACGCATTGTTTCGCTTACCGGTCTTGGATGTTGCATTGTTATCTATGTAGTTTATACTGTATCGTTGCTTAGCGCCTGCGATACAAGATTATATGTTAGTGCAGGGCTGAGTCAATGTGTGTGTCGTGATGTGGTTATTATTGTTAATCTATTGTGAGTCCAGTGGCGGTACTGTCGTACAAGCCCAAAAGCCCGGCTTGCCCTATCGAACCAAGGTAAGTTCGCGCTCTCGTTCATTCATTACTTTTCAAATCAAATAACAATACGCTTTGCATAGCATGGTTCAAAATTCGCGCTAATTCCAACGCGTAAGTATGAAGTGTAGATTTAATAGTAATGAGGCAATAAGACATTTATCGAAATGAATTATAAAAACTACAATAACGTATCTCTCGGCTTGCCCTATTCTAAAACTCTACGCACGCCACTGCTTGTGACCTTATATTTATAAATAGACAACAAATTAACGCATGATCTGGCAATATTATGCGAGGCGCTTTATCAACAGTAATTTACTTAATGGTAATTAATTACAACAACGACCAATAATATACAGCTTGTATAAAAATTGTTTGTTTAGAATTGTAAGAAAATTTTACAGTTAATATTGAATTAAACTCGCCAAGTGGGACAAGAACTCGAACACGGTGGGTTTCGTATCGTCATACGAAATTTAGTCACTACATTTTTTAGGGTTCCGCACCAAAAGGCTAAAAATAATAATAATATCTTTATTTACTTTAAAACATTAAACATAAAGTATTTTATCGTGGACCCTGCACTAGGCGAGCCTGTATCGCAGGCGTCCAATTTAATACGCTATGAATTATAATATACAGCACACAAAACAATACAATATACAATAAAAGAATAAATCTAGATGGATAAATTAAATAGGTATCATGACAAAACATGAAAATATGAATTAATGGGTTATGTAATTATATGTATAAGTGTGGGCGTGTATGGAAGTAAGTTTTGAAAAGCAGGCTTTTTCTGAGTGAGCATGTTCCATCTTAGACTCCACCGCTGCTTAACATCAGGCGGGATTGGGGTCAAATGCTTGTGTAGTTTTAAATTAAAATAAGTCTTCTTGTATAACTAACTGCGGCCCTATTGTCCTTCGCAGCGTAGGTAACTGGACTGACCTTAACTAAAACGGATTTTAGGTCTAAACTGCATTCTTTCTACCTCCTATTTCTTCTGATTAAGTTCGTTGCGTGTCCCGCTGTCGCCGGTAGCTGCATTATTAGTTGATTATTCAATCAAAGGATGCCACTGTTGATCCTGGTGAACAGGAGTTGCAGTGGCGGGACACAGTGGCGGGTGTGCCCCGAATAACCTAACCTAAACGGCAAGTTCGCTTCCTTGTTTTGATTCTGACCCAGTGGTCAGGCTCGATGTTGCGGTGGACAGATATGGCGGTCGTGCCTATGCTGTCCGTCTTGTTGTGTTGTCTTTATAAAGACGATACAGTCAGATCGATTGCATAGGGAACGATAGCCACGGTCAAGTCACGGTAAAGCTGCTAAGGCCTCCGGGCCGCAACACTCTTCATTTACGAAAAAAAAATCCTTAAATAAATTAAAGAAATTATATAGACTACTAACTGAAACATGTAATTACAGTGTTAAAGAATATTTTGACGACAAAAACCTATTATAAGGATCATTCTTCATTTTAATTCAATGTACCTAATGCTCTGACTTGAAATTTTGCATGCACAAGTGAAATATGTATAACTACCTATTTATAAAACTTAACACCTCCTGTATGCTCGTATTTCTTGCAAACAAATAATTCTTATTCTACTTCTTATTCTTGAGTTGATGCCCATCGGCGTTGGGTCTACGCTACAAGCCTTAAGACTTGGAGGCGTCAAAACTTGTAACCCCAACGGGATAACTGTCACTTCACATACGTCAAGTTTTTCTCCGTGTCATGTAAGTTATTAGTCTATAAAGCTCATACATTTTGCTTTAAGGTGCGTCACACCCATTCGACTTAGAAGACCAAGTTACAATGGACGAAATCAAAGGTCCATCATGATTTGAACTAACCCCAATAATCGTGTCCGGTTTTGCTGAGGCCCTATTATAATGGGCGTGCGTCATTCCTGCTGCGGAACCATTACAATTTGAACTGTCAAGATTGTTTGTCCAAGTGGTCCCTTACCCGGCGACAGGACGTACGGCGATGACCGTTCACATGTGAAAAAGTGCAAAACGTTTTGTCCTGCGTTTTACCTTGCCAGTCGTTGGCCGCAGTGAGGATGTGGACAATTTGGCACTTACTTTATAAAATACTTGTGAGATTTCACCGCCACGCACCGGAGTGTCGCTTTTTGCAGAGTGACCTCTTTATTTACTCTTATTACTCTAATTAATTTAACGATTAAGTTTATGTTCCCACTTTTTTTTGTATCTGTGACTCCTTTTAATGTCAAGTGATATTAAAGGAGTGCATTTTGTATCTTATTTTGTAGCTGTTATTATTGTTTCATTAAAACATTTATTAAATATTTTCGCCATGCCCTTACAGGGTGTCACATGTACACCTTATTTATATTAACATCTTTTGTACCTAATGTAATGTGACAAGCAATAAACGATTTGAATTTGAATTTGATTAACGGGTAACGCTGGCCAAAATAGTTTTTCAAATTGATTCTCAATCGATCATATGGTCAGTCGGCACTTGCTTTTAAAATACGAAGTGTGATCCGTTGGGAATTTTGCAATGATTGAAACAGTTGCAATGGATCATGTTACAGGTGGTAGATATACGTGCGAGATCGCCTGGGTTATTATCTCCTTTCTATTTCTGCCATGAAGCAGTCCGCTGTGTTTCGGTTCGAAGGATTGGAGAGCCAGTATGATTACCACGAGGTATAACATTTTACCTCTACATGGACAACGCACTGGCGGTGCTCTTGCTAGACATAAAGGGGATCAACATTTCAATAGGTGACGGTATCACTTTCCATGTCATAAACCGTCTGCTTGTTTACTCATGATGCTGCATAAAAATCATGTGATAGGTTAGGAACAACCCTTAACCCGTGCCTTTAAAAAGTTTTATCACCAATATTACTGGTGTAAGATTTAGGTTAATATCTAATTAATCCCCTGTTAGTTAGTGGCTTGCCGTGGTGTTTTGACGGTCAGGCGTCTCCTGACTGTCTCCCCCCTTAGTTTTTGGCCTCTTGGCCATTTCGATTGTTGTCTCCGCTTTGCTGGGAGGGAAGTCTGAAATCGGTTTCTTACTACCTCCTATTTGTTCTGATTAAGTTCGTTGCGGGTCCCAAGACAGCTGGTAGTGTGCCCGGGCACAGCCTGTGCGTCATTGCACAGCTGCATTATTAGTTGATTTTTTGATCAAAGAACGCCACTGTTGATCCTGGTGAACAGGAGTTGCAGTGGTGGGACAGAGTGGCGGGTGTGCCCCGTACAACCCTTAAAAAATGGGTAAGTAGTAGTCATACTATATTATTTAAAAGGATAGTGAAATTTTCAAACCCAAAATCAAGTATAATTACTTAATACGTAAAATTCTTAGTCAATTCCAACTCGCAATTCCCACTCCACCAATATATATCATATTACATGTTAGTTAGGTTATGCGAACGACCCGACCAGACAGGTTTCGTGTCTCGGGTTGCCGTAAGTTGTAGCTGCCATGTTCCTCATTGTGCCCGGATAATGGCGACAGATTCGCAACCTGTCACACTGTGACTCAACATAAGTAAGTAGTAGTTGTTTGTATTATTGTAATGCTAATTTGATTTGTATCTGTCATTAATGTATTAATTATGTATGGGCAAATAGGCCGGGAATAAAGGATTTTTATTATAAACATGCGGAATGCGGTGTGTAACACCCCTGCCTAAGCCTCTCGAGGGATTAATGTCGGAGTGAGTGTATGTTTGTGTTTTTTATGTGTTATGTGCACGATAGTCATCACATCACTTCATGTACATAGGTACAGACGTGTCAACATAAATCTTCTCGTAACAAGTGCATATCAATCCTATGTACAATTTAAGAATGATTCTAACCTCTCTCTCTATATGTGGCGCAGTGGTGTAAACAGCCGGCTGATACACTACAGGTTCTGGGTTTCGAATCGCGGCGGGGACGGAACCGTGTGTTATTTGCAAGACGCACTATCTTACCGGTTTTGGGTGTAGTATTCTTATCTATGTAGTTTAAGCTGTGACACAAGTTCTTACGTTACTCAGTGCAGGGCTGAGTCAATGTGTGTGTCGTGTTGTGGTTTATTATTATTAATTCGGAATAGTTTAGAGTTTAGGTTGATCCATGGCCGTGTGTCAGTACCAGTGTGTCCAGGGTCACAGTGATTATCGTTGCGTCATTCATTACTCATTAAACTGGCGAGCTATCATGGTCAAACCGTGGTTTTCTGGGCACCGTAAATGGGTTGTAATTTTGACAGTTCGTTCTACATGTATTTTATTTTATTGTGTTGCCATCTCCATGGTTATAATTTTTGTATTTTGCCAGTGTCAAGTAATTTTTATTATAAACAGCAATGAAAAGACGATGAGATGTATAATGATAGAAGGAATAATGGATCTGCCTACAGTAACATGCTAGAACTGTTAGTGGCTCTAATAGGTTACTAGATGACGAAAAGAGCAGCCAAATCGTCGTATTTCTTTTTTCCATAATTGTACAGCACTACAGATGTTCTCTGCCTAAAACACTAGCATTTCACATATTAAATCCAGCTGTTAAACGAGAAGAAAAATGATATCAGAAAATCTCAACTGACACTTCCCGTTCCCGCCAAACTCCTCTTCTACAAGTCATCTTGGTGTCTTTTACAACTTTATTTTAAGAGTTAGGCTATCCACCCGGGACAGATTTTTGTAGGATCGATAATGGGCCAATTTTCCTCCTGGTCTTTTAGAGCCATTTCTGAACGATATTTTGTACGCCGTTCCATTTATCATCTACAAAAAGTTTTTATAAAAACGTCATCAACTCGAGGCGTTCGGTATTCTAAGTTTGAAATTCCATACAACGTATACTTATACGGTTTGACAGCGCGGGAAAAGTCGAGACGTAAAAGCTACTACGGAGGTTTCTCGCCGGATTCTTCCCCGTAGAGATATCATTCCGAACCGATTTGAAAGTGCTTATTTTAAGTATATTCGAATAAAAAACATTTGACTTTGATTTTGTACCATTTAAGAGTTAGTTGTGCTATGAACGATCAATGGCGGCGCTAGACAACGACGCCCTCCTTTAATGAAATGAGTCCATGATACAATACGAGAAACTTTGGACTTTTTTTAAAGTTCTTCATTCCCATTATAACTACCCACTGATAATTGGAATCACTTTCCATCAGGTGAACCGTCTGCTTGCATGTTGTTTATTAAACGACTTTCAATTTATTTTCACTAAATAGCTATCAGACCAATTTGGGTTACAATGCACCCTTAACAAGAATAACTAGGAAATATAATTCTCTCCAAAAGACAGAGAAATTCGATATTTTTGCAGTATTAAGGCCTATTTTAAGTAGTGTTATGTTTGCTTTTGCCTCTGACACAGTAATTTGTTCGTTTTTGCTCGTCTCATCTATGAAATTATTATGTTGAGTTAAATGAATAATTGGTTTACATTATTTTATATTATATTACTTTACTTATTATTTATTTGTAAGTTTGGACATTGAGTTTTGGGCAAAATTTTTAAAAAATTTAAAATTTCTACTCTGTTTTTGATGTTTTAAATGTTTGACTTTTTTCTTCTTGCACGCTGTCTTCACCTTTTTTATAGTGACATTTGACTTGTTTTTGTATTGTGATTGTTCTTCTATTGTATGAATGAGTGTATACTATGTTGGTGATCTTTTTAATAAATAAATAAATAAGTCCCACATAAAGTCCGTGTAAGTTCAAAATAATTAATTAAACATACTGATTAATTAATAATTTTAATTGCACGTATTCTTCCTTTAGGAGAATCGTTAAAAGTAATTATGTATAATATTTTGCCGTTTTTTTTTCTATTTATTAATTTGTTGTATAGTTATTATTGATTTTGTTTTATGTTAATTTTAATTTCTTTGTTTTAAATTCAATATTATTTGTTTGTAAATTTTCAGCGGAAACTTGATTGATTTATGTTTTTATTTTTGAATTGATTTTAATTAATTATAATAACTGTTTCCCAAATAAAGTTAAATAAAAATAAAATAATATTTAAAAAAAATTGCGAGATCACTTGGATCGAGCATTTGTGATGTTGATGTAATTGGGCTACAAACGAAGGGTTTTATTTATTTACTTCTTTATTTGGAGATAAAACAGTGGACAGATTACAAATAAAAAAAAACAAAAAAAAACATATCACGAACATAAATCTGACAACCATGAACATATCTCACTAAAACACGGTTCTTTACCATCATACAAGATTCAACACTGCAATTAAATAAGTAGATTCAACGATTGATAAGGTTCAAAGGCCGAAAAGTTGTTAAAGCGGCAAGTAAAAACACACTCTCTGTGATTTTCAACAATTACGGTCCATGAGATACAGCCCGTTAATGTACCAGTGCACGCTTTGTAATAGGGTCATTTTAGCATACTAAATGAAAAAAAAAAATGATAACCTTCTTTCTAAAACGTTTTTTTTTTGTATGTAGAACCTTCTTTTATAAAGTCTACAAAAAGAGAGCTCACCTTCTTAATTACATTTACTATCCACTTCAACATAACCTCAAAAACGTAACTGTCACTTTCCGAAACGATCTTAAACTTTATTTAATTGAATAAAACACAACAGACCCAACTATAACCAACAAGTTACTGACTCTTTACAATAACAACATGTGACATTTAACCTTATTTTATTAATAAAATAATCAATAAAGTAGGTACCTATCAACTTTTTGTTGATAGGTGGAAAAAATTAGGTATAACAAAATAAAATGGCCGAATCAGCTTTTTGTTAAAACCTTTGATGATTTTTTAATAGAATTATTAGTAAATTATTATTTTTATTGCGATTCCTGTATTTCCTTTGTACCTACATAGTGAAACCTTCATGGTTGCAAGTCTCAGCTCTTTTTTATTTACAAAGGAAACTCTCCACCTTGGCAAAAAAACCCAAACATAATGCCATTTAGAAAACTTTTCCTCTTAACCTTTATTGACAAAAAAATCTGAGACTTCGATCGTTTAGAATTATTTTTTTTTTTACAAAAATTCTAGCCTATGTTCACCCAAAAATCCTATCCTATATTAATCAAATAATTTTTAAATCGTATCTGCAGTTCCGATTACTACATCCAACTTATAAAATTATATATAAACTTCACCTCTTTATAAAATTTGTGGACACGAAGATGTTACATTTTTATCATGTTCTTTAACAATACAATGCCACGTTGACCTTCCGATAAAACAAATTGACAGATTGAAAAATCTATTGTTATTATAAAATAAGAATTCTTTCTATCTCACGCCCCAGTCTACAGGATTTTGGGATAAATGGAGTCTTTAAAGAGAGATTAAATTTTTTTTTGAGGCGCAAGAACAGAAATTATGAAAAATATATTTACCATGTTTTTCTCCGTTTTTTTTGAGATTACAAAAACCTGAATCAAAGTTTTTTTTTTATGGCAATAGAAGTAAACGGCATTGGTTTAATGGTTTATTTTCTGGATCGATATCTCGGACGCCATTTCTTGTCTGTATGATTTTATTTTAAATGCATTACAACTTCTGTTATGGTTATGAGTGTTTTTACTTACGTAAACATAAAACATAAACTCACGCCGTAATCCCTCGAGAGGTTGGCAGAGGTGTTAGACACCGCATTTCGCGTGTTTATGTAAGTCCCAGTGTGACAGGTTGCGAATCTGTCGCCACTATCCGGGCACAATGAGGAACATGGCAGTTACAACGCACGGCAATCCGAAACTCGAACCCTCGACCTATCGGACCGGGTCGGTCGGTTAACCAAGACACGTGACAAACTGAGCTACCACATCCCACACATGTAATACACATTTTCTTTCCATTAAATAGTGCAGGCTTTATATGTTTTAAGTAAAGGCAAAAAATTAACACTCAGATGCCAAATTAGACTTATCTGTGATGATATTTGAGGTATATTTAACTAAAAGTCCATAAATATTAAACCATAGACTAAATAAGCAGGTATATTTAATTAAATATAATTAATTAATGTCACCGTTAGTTTCACAAGTAATCTCAACTGATGACTTCCTTTATTTGTTACAGGAAATCGAATCTAGGACCGGATGACGGTACATTTACCGCTGTGTCATGAGAATTGACAAAAACTTTCACAATTAAACTGATTTTACAAAAAACTTGTTTTTTTATAATTTCATCGGCAAACAAGCGACGGCTTGTCTGTGTGTCTACCATGAGTTTTGACGAGCTCTGTGATGCAGTGGTATATATAGCCGACTGCTACGCTAGAGGTTCCAGATTTGAATCCCGGCGAGGGCGGAACTTTGTGATATTTGCAAGACGCATTGTTTCGCCTACCGGTCTTGGATGTTGTATTCTTATATATGTAGTTTATATCGTATCTTTGCTTAGCGCCTGCGATAAAAGATTATATCTTAGTGCAGGGCTGAGTCAATGTGTGTGTCGTGATGTGGTTATTATTATTAAAGTTTTACCTTCGATTGCCGCTTGCGACTGCAGTTACAAATTTATATGAATCTTTGTAAAGCGCCTCTAACGGATTGATGAATTAATTGAGGAATTAAGATTGCTCATACAAAATCACTGCAGTAATCTATGTTACCTGAAGTGTAGAATGACGGGACCCTAGGCAAAGCATGTTCCGGCGCCCATACTCTTAATAATTCAAAGTCAAAGTCAAAATGTTTTATTCGAATAGACTTAAAACAAGCACATTCAAATCGTATTTTTTTACTACCACCGGTTCGGAATGCAATTTCCACGGGAAAGAATCCCGAACCGGTGGTAGGTTTCAATTAATAATACAATAATTCTCTATTACAACTTACAATTCGGAGATCGACCTGAATTTGGAAGTTGGGAAACGTGGTATTTGTTATCATCAGCATGTACATTAGCAATGATGTCATTACAATAGGAGAAGTTGACTGTGCCATATAGTAATAACCACATCACGACACACACATTGACTCAGCCCTGCAGTAAGTATCGTAAGAACTTGTGTCACAGGAACTAAGCAACGATACGGTATATACTACATAGATAAGAATACAACGTCCAAGACCGGTGAGCGAAACAATGCGTCTTGCAAATAACGCAAAGTCCCGCCCCCGCCGGGATTCGAACCCCGAACCTCAAGCGTACCAACAAGCCATATTACCTACAGTTTAGCCGAATTGATTGAAAAAACATGTATCAATAGCTATGAGGGACTATTAGGTGCTGAATAATACACAGGCTGTTAGGTACACAGTATGTATTTCGCCAACCAGTACAATACATCGGTAAGGGGGCGACTGTACTCGAGTAGTACCTAACGCGGACTGCCTTGTAATTTTTTTTGACCCTAACTTCGGCCCTATTGGCCTTCGCAACGTAACCGGACTAACCGCAACAAATGCAAAGTGCAGATCTAGACAACGGGCTCATTCTAAGTGCACCCATAGTGGGCTCGGACCCAGTTGCGTACCTAGAGTTTTAGTACGGGGCAAGCCGAGAGATATACTTCATACTTCCGTTGTGGACTTGCTGGCGTGGACGAGCTCAGCGAAACACTTAGAAGTTTGCGAACATGTCAGCAAAACCACAATTTATGTGTCTTTAAAAAAGTCGTTTGATTTGTTAATGAATGAATAAGAGCGCGAACTTATTTTAGTTTGATAGGGCAAGCCAGACTTGGGCTTCTATGTCAGTACCACCACTGCTCGGACCTCGCTTAGGTGGCTCTGTTTTGTGCGAGTGAATCTATAATGACTACTGAGAGAGACGCTTGGTGTGGATGGGCCGGCCCTTCGACGCCAAGTCGTCATTACCGACGGGTGAGACTGGCTTGTCTCATCGGACTGCTTAGGTAATTTTTATATATTTCAATACTGCAAGTCTCGCATCACGTACACTGAGTCGCCACAAACATCTTACGACCTCGGTTGCGCAGTGGTGTAAACAGCCGACTGCTACGATAGAAGTTCCGGTTTCGAATCCCGGCGGGGGCGGAACTTTGTGTTATTTGCAAGACGCATTGTTTCGTTTACCGGTCTTGGATGTTGTATTCTTATTTATTTTGTATATAGCATATCGTTGCTTAGCACTTGCGATACAAGTTCTTACGATACTTAGTGCATGGCTGAGTCAATGTGTGTGTCGTGATGTGTTTATTATTATTATTATTTTTTTAAAACTTTTGCGGGGTCCGCTGGCCAGTTCGGGCCTGTAGGAAGTTGAATTAATCCCCGAATGGATAATTTGGAAATGGGGAAACTCATACAATACAAGAGGTGTGATTTTTTCTGTATTTTCGACCTTCATAATAGCTTCGCAGTATCAATACCGGATCGTGTGTTATAGAACGTTCAAATATTATTGCGATACTGTCAATACCGTCAATATTTACGTGATATCTCGTGATAATATTGACAGTGTAGGTTAATAGGTACGAATAATGTTACAACGTGGAGGACGTGGTAGCTCAGTTTGTTACCTGCCTTGGATAACCAACCGACCCGAGCCGACAGGTCGAGGGTTCGAGTCTCGGGTTGCCGTAAGTTGTAGCTGCCATGTTTCTCAATGTGCCCGGCTAATGGCGACAGATTCGCAACCTGTCACACTGGGACTCAACATAAACATGTAAAAAGTGGTCTGAGCAAACACCTCTGCCAATCCCTCTCGAGGGACTACGCCATGAGTTTGTGTATGTATGTTATATTATGTACAATTTAACACGCGATTCCGATCAGTGATGCCAAGTTGACGGATTTCCTGACAAATTTAACGGATCTTGGATAAAATAAATAGGAAAGATAATATTTTAACGGCTAACGGATTTTTAAGATACGATAAAATTTTAACGAATTGATTTAAAAATTACATTATCAACGTTGTCTTTAACGATTTATAATTAAAGAAAACTTTGAAAAAAGATCGCCAAGGCGTCTGTCCCGCCATTTCAGACGAAAAAGGAACAGGATTTTTGATGGAATTTTTCGCGGGAGTTAATGGAATCCCAATTCTGATTTGGTCGGTGTTTTTTAGAAAAAGTTGTTTTCCATTACTCTCGTTTCTCAAAACGGATTTTGCGCAACGAACGCGTTGTACTAATGTGTTGCAATTGTCTGTCTACATGTAACGGAAATAGCTGACCAACTAACCATGGGTGTAACTCACCAGCGTTGACACATTACCTTTTTAAATATTTTTTTCAACGGTATATTTGATTTGACAAAAATGTAGGTATCTCATATTAAGCGGTAGGATATAAAATGCGATTATTTCAAAAGTAGGTAGTTAGTTGACAAATTTTAAATAAAAATTTAAAAATATCATCTGGAGGGACTTTAGGATTCTTTTAAATAAACGATACAATCTAATATCTCCATACTAATATGCATTAAGTAACCAAATCCAAAATATCTTACTTCGTTAGCTCCAAAAACCTTTATCGCTAATCCCCATCAACCATAACGTTTTTAGATAAAGTCACTAATTAAATAATAATTACTAATAATTCTATCCATACAAAAATTTACAAAAAACTTCTGTGATTAAAAGAAAAAAAACTTACAGCAAGTCTGTTCTCCTTTGCGAACAATGGCCAAATCTTGATTTCACAATGGAGAAAAAAAAACGTAATCGAGAACGAACTCGTGCTAGTATATGCGCGCGCAACGGTCGCGAGTTGGCCGGTGACTGGCCGCTTGTAAAGAATAAATAGGTAAACAAAAAAGTATTGTACCCACTACACTACCTACTTACCGCTACATACATCGCAAAGACAGAGGTCAGCTGGAAGCTAGTAAAGCTTCAATGATTAATAATACTTTATTATCTTTCTTGTCAAGTCATAAATAAACTATTGGAAGGCAACTGAAAATTTTATTAGGTTTTTTTTTCCTATTAAATAGGTTTTATTTTCCTATTAAATAGGCTATCAAATTGTTTTTTCCCTTACGTCACCAGTGAGTACGATGCTAGTTGCGACAATTGGGCACTACCCCTTTTTAGGAACTAACATAATCTCTATCATTATGAAAGTATAATTTCAAAATGTATATTTCATATTTAGGTAAATATTTCGAATTCTTAAAAAAAAACATTTGAATACGGATGTTGTCTATCGAATAGTTATTTTGTTTGGGACTTTTCAAATGTTTTTCAACTCGTAAGGGGACTTGTTGGTTAAATGTTAAAAAATTCAGTATCTAATTAAATCCGCTACTGTTACTACTGCCGTTAAATGTGATCGTCTTTTAGGGGAGAGGCTAGGCAGTGTTCTTCACCCTTTCAAAACTATAATTGTTTAGAAAACGCTTTTGAGGGGGCTTGACCTCTCAAACTTGGCTAAAGTTTTATCAGAGACAAGGGTATAAGTCCGACCAACTCCAATACTTGGAAGAGGGGCTCGAGCTCCTTAGCCCTCCACCCTGGAGTAATTTATTACCTGGAGTAATAACGTCAATTCAAAATATTTCTATTCAAATAGACTTAAAATTAGTACTTTTAAATCGTTATCTTTTTAAACTTCCACCGGTTCGAAACGCTATTTCTACGGGTGAAAATCTGGCATAAAACCTCCGTAGTTGCTTTTTTCATAATAATTAGGTACAATAAAATTTACATCTCGCGGCACACCCGCCACTCGGTCCCACCGCTGCAACCTTGTTCACCAGGATCAACAGTGGCGTCCTTTGATCGAATAATAAACGAATAATGCAGCTGTGCAATGACGCACAGGCTGTGCCCGGGCACACTACCGGCTGTTGCGGGACTAGCAACGAACTTAATCAGAACAAATAGAAGGTCATTTCTTTCATTCACATAGTAGCTCAGTACATTCATTCCTTATCAGTTTAACTAAGAATGATAACAGATGGCGCTAGTAGTTGCAAAGAGGTATTTTGGTATAATTATTTAACAGTTAAAAACCGATTTCAGACTAAATTAACATATAATATATATATACAGTTTTCTTATATGGTTGCATGCACCTATTCTATTGCTAACACTACGGAGGTTCTTGCCGGCTTCTTCCCCGTAGGTAGCATTCCGAACCGTTGGTAGATAAAAAATGACGCACTTATTTTAAGTCTATTTAAATAAAAACATTTTGGATTTGAACTATTGGAGTTGATCTTCAAATCAACTATTGGAGCTGTTCGTTTGTAGCGTCACATTAAACCGCTTCATTATTCAAGATATCCGCTGACCACAACTAGACCGGATTTATAAGTTTTTCTCACTTACTGAAGAACTTGTTAAAGATTTAACCATTTAATAGCATTATTGCTACCTACAGATCTAGTTCGTCTAGATTTTAGTCGTTGTTGAGAGTTTTATAGAAAACTGAACTAAAATGTTTAAGAAAATTAGTTCTATAATTCTCCGCTAGAGGGATTTTTCGCGCCATTTTTTGTAATAAAAACTTTTTAGTTTTTTTTTGTTGCATTTAAATGTTAAGTTTTTTTACTTTAACTAGATTTATATATTTATAATGACTAAAACAGGTCAAGTGCGATTCGCCCTGCATACGATGTGTTCCGCTTAATAATATCAGATTTAACAATAACAATTAATAATAAAAATCTGAATAAATAACTATGAATGTAATAATAATAATCCAATACCACACTATTTATAATAATGTTACGAAATATTAAGTTGAGATGAGTGATAATGGCTGCGACACAGTTTTTAACTACTGCAGCCATTTTGTCGGTTTCTTTTTGGTTTTATTTTTTATTATTATTAATTATTTTGTTTGTGGATGTATGAAAGGAATTATTGTGTTCACAGATACAGATCTGTTTTAATTGTGTTCAAAATTTGAGCGAAAAAACAGAAACCGACTGCATAAGTTTGATTTCTGCGTGAGTAAAGTCGATTTTCTGATGTTGCTTAGTGAAATAAGTAATGTACTCCATTAGAAGGCTTACCTTTCCTAGGCCTAGGGATATCTTTCTTTTTATTACAAAACCCTCAGCATAGAAACTCTTGTAGGTATGAATGTAGGACGTAGGTTCAGTGAATGGTTTACAATTTATAAAATCATAAACATCGTCAAGGTTAAAAACTAAACGCGTGTTGTATCTGTGTGTATAAGTTTGTGGGTGTAATTTTTATATGCATCATGGGCAAACAAGCTAAGGTTTTTTTTTACGTATTTCTTTAAAGGCATTGGTTTTTGTACCATACTGCCTAATCATCAGTAATTATAATTTCTTCATTCTTGAAGATGATAAATGAGATAAGGATCATAAGATTAACAATGAAAATGATGAAACTGCCTACAGTAACATGCTAGTACGGTTACTGTAGGCTCTAAGGAGTAACTTGGGAGATGACGAAAAGATAAAATAAGAAAATCCTAACTGACACTTCCCGTTCCCGCCAAGTAACTCAAGCAAAGGGTTCACATGATGGTGATTGAGATGATTGGTCAGTGGCTGAATTTTTACGCATAAATACTGTACAGATGTCAACCTTTTTGGAAATTTATTGGATTAAAAATATAGTAGGTTTAAAATTAAAATAAAATGACATAAATCTTCCGATATCGGATTGGTTTAGATTGGATAGTGTAAAAAAATTATCCTCAACAATATAATAAAACAAATAATTTAATGATCCCGGTTTTTCAGTACATAGATGTACAACATTGTGTACAAACAAAATTGAACTACAATGGTAACAATTGTTTATTATGAATCAGTCACGATTCACGAATGATTTCCGAATATTCGAATACAATGAAAATTGACCATGTGAGTTCCTCTATTCTCTAAAGACCATAGCTTTATAGGACACAAAGATTGGATGACAAAAACTTTTATTAATTTTAACCACACAGAAGGTTTCGTTCCATTATATGTTTATTGTTCAAATTCAAATGAAATGCATTTTATTCGTGCACAATACTTTAGGCAGATGTTGAGGCAAGGCAAGACAGGTATGTGCAGCCAATTGGCATACGAGTCATTTCATAAAAATATTAAATTAAAATAAAAGAAAAACTAAATAAGTCATTAAATTATGGTTACGAAAAAATAAGTAAAGTTTAATGCCAAAGAATAATAATAAGTTATAGAAAAATAGTTTATTTTTATTTTTTTCATTTTAAAGATTAATTAATACTTTTAAAACCTAATTAAATCTTGTCTACAATGCAGTGTGCCCATAGCACTGGCTGCATTTCCACGCTGTCTAGCGATACTCAACCTCTGAGCGAAATGCTGACCAGCGTTACGGTCGCGACTCTCTAAATAAATTAAATGTAAAAATAAAAATAATTAAAGACAATGTCAGATTATTTAAATTCGAAATGGGTATGCGAACAAACCGGCATTCAATAATGACGCCCTTTCATTTAAAAATTCATAAATTGAATAATACGCTTTTTCAATTAATAGATTTCGCAGTCCTGTTTTAAAAATATTTAAATTATGTCATGCAAAGATTTAGGGATGATATTATAAATTTTAGTGCATATATAAAACACTATTTTGGGCTGTTGTTGTTATTATTATTACACGGGATATCCCGATTACAGTGTTAAAGAGAATTAAATTAGCCAATATTCAAATATCTATAAATTGATTAATAATACAGACCAAAAGTCAGAAAGATACAGAAATAGATCGGTAGGTTAAAAACGTCAAGTTAATCTCGTTTCTACGCATTCCCTTTTAATTTTTATAGCGTCAATGTAAACAGACTGGAAATTGTAACTGTCCAGCGGCGGTACTGTCATACAAGCCCAAAAGCCCGGGTTGCCCTATCGACCCAAGGTAAGTTCGCGCTCTCGTTCATTCATTACATTTCAAATCAAATAACAATATGCTTTGCATAGCATGGTTCAAAAGTATGATGTGTAGATTTAAGAGTAATGAGGCAATAAGACATTTATCGAAATGAATTATAAAAACTACAATAACGTATCTCTTGGCTTTCCCTATTCTAAAACTCTAGGCACGACACTGTCCTTTCTACCTGTTATGGTTCATGATATACAGTTTATATTTATAGCCTTCTATAAGAACACATAAACTCACGCTGTAATCCCTCGAGAGGGGTAGGCAGAGATGTTACACACCGCATTTCGCATGTTCATGTTGAGTTCCAGTGTGTTTGATAATCTGTCGCCACTATCCGGGCGCAGTGTGGAACGTGGCGGCTATAACGTACGGCAACCCGAGACTCAAAGCCTCTACCTGTCGGGTCGGTCTGTTAACCAAGGCACGTAACAAACTGAGCTACCACGTCCTCACACGACCGACAGACGGATGGAGTGTAATTGGATCCTGTTAGCAACATTTGATTACGGAACTCAAAAAATTTACATGTTTATGTCGTCTGTGTCGATCGCCGCTCGCGACTGCAGTTACAAATTTGTGTGAATCTTTGTAAAGCGCCTCTAACGGATTGATGAGGCATTAAGATTTATACAAAATCACTGCAGTAATCTGTTACCTGACGTGTAGGAAAACTATACGAACTCATGGTGAATTGTACATTTTTACATTATTTGTACATTTTTGGCTTTAAAATATTCGTAAAATATCAGGAGAATGTTTACGTTGTTTTTAACACACAAGTATAAAACAATATATTTAGTAAATAAAAATAAATAAATAAATAAATTGATACAAACTGCCCATCATATCCGGTGGGAGTGTAGTCTCTGGCATGACGAACGGTCAATCATGTTAATTCGATTCAAGTTTCCGCCTGTAACCCTATTTATTACCTAGATCTTGTGAAAACGAAGGGAAACTTCCGTGCCTTTAAAAAGTTTTGCCAACAATATTACTGGTGTAAGATTTAGGTTACTCGTAGTGTCTAATGAATACCCTGTTAGTTAGTGGCCTACCGTGGTGTTTTGACGGTCAGGCGGACGCCTGACTGTCTGCCCCTTAGTTTTTTGGCCTCTGGAACATTTCGATTGCTGTCTCCGCTTTGCTGGGAGGGAAGTCTGAAACCGGTTTCTTACTAGCTACTATTTGTTCTGATTAAGTTCGTTGCGGGTCCCGCGACAGCCGGTAGGGTGTCCGGGCACAGCCTGTGCGTCATTGCACAGCTGCATTATTAGTTGATTATTGCCACAGTTGATCCTGGTGAACAGGAGTTGCAGTGGTGGGACAGAGTGGCGGGTGTGCCGCGAGAACACAAGTATAAAATCGTGTCAGGGTAAGTGGTAGCAGTGTTTTTTTGCTGTCCAGTTATATTCTTAAAAGAAAGCAAACATTAGCATTTGAAAGTGTGACTTTGTTTTACGTTATTGCATTGTTATTCAGTGGCCGTGCTACACTTTCTATGTCCCTGCGACAAAATAACTTTTTACTTATTTGCTTTTACTTTGCTTGCGACAGCGAAATTTTATTACCCTAAAACGGAACCCTATTACTAAGCCTCCGCTGTCCGTCCGTCTGTCAGCGTGCTGTATCTCATGAACCATAACATCTAGACTGTTGAAATTTTCAGAAAATGTCTATTTCTTTTGCCGCTACAACAAAAAATACTAAAAACATTAAGAAAATAATTAAAGGGGGCTGAATTTTTGTTCCTTATACGAAATTATTTAAAAATAACATAATTTTTAATCTTATAAGACTAAGAAACCCATCGTATGCAAGTCAATCAATCAATCAATCAATCATTTATTTGCTCAAAACATATAGTACATACAGTTCTTTACAAATATAAATACATAGTGCTACAGACTCACACTTAACCAGTTTTTTAGATGAAATGCGACGGCTCGTCATCTCCTCCAAGTAACTCCTTAGAGCCTTCAGTAACCGTACTAGCATGTTACTGTAGGCAGATTCATCATTTCCATTGTTCATCTTGTCATCTTCATCTCTTTTGTCATCTCATCATCTTCAAGAATGAAGAAATTATAATTACTAATGATTAGGCAGTATGGTACTAAAACCAATGCCGTTATAGAAATATATTAAAGAAGTTTTTTAGATCAAGTCATGATTTTTGCTATAAGTAATGACCTAAACTTGCGTTTGGTGCTAGAGAAAGATACTCTATTTACTAATATTATACATGCTTACTAATATTAAAAAATCGAAAGTCGTATATCGAAGTTTGTAAGGATGTATGATGCAAGGACGTTTGTTACTCTTTCACGCAAAAACTACTGTATGGATTTTAATGAAACTTTACAATAATATAGCTTATACATCTGAATAACGCTTAATTTATAAAGATATCGTGTGAATTGTCCAAAATATAACGAGAAATGTCAATAGTTAAAAATCCTATTAGAACCATTTTCGACTTCTACGCGAAGTCTTAAGCAAATACCGGTCAAACATAAAAGATAATGCTTCCACAAAAATAGTTTACTAACTTAATTAATAATAATAACAACCACATCGCGACACGCACATTGACTCAGCCCCGCAGTAAGTATCGTAAGGACTTGTGTCGCAGGCGCTAAGCAACGATATGGTATATACTACATAGATTTATGTAAGTATTTAGGTATAAGGTTATTTTTTCCCGGCAGATTAGATTCCTGTGGGTCTGTCGGAGATCCGGGTTTAAGATTACGAGCCGCATTGTCAATCACGTAGTTTGTTTGTCAAGCATCAAGCTTCGTTCTAAACGGTCAAAATTGCTTGACAAGCATGCTTGAAGAGGCTTGACGCAACGTTGAGCATGCTTGTCAAGCATCTGCACTCATTCAGCGGTCCGAAGCCACAGAGTCGAAATTGCGCTCAGAAACATTCTGCATACAAAAATATATAATGGAGTAAAATCACGATCATTAATGGATTAACGCGCCACCGCTGTCTTCGCTCGTGTCGTGTGCACTCGCCAGACTGAATAATGAATAATCTCGCGTAGCAGACTGAATGTGTTGCTTGACAAGCAAACTTCTAGACGATCAGGCATGCTTGACAAGCATTGCAAAAATTAAACTTTTCATCAAGCACTGTCAATCACGTAGTTTGTTTGTCAAACGGTCAAAATTGCACGTAAAAATCATGTGCTTGTCAAGCAATCTTGACCATCTAGGAACCGCTTGACAATCTCAAAATTGACTACCCTCAAACTCGTCTAATAAAAGTAAGGGCTTCAAGAAATGAGATGGTTTTAAGTACTCAGTGTCTGTATGTACAAATGTTTGTCCGACGATAACTCGAGTATCGTTGATCGGATCGTCGTGAAATTTGGTAGGCGGAATAATGCGGTGTTTTTTTATATAGAATAATATTGAAAGGATGAAAATGATGGAATGATTAATCTGCCTACAGTAACATGGTAGTGCGGTTGTGTTGGTTCTTAAGAGTTTCTTGGGAGATAACGAAAAGAGCGAAAAAATCGTCGTATTTCACTTTCTCCACAACTTCTCCAGCATTATAGATACTCACTGGTTAAAACAGTAGCATTCATACACATAAAATTCTTAAAAAATATTTATGAAACGATAAAATAAGAAAATTCTAACTGACACTTCCGTTCCCGCCGATTAACTCCAGTAGTTTTTTTTTTGTTTTTTTGGCAACAACCAGTAGTAATTTTAGTACAATAATGTTTTTTTTTCTTTTTATACATCATAGGCATAAAAGCATACGGTAAGGTGAGACGGGAAAGTAAGATGATGTATTTATAATATATACAAGAGCGTGTCACCGCTGGCATTGCAAACGTCCATAAGCTACGGTGACTGCTTACCGTCAGGCGGGACGTATGCTTGTTTGCCGACGCGGTGGTATAAATTAGGTATGCTTACTACTCAAAAAAAGTGCACTAGATCCCTAAGCGCCTTAAAACCACTGAGAGCTGCGTTCCATATTTTGAAAACCTTAAATCATTGACGTTCCCTTCGATATTTATATATGAGGTTGCTATTTTTGTAAAAACTAATCCCAATCTATTTGAAACATTGAAAAGAGCTAGAAATTCTAACAGATTATGTTTGCCCCAATGTAAAACGGTACAATTACAAAAAAGTATTATTGGCATGGGACCCAAAATCTATACCAAATTGCCGTTATCAATTAAAAAGATAAGTAACATTTTTTTTTTTAATCAGCCCTGAAACACATGTTGACAGAAAAAAGCCTACTATGCAGTCAATGATTTCCTAGACGACAGATAATTTTAATGTTTAATCTGGACATTAAACATTTTGACAAAAAAATAATAATAGTTTGGTATCACTATTTAATTAATTTGTAACTGCCTATTTGTAAATTCTGATTTTGACATTTCTACTTTGTAACTGTTCTTAAAAATATGACTTTTTATTTGTAGGTAAATATTTGCAAACCTTTTCAGAGGTAAATGTACGGGTCTTCCTTAACTTGCGAGAACATTTGTAACCTAAATTTTAGCAAATAAAATTATTATTATTATTACTCAAAACTACACAATAAAAAGGCAGTAACATCAAATATTGTTATTTAATCTCTTTGTTTGTATTATATCGATTTCTAACTGTAATTTTTTTATCTCAAGCCTGTGTTTTTTTATCTCAAGCCTGTGTTTTTTTATCTCAAGCCTGTGTTTTTTTATCTCAAGCCTGTGTTTTTTTATCTCAAGCCTGTGTTTTTCTTCGTTGTGTCTGAGCGTTTGCTTGTGAAGATCCTTTTGATGTTTGATGCTCAATTTTAATTTTTCTTCTTCCAGTTTATTTAAATTTCTCATCACTGTTGTTTCTTGTTCATTTGTTGCTTGATTTGTGTCATTTACTTCTCGTTTCTTATCTATTTTGCCTGGAGAAAAACATACCACACGTCATTACCTATACTTTGAATCTGTGTTTTGTTTTACTTTATTATATATAATATTGTTAAAAGCTAAACTATGAATTAATATAAATAAAGAGAATAATAATAACCACATCACGACACACGCATTGACTCAGCCCTGCACTGACATACAATCTTGTATCGCAGGCGCTAAGCAACGATACGGTATAAACTACGTAGATAAGAAAAAGTTAAATTAACATATCTTTATTATTTTACTAATTATTTTACTAATTGTAATCCTAATATCTTACTAATATTACAAACGCCAAAGTTAGTAAAGATGAATGGATGTTTGTTAAGCTTTCAGGCAAAAACTACTGAATGGATTTTAATGAAACTCTACAATAACATAGCTTATACATCAGAATAACACATGGGCTGTAATTTATAAAGGTATCGTGTGAATTGTCCAAAATATAACGAGAAATGTCAAGTTAGTAGGATAGAATTCTGTCATTTGCGAGCTATTCTGACGTGAGCTGCGAAAACAATTAGAATTACACGTTATTTAAAAAAATTCAACAGTCTAGCTGTTATGGTTCATGTGATACAGCCCGCTGACAGACGGACGGACAGCGGAGTCTTAGTAATAGGGTCCCGTTTTTTTACTTTTTGTGTACGGAACCCTAAGTCAATAAAAAAAGCTCCTATTAGACAAAGTCGCGGGCAAAGGCTAGTATTAAATAATTAAAATTACTCACTATTCAATGGTAGGGCAGTTTTCGTTTCAAACGATGAATACGAGGAGCTGGAATCGAAATTTGGTGCTATTTCTTCGACATTCGTAGAAATGTCATCTGGATTCTGTGGAAAAATAAAAATCATTCCCTGCAGTGTTGTTAGGATGTTGTTATTATTATTATTAATAATAAATAATTAATTTTATTATTGTTATATTTACATAATATAACATAAACTCACGCCGTAATTAATCCCTCGAGAGGGGTTTTTGTTGTTTGTAAATGTTTTCACGGCTCTGGATACGAGTCCTTTTGGGCCTCGTTATAATTAATTCTTGAAGATGACAAGATGAACAATGAAAATGATGAATCTGCCTACAGTAACATGCTAGTACGGTTACTGTAGGCTCTGAGGAGTTACTTGGGAGATGACGAAAAGCGCAGCCAAATAGTCGTATTTCACTTTCTCCGCACTTGTACAGCACTACAGATGTTCACTGGTTAAAACATTAGCATTTTACACATTAAATTCTGCTGATATATAAGAAAAGACAATAAAATAAGAAAATTCTAACTGACACTTTGACGTTCCCGCCAAGTAACTGCATATAAAAATAATTCCCTGCTGTGTTTCTATTCTAAAAAATAAATTGATAAAAATTTATATGACACACAACATAAACATACATAGACTGACGCCGTAATTAATCCTCCGAGAGGGGTAGGAGGTGTTACACACCGCATTCCGCATGTTCATGTCGAGTCCCAGTGTGACAGGTTGCGAATCTGTCGCCACTATCCGGGCACAGAAAGGAACATGGCAGCTACAACTTACGACAACCGTATAACGGAGCAATGTTTCTTGACCTGTGGATCCAGATCCAAGACCACTTCACCAGCCTCCTCCGAAAGCTATAACGGCATCAATGCTGCACCGCCTTACCAACAGTACCAATATCATTATTAAAAGTATAGCGGCAAGGTTTGACTGTCCCTTTCAGAAACACTGGGTAGGGATGGTCATAGCTAAGAACTAGATGTGTTAAATAATGTAACAAATGTAATCTAATGTAAATTATAAATTATATATCTGACAATACTAACATACTTCTAAGACAACTACCGTAACTAACCCAACACTATGGATTCAAATGTCCGAAATATATCTACATATATACATATATATATATATATATATATTTATCATCATTATTTATAAAAAAGACAAAACTATTTAAATTCGATACCAACCTCTGTCATTGGCGTTATTTCTCTGACATCTGAACTGTCGTCTCCATACATTACCTTTGGGACCTGAAATAATTAACAAATCTAAATATAAAGAATTGATTAGAATATTGGTTGCCTTAAACGATAGAGCATTCTGATTTAACTGCAGGTCCGTCACCTTATGGTAAGTGACACCTATTGATATCGTCCTTGATGTCTTGCAACGACAACTCCGCCAATGCTTGGACAAAATCTTCACTGACCAGTAATCACACTGGCTCTCCGATCCTTCGAACGCAAACACAGCGGACTGCTTCACGTTGTAAATATAAAGGAGGGTGGTACCGACGCGGACGATCTCGCACGTAGATATACCAGCTGTAAGTCAAAATCATAAAGATTTTTATTCGAATAGACTTAAATTAAGCACATTCAAATCGTCATATTTTTCACTACCACCGGTTCGGAATGCTATCTCTACGGGGAAGAATCCGGCGAGAAACATCCGTAGTTGCTTTTTACAATATTCAAGTAAAATAATTTT
Source organism: Choreutis nemorana (assembly GCA_949316135.1). NCBI lineage: Eukaryota > Metazoa > Arthropoda > Insecta > Lepidoptera > Choreutidae > Choreutis > Choreutis nemorana. The sequence goes on from OX438622.1 coordinate 6,347,763, forward strand.
CTACTGCAACTTACAATTTGTAGAACAGAATAATTCTAGCTTTTCTGATGATTGAATATAAAACAATATGCTTTATTAACAAATAAAATAATATATACAATGATTTGTATGAATTTAAGTTTATAGCTTGAATTGAAGGATGCAATGAATAATGCTATGTACGGGAAATGCGATCGAAAAGGATTCACTGATAGAAACAGTAGAAATATTTCTATAGATATTCCATATTTATACCAATATTATAAAGAGGAAAGGTCTAATTTTTTGTTTCGTTTGTTTGAATTGCTCCGAAACTTCTGAACAGATTTGAATAATTCTTTCACTGTTGGAAAGCTACATTTTTCCTGAGTGACATAGGCTATATTTTATTTTCATAAAAATGGGGATCCTTACTTAAATTACGATAAAGTGTAAAAAAATATCAAAAAACTTCCTTACATCGCGTACGCTGTGAAAACTATTGATGACAGAACAAAATGATATGAGACATTTTTTTAGAACACACCATTATCTACATAAAAATCAGCGGCAGCATGTCTCTAACTATTATAGTCATGTCACAATAAGAGTTTTTTTTAATAAAAAAAAGAAATTAAAATACCACCGCTACAAAAAGCTCTTTATTTGTACCTTATCAAAATAAATCAAAATGAATAAATGATTTATTATTTAAGACTGCTTCAATACCTTTATATTACTTTTTGAATTATTCGATTCTGACATTCCATTCAAAAGATATCACGAGTTTAAAACTTTGAAAAAATAAACTCCATTCGGCTACTTATGCGTTGTAGGGCGTCACTCGGGCAGGGGTACGGGAGGGGAGTTAATTTACACTTTTTTCGGAGCTCGACGCAAAAAGGAGTGAATATGTGTGTTATCATGTGTTAAAATTAACAAATGGGAATGCAAAGCCGGGACGGGCCGCTAGTCTTAAATAAATTGCAGCTATTGCTGTGATATGACGTGTTAACGCGCATCGTTTTAGTGTATGCGACCTCTTCACTGAGCGAACTCGAGGTTTCGCACGCAGAAACAACGTGCACGTACGTACACGCCGTCACAAAACTAACACAACCATAGTCGCACGTTCTTTGTGAGATACAAAAACTATATTGTAATATATACGACGATATAAACGATATAAAGTTTAGCCACCAATATTACGAGTGTAAGATTGAGGTTAGTATCTAATTTATCCCCTGTTAGTGGCTTGCCGTGATGTTTTGACGGTCAGGCGTCTCCTGACCGTAGATCCCTTTAGCTTTTGGTCTCTGGACCGTTTTGTTGGGAGGGAAGTCTGAAACCGCTTTCTTACTACCTCCTATTTCTTCTGATTTAGTTCGTTGCGGGTCCCAAGAGCATCATTGCACAGCTGAATAATTCATTATTCATTGATTATTCGGTCAAAGGACGCCAAAGTTGATCTTGGTGAACAGGAGTTGCAGTGGTGGGACAGTGGCGGGTGTGCCCCGAAAAAAAAAAACTGCATTCTAACATTACAGTACATCTACGTGCGAGATCGTCCGCGTCGGTACCACCCTCCTTTATATTTACAACGTGAAGCAGTCCGCTGTGTTTGCGTTCGAAGGATCGGAGAGCCAGTGTGATTACCGACACGAGAGGTATAACATATTTAACATAACCTGTACACAAGCAAGGCATATGAGGTGCTTCTGGGGTTCCACGACATCAGGGACGACATCATCGTGTCAAAAGGCGACGGTATCACATTCCATCAGGTGAACCATGTGCGGCATGTTACATTGTTGAAAAAAAAAGCTATGTGATACTGTAAGGATAGTTATACCCCCCATTAACAACCAGTCAGTGGCGTCTTCTGATTCCAGGGAAAGTGAAGTATTTTGATCTCCTTTACTATTCATTTGTTGCCTTCTCTTCGTAGCCTCCTAGAAATAAACAATCTAGTTAAACAAAAATAATAACATTCATATGAACGTATAAGAGTTTTAATGTTGTTATATATTCAATTTTATCTTGTAAATAAAAATTCTTCAATAAAAAAAAAAACAAAATATGCATTATTATTATACAAAAATTTCTTTATTATTATTGACGACCTCAGTGTCGCAGTGGTATAAACCGACTGCTACGCTAGAGGTTCCGGTTTCGAATCCCGACGGGGACAGGACTTTGTGTTATTTGCAAGACGCATTGTTTCGCTTACCGGTCTTGGATGTTGTATTGTTATCTGTGTAGTATGTCGTTGCTTAGTTCCTATGACACGAGTTCTTTCGATACTGCAGGGCTGATTCAATTTGTGTGTCGTGATGTGTTTATTATTATCAAAAATTATTTTAAATTTTAGTTTTTTAAATATTATAAAAATCTTGTATATATGGAACTTTTTGTGATATTTGTGACTTATTTTTATGAATTTTCTGTGTTTGTTTTGTTATGTTCTATGGACTTTTGTTGTTTGAAACAAAAGTTTTTTTATATATAGAAACAAAGAGCTGTTTACTGGTCACACTAGAACTTGTAGACGGCCTGACTGATTTAGACATGAAACAATCCTGGAGTTACTTGGCGGGAACGGGAAGGGTCAGTTAGAATTTTCTTTATTGTCTTTTCTCATATATCAGCAGAATTTAATGTGTAAAATGCTAGTGTTTTAACCAGTAAATATCTGTAGTGCTGTACAAGTGTGGAGAAAGTGAAATACGACGATTTGGCTGCGCTTTTCGTCATCTCCCAAGTAACTCCTTAGAGCCTACAGTAACTGTACTAGCATGTTATTGTAGGCAAATTCATTGTTCAATCTTCATCTCATTTATCATCTTCAAGAATGAAGAAATTATAATTACTGATGATTATGCAGTATGGTACTAAAACCAATGCCGTTAAAGAAATACATTAAAAAAAAAACAATCCTCTTTTTTTTGTTCCCTCCAATAATAATTAAATTGACATTCCATTCTCTTAGTTTAATTTTTGGTGTTTTCCTTTGACATTTAATATTTACATGTCTATTGTATTTATGACTGAATGTGTTGGATCTGTTTTATGTAATACCTACTAATATCTGTGTTACCACATTTTGATGCAAATAAATAAACTATTAGCTAATACAGGGAGTGTATAAGATAAAATAAGGCGAAAAAAGTTCTTAAAGGACTGATGTTGCGGTATGAAGTTTGCGATGACAATTTGTAATCTTTACAAATATAACATAGTAAAGAGGAAACATTTGTATTTCCATACGTTTGTATGTGAATAGACTCAAAAAGTTTTGGACCAATTTTGAGAATTTTATCACCTTTAGAATTACCCAAAAAACATGTAGGCTTTTTTTATTCCACCCATGAGAAGCCGCGGTGGGCTGCTACTGAATAATAATAATAATAACCACATCACAACACTCAGCCCTGCACAAAGATATAATTTTATATCACAGGCACTAAGTAACAATATGGTATTAACAACAATGGAAATTGCAAAAACACAAAGTTCCACCATCAGATTCAAACCGATTATAGTGTGGCAGTGGGCTGATTATACCACTGCGCCACCAAGGTTGTTAATAATTGTATAAATGTCATTTTCGTTCCTTCATATTATATTGGGTATACCTTTTTCGCACTCCTTTTCATGTTTTCAAACTTATATTTCAACTGTTTCACAGTTCTGTGCGTCTGTCCGATAGCGTTAAACTCTTTAGTAATGTCACACCATGCCTGTTCTTTCCGCTTGCTGCTGGTTCCATTTATTTGTTTACACATTAAAATCTGCTTATATCTTTCGACGAGTGTCCGAAATCTATGAACTTCCTCCTTGGAAAAATTGTTACTTCTTTCTCTGAAAATACAAAATGAATTATACTTCATACCAGCGTAGTCGGACCAGCCCCGGCTTCGCACGTACATAATGCATGTATTATATACAAATAAACCTTCCTCTTGAATCACTTTAGTTTAAAACAACTCCAAAATCCGTAAAAGATCTAAGCATAACTAATTCTAATCTAATTATGCATGTAACTAGTATTATTATTTTGAAATTATTTATATTTAATTTAATGGATTTAATTTTACCGTGTAATAATTTGAGCGATGCCACTATGAGAATGTTGTGTTCCTCTGTAATTGGGAGAACAATTAACTTGTATTATAATGGGAATTCTGTCCTAAATTATATATAAATATACATACAAAGGGAAGCACGGGAAGCGACTTTTTATACTAGTGATCATGTTATTTTTGTTGAAAAACGGTTTTGTTCGGTAAGAATTATTCCTATAAGTAAACTCACTTTATTTGGCAGTTTTCAAACAAGCTGGTAGAGGAACCTTCTTCATCTTCCATAGTTTTAGCGAAGAACAACCAAATTAAAGTTAAATTACTAGTTTTCCAAATTTAACTTTTAAAACATTCGAACAAATCAGACAATCACAACAAATCACATCAAATCACAACAACTCAACTCGACTGACAGCTCAGCAGTTGTTTGTAAATGTTTTTACGGCTCTGGATACTAGTCTTTTTTTTTTGTTCTTTTGAGCCTCATCGTTATAGTTCCTTCTTGAAGATGATAAATGAGATGAAGATGATAAGATGAACAATTAAAATGATGAATCTGCCTACAGTACCATGCTAGTACTGTTACTATTGGCTCTTACGAGTTAATTTCACTCTTTAAATTCTGCTGATATATAAGAAAAGACAGTAGAATAAGAAAAATTCTAACTGATACTTTCCGTTCTCGCCAAGTAACTCCACAGCTGAGCAGTGGTCACTAGTGTTGTAGCGACTTATCTTTATCATAAAAGTCACAAAATATTCCTCAAAAAGTAACGCTTTTCCTAGAAAAATAAGACGTCGTTTTCAGATCTTCATTCTTGGACACAAAGTTTTGTGATATAATGTCAATCGGAAACAAAAGTAGCTCTTTTTTATTTTATTGAAAAGTTACGTTCTCAACCAAAGGGTTACAGATCAAACTTTTTTTCTCCTCTTTGTCTGCCTAGGGGGACAGAGCAAGGTGATAGATCGGAATAAACCATCCAAACTTCATCATCACGCTATCATCAAGAATGAAACTAAGAAATTAAATAAGACTTGTGCTGTATAGAATAATGCTCTTTCCCTTGACCGAACGAAAAAAAAAATAGGATTGGTTGATGAGTTGAATTAGTGAAGTGAGCACCAGCGTTGCGTTACTTTTGTCCATCACGGCAAGGGGCCGTGATCAATAAGCTAAAATCTAGTAATATAGTTCAGTATGCTCGCGTGTGTTTATTTTATTTAAATAAATTGTCTCTTTACTTTTCTTCTGCACTTTCCATTCTTAAACATCTTAATTAAAAGATATAAATAAAAAGGAAACATAAGCCACAGTATTTATTGCTACACCTTTCTCTCTCGTATCATCAACTAGATACTTTATTATTTCATCTAATGTCAAAATAAGCTTGTTTTCTTTTACATTCGGTACACTCGAGTATAGTTCGTACTTTGGAGGATTTTCTGTTGACGACTTGCCGCACACTATAATGAAGGGGTACCCCATCCTGTAATAAATAAATAAAGTTTTTATAGTTGTTGTTAACGCCTAGCATAGGCCTCGTTAGAGGATAGAACTCCTTAGAGATGCCGCCTCATTGGATTGAAACAATTATTCTTTTATTTCTGACAGGAGTTGTGTTTTTTGTCTAAAATACCAATTATATTTTCCAGTTATTTATTTCAATTATCATCATCATTAATATTAAGCCAGCTTAAAGACGCCCTTTTCTTAACAGTTGTTTTAATCAACGTCGAAGGCAAGACATTTTTATTCAAGACTCAAAATAAGTACTTTTAAATCGTCATCTTTTTATACTACCACTCGGAATACTAGACGTAGGCTGAAGTTGCATCCTTTTGTGGTAGATATTCCGACCATCCGGACTAAACGCTTCGATAGCTACTTCATAATGCGTACTACAAGGGTGTGGAACTCTTTGCCTGCCGATGTGTTCCCTGACCAATAAACTTGGGCCTCTTTAAGGCAAGAGTGAATAGGTTTCTCCTAGGCAGGCATGATCCACCTTAGACCTCATCGCCGCTTAACATCGGGCGGGTTTGGGGTCAAATGCCTGCCTGGTTTTGAATAAATAAAAAAACTACCACCTCTACGGGGAAGAATCCGACAACAAATTTCCTTAGTTGCTTTGTTTTTTCAAACAAATTTTTTCTGTAAAGTTATGAAAGTCAACTAATCTATATATATATAATATTTAAGGAGATGACTTTAAATCTATATTTTTTATTTATTCATTACTTTAGGGACCTTCTGTCTTAATTTATTACTTAATTAGCTAACCTAACAATACCTTAAAGAGAAATATCAATGGAAAAAAGTCAAGTTTTAAATGAACAGAATCACTTTGTCATCGCACGTAAACACAATTACAAATAAATATTAAAACTAATAATAATAACCACATCACGACACACACATCGACTCAGCCCTGCGCTAACATATAATCTCGTATCGCAGGCGCTAAGCGATACGGTATAAACTACATAGATAACAATACTACATCCGAGACCGGTGAGCGAAACAATGCGTCTTGCAATTAACACAAAGTTCAGCTTCCGGCGGGATTCGAACCTGAACCTCTGGCGTAGCAGTCTGCAACACTGCGATACCAAGCTCTTCAAAATATTACATCAAACAAGATTGTTCAGTGGCAATCTATTGATTTATCTAATGGGGTTGACAGCAATAAATAATAGAACATACTTATCAGCAGCAACGAGCCTCTTCCCGATCGTCAGGTTGTGCCTGTCGTCCAATAAGACGTCACCGGGCACAGCTGCGGACACGTGCCCGGACACGTCGAGCACGCGATTCCAACCATGGGACGACCACTCGCGGGATCCCTCCTGATGGGGTAAAACGGGATACGGGGATTTAAAAGCAAAAAATTTGCATATTGTGGCATATTTAATAAACCTATTCTTATCTATTTTTTTTTATTATTTTATTAAGGACGTGGTAGCTCAGTTTGTTACGTGCCTCGGTTAACCAACCGACCCGACCTGATAGATACGAGGGTTCGAGTCTCGGGTTTGAGTAAGTTGTAGCCGCCATGTTGTCCATTGTACCCGGAACTCAACTTAAACATGCGGTGTGCGTATATATAAATATGACACTTTCGGAAAAACAAATTCGTTAGTATAATTTGTATTATTCGTTTATATATGCCGACTACCTCGGTGGCGCAGTGGTGTAAACAACCGACTGCTACGCTAGAGGTTCCGGGTTCGAATCCCGGCGGGGGCGGTACTTTGTGTTATTTGCAAGACGCATTGTTTCGCTTACCGGTCTTGGATGTTGTATTCTTATTTATTTAGTATATACCATATCGTTGCTTAGCGCCTGCGATACAAGTTCTTACGATACTCACTGCAGGGCTGAGTCAATGTGTGTGTCGTGATGTGGTTATTATTTATTATTATTATTATATATACTTAATGCATTTCAATTCGTTTAAATATTAACATATATATATTACGAATATCGAACACAAAAATTAATGTTATTTAAATGTCTTTATGTAAGTTGTAATTTGTAAGTTTGACATAATTATTTAATTGTAGTAATTTTAAAAATGTATTTGTATTATTTAATATTTGACATTCTAATATTTGTACGCCAGAAGGGCAGATTTTTGTTGAGACAATAATTAAATTAGAAATAAAACCTGTATCAAACACATAAATCAAACAAATAAACGATTATTATTATTATTAAGTACAATAATATTGGATTGGAGTATTTCTATATACGATATTGCTACTTTATGTAATATAATAATAACCACATCACGACATACACAAATATTTATGTATTACAAAAATATGTACTTCGCTCACCTTTGCTCCAATAATAATGACTTTGTACGGGGCGATGGCGAGTGGCCATCGCAACGACGTCTCGCTTGACAGATGTTCTAAACTGGCTGCTAACAACCTGTTATTATATTTAAAAAAAAAAACAGTTAAATTCGCCTTATTTTTAAGGCTTTAACCGACTCCAAATCGGGGTCGGCGCCAAAATAGGGGGGTTAAAAAATATTTTTAATTATGCCCCTGGTGTTGCAAACGACTATAGGCAACGGTGAATGCGTACCATCAAGCGGTTTGTAGGCTTGTTTGCCACCACAGTAGTGTAAAAGTTATACATAAACATAATCTCACGCTGTAATCCTCGAGAGGGGTGGGCAGAGGTGTTAAACACCGCATTTCGCATATTTATGTTGAGTCCCAGTGTGACAGGTTGCGAATCTGTCGCCACTATCCGGGCACATTGAGGAACATGGTAGCTATAACGTACGGCAACCCGAGACTCGAACCCTCGACCTGTCGGGTCGGGTCGGTCGTTTAACCAGGGTACGTAACAAACTGAGCTACCACGTCCTTAACTAAAAAGTTATAATCATTATTTTTATTTTATCTTTATTATTAGTTTTAATGTTTTAATATTAATGCCCCTCGTAGGCCACCCAGATATCGAACCTGCTTATTCACTACTAAAAAGTGTCAAACTAATTTGGGTAAAAACAGACCATCGTATCGAATCTCTTGTAATTTCAATGATTACTGCAAACAGTTGCATTTGGACTTATTCTCTGACAGTCCGCTCACATTCACAAAGAAAATGTGTAATAATAAATGAATCTTGCTTGTCCGTATTTGTATTTGTGTTGGTTATGTTTATTCTTAATTTATAATGTAATTTTTCATTTTAATCTTTTTTTTTAATGTGATTTTATTGTAGTTTTAATTATGCATGTAACTAGTGTTATTATTATGGAATTAATTATTTTTAAATTATTTATATTTAATTTAATGGATTTAATTTTACCGTGTAATGATTTGAGCAATGTCACTATGAGAATGTTGTGTTCCTCTGTAATTGGGAGAGCAATTGACTTGTACTATAATGGAAATGCTGTCGTTAATTAAATATTGTATCTCCTGTTGAGGATCCTATTGAATAAAAAAAAAAAAAATTAATACTTTACCTGGTCAGTCCAATGCCATAGCACGCCATGTGTATTGGTCTTACAGCACCCGTCGCCGGTGCATATGTAGCTGAAAGCGGCTCACTGTATTTTGTACCTAGAATGAACGTGTGCCCCACCTGAGAAGAGGGAGAGGGGGGGGGGGGGTGATCAAAAACAATTCATTCAATGTAATTTTTTTATTTTACTGAAAAAAGGTGTTCCTTTGTTTTATTTAGTACCTATTACGAATGTGTGTCAGTACCAAATCAATAACATTTTAATAATTTAAGGTGGCCATATTTTTTTAGTATACAAGGTACACAATTAAAAAAAATCATATACAAGCTAGTTGATAAAACATTTTGACTCACTTTTAAAGTAACACTGTATACGTGTAAGCTTTTAATTATAATATTTTTAAACCAGTTTGTAACATTATTCGAAGTCCACTAAAATTAAACTAGCCTGAAGCCAAAAGCTATTAAGTATATCAAAAAGATTTTTAACCAACTCCCCGACTTATTGAATTACCGTGGTACAACATAAAAACTGACCTCGATAGTGTTCACATCCCGCAGCGCACCCCCACAATTTTTGCAACCACCCCCCTCCCCACTCGTAGCCGTCCCCCCGCACTGCTCGCACGCCAGCACTGTGTCCTCTCCCGCGGCCGCCGGCAGCTGCCACTCGTGGGACAGCGACCCCCCCATAGTACCCGCGTCCGCTTCCACTGCAGACATACTGATAAGTCAATTGACTTTTTATCTATGTGTAATTTAAAAATGTGACGTTAAGCCGCAGGGGGAGTCTCAAAAACATGACTACGAGAGGGGGGAGTGGTTCAAATACGGCTAGGTCAGATTTTTTATTTTAAAAGTAAAATTTTTGTTTTTCGCAAAACTATAAAAATGAATAAAGTGATGATGTTTGCCGAAGAGAATAATTTAGTTATATTGTTAAGTTATGACTTGTACACGACACCACCATCTGTAATTTGTCGGATTACAAGGTACTCTTTTGTAAAAATTCCGGACTATAGGGGGTATTGAGCAGTACTCTATAATCCGACCAATTCGATAGTCCGAAACTGCCCTGCGTTTATCGGATTACCGGGTATTTGGAAACAAAGAGTGATTATTTAAACTATAGCAATGTTATAATTAATCACCTGTATGTACAGGCAGGCGCAGCTTCCGGAACAGTTCTGTATAAACACCGTGCATGCGCGCGTAGTGCTGCAGCGCGCTGTGGCCGGAGCCGTGCGCGCTGTAGGCGTCCAGCATGCTGAACTGACGCGAGCGAAGCAGCCCGTGCTTCGGTCGGAGCTCGTCGCGGTACTTGCGGGATATCTGACCACCAGAATTTATATTTAAGTCAAACTAGATTTATTTATAGGGGGAGGGGTAATAGCCACATATCGACACACACATTGTCTCAGCCTGCAATAATTTTGTATAAATATAATAATCTTATATTGCAGGCACTTAGCAACAATACATACATAGATAAGAATGCTGCTTCCACGAACAGAAAGCGAAACATTGTGTCTTGCAAATAAGATTCCGACCCCACTGGGATTCAATCCCGAAACCTCTGTCGTAGCAGTAGGCTGTTTACACCAATGCTCCACCGAGGTGGATTATAAGTTGTTGTATGTTAATACCCCGCCTCCAGAAATACTTTATGTACTAAATAAATCATTTAAGTGAATCATAATATTAATATGCGAAGCAAACCTTTGCGACCCTTTATGTAGTCAGAGAAGTATAAAATTTGGCAGATTTATGATTATAGAAAGGCATATAAATATTTATATTTTAGTTAAATTTTAATTACTTTGCGATCTCTAGTTGTAATAAATCCTACGTACCCCATCCGACCCCGTCCCCGGAACCGAGACGTCCCCATCCCTACCTCAATCCCGTCCCGTCCCCATCTGCTTATTTGCCCATGATTTTTTTACCTGATACAGTAGTAGAGGTAGTTGCTTGTAAGATAATGTTCCTATATCTGACAGTAAATCTGCTATCGCCTCTTCATGAGTCTGAAAAATATAATAGGATAAATAAATAATAAATAACCACATCACGACACACACATTGACTCACTTAGTATCGTAAGAACTTGTGTCGCAGGCGCTAAGCAACGATATGGTATATACTAGATAAATAAGAATACAACATCCAAGACCGGTAAGCGAAACAATGCGTCAATAACACAAAGTCCCGATTCGAACCCGGAACCTCTAGCGTAGCAGTCGGCTGTTTACACCACTGCGCCACCGAGGTCGTCAAAACCAAAATAGATATTTTTTAACTTTTCTCGGAAATAAATGTACCATTATTCATTCAGGAAAGGGGGTGTTAACAAAACCTACAGAACAAGAACAAGTACATGTAAGTTATATCTTACATAACTATAAAGTCATTAAAAAATCTTTAATCCCGATCAACTATAAGCACTGAGTCACTGAACACACATACTCGACACACAGACATAAACACACACCCTTTTCATCTTCCCCTCTTTTGTGTTCATCAATGTGATAACTTTCATTGGATTTGGTTTAGATTTTTTTTTAAATTTAAATTATTGTTATCTAATTATGAATAAAAATATTATTTCTATAGACATTCTACATTTAAATTTATTTTAAAGAAATTGTTTCATTGAAATATGTAACACATTACCAAGCTTGGTAAGCCTAATGCACCTCGTCCACAACTAAAATCTCATTTTGGATCTCTTGCAGGGCATGTGTATGTCCTGTACACATTATCGCGACTGCCCTCTGCATGGACTTTGGAATTTGAGAATAGATTTACTTCTCTCCAAGATATCTAGTTCTATTAGTCTATCGTGGACGCAGTGGCGGCGTAGCGTTGGTTAGCACCAGGGGCGGATTCAATTTTTATTTAGCACCCCCCACCCCCTTTCAAGAATAACATCAAATTGGTCAAAGATTTTCGAGATATGTGGGGTTCAAACAGTTAGTAAGTCACATGTCCGTTGCTGTTGTCATCATCCCCCTGATGCCTGGTCCCTCCTCCTCCTCCATATGTATAAGTTGAAAGCAAAAAATACCCACCGGTGCCAACAGATACTTCTTGTCATGTCTATCCTTGACTATCATCAACTCCCCTTCAACCTCCTTCAGCCTGCCAGACCTCTCCCACAGACCGGCAGCCGTCAGAGAAGGTAGTGACACCTTCTGCCCACCGACAGCCTCCAAGGAGTCGGTGACCAGGGCTTCTAGCTTGTCCAGGGCACGCATGGCGAGTGGTAGCAGGGTGAACAGGCCTGATGAGGTTGGTCTGGCTAACCCACATTCTAGAAGAAGCTGGAAGACTTAGAAGTTACCATTATTGTTTAAAAAAACATTTGTAAATTAGTTTTAAAAGCTAATATTTGGTTTTAGGATAACATGAAGACTGGAACTTTATTTTTATAGTGTAAATAAGCATTTTAAGTAAAATAAATATAGAATAACCTCTAAATTACAAACCTTCTGGCTTTTGCAGGTAATTTCCGTGTTTTTGATCTTCGCGTTCTTCGGTATCGTCAGTACTGGTTGGAATATCTGAGAGACGAACCTCATATTAATTTTTTTCAGCTTTCAATCCTTCGTATATTGTATGTCATTAAAAATTACATAAATATTACTGATTATATTGTTTTGTGCAGGTTAAAATTAAAAACAGCTGATTGTCAAATTTGACATCATTGTATTTGACGTTTCGTTTAGTTAAGTCATTTTGCTTTGAAGTGAAAAAGATGCGTTTTATTATATTATTTTTTTTCCTAAAAAGTAGTTTTTGATTTATTCATTATTCTTAAGGATTAAATTTGTGGATATAATTTTTATTCATTTATAACACTAACAGTTTAACAAGGAACAAAGGAGCAAAGCCGATGTATATTTTTTGATAAATGCAAAAAAAAAAATACCAGCGAGCCTCGTCTTTGCTGAATTTATTTTTAAAGCGATATTACTAATGTAATGCAGCCAACCGGAATTACTAATGATGTTAAAATTTTGTTGAAGTACACAATTTTGTGAATAAGATGGGAAGGTGAAGTCAAATGTTGAATGCTAGGTCATCGTTATTTAAGAATAAATCGAATCGATTTTAGTCTGACATGTTGCATTGATTTTGTTATAGTCCGTTACGCCTTTTTGCTGATTACGCTGTGAAGACACCATATTGGGTCGCAGTCTAGATTGTAATAATAATAAAATAAAATAAAAATTTCCTAGCTGCAAGGCGTTACTGGATACGAACTCGACCGCGACCTCGGTGGCATAGTAGTGTAAACAGACTGGGGCGGAACTTTGTGTTATTTGCAATATGCATTGCTTCCCTTACCAGTCTTGGATGCTGTATTCTTATCCACGTAGTTTATACCATATCGTTGCTTAGTGCCTGCGATACAAGATTATATCTTAGTGTAGAACTAAGTCAATGTGTGTGTCGTGATGTGATTATTATTATACCTATTAGACTAGAACAGGATTGCTTTCATTGTAATTGTTTTGGGAGGCCTTTGCTCAGCAATATCTATTGATAATGAGTTGGTAGTTTTGAAGATTACCTCCTGCATAGAAACTTATGCAATTGATAACTTTTTCTTGATCAAGCATGCGATATAAGTTACATCTGATAGATCTACATGCGACATCGTCCGCGTCGGTACCACCCTCCTTTATATTTACAACGTGAAGCAGTCCGCTGTGTTTCCGTTCGAAGGATTGAAGAGCCAGTTTGATTACCGACACGAGTGTTCACATCTTTACCTCTGCATGGGCAATGCACTGGCGGTGCTGTTATAGACATCAAGGGCATCGTCGTGTCAGTAGGCGGCGGTATCACTTTCCATCGGGAGAACCATCCGCTTGTGTCCGTTTGACCATGATGATATATAAAAAAACCACGTTGTAAGCTTACTTCCCTTAGCTTTCATACTTTTTATTTTTATTCATGACCAGGCAGGCATTTGACCCCAAGCTCGCCTGATGTTAAGCGGCGATGAGGTCTTAGGCGGATCATGCCTGCCTAGGAGAAACCTATTCACTCTTGCCTTAAAGAGGCCCAAGTTATATTGGTCAGGGAACACATCGGCAGGCAAAGAATTCCACTCCCTTGCAGTATGCATAATAAAGGAGCTATCGAAGCGTTTAGTCCGGATGGTCGGAATATCTACCACAAAAGGATGCAACTTCAGTCTACGTCTTGTATTCCGATTATAAAATCCGATTCCCCGACTCGATTCGACCCGTTCCGATTTTTCTTCTGATTAAGTTCGTTGCGGGTCCCAAGACAGCCGTTAGGGTGTCCGGGCACAGCCTGTGCGTCATTGCACAGCTGCGTTATTCGTTGATTATTCAATCAAAGGACGCCACTGTTGATCCTGGTGAACAGGAGTTGCAGTGGTGGGTGTGCCCCGAAAAAAAATAGCTTAAATACTTGCAACAACAAGTAAAACGCTACTGACCCCGCAACCTATCACGAGTTATTTCTGGCAACCTTATAGAATTTGCTGAGCCTTCCCTTTAAGCAAAAAAATTTACAATTATTTCGTTAGTCAGTCTTCCCTGGCTCTTGGATGGCATAGATTTTTTATTATGCTATTTCTGCGAAATTAAAAAAAAAACGAGGTTTCAAATTCTTTCGCCGCTCGTAATAATAATATATTTATTGCCAAAAAAAAGGTACAAAAAGAAAAGGTACTATAATTAACTTAAACTTAAAGGTATTAAATATTGGCAAAAGGCAAACAGCTCAGCTTTATGCAACTATTCTTCGACAACTAGCGACAATTTTGTGGCTTAACGAGAAACATAAGAAATCATGCTATGAGTGTTCATTCGTTTGGCATTTTTGCGGTTCATTAATGTTGTTACTAAAAAAAAAAACTCTTTGTGGATTTCCAGGCTTATTTAATGCTACCACTTTTTATAAAATGTACATAAAAATGTACTTAACTAAGGGTTAGTAAGTAAACATAAAACTAGGTGCCAGCTAGTACACGAGAGGGGGTGGGTTTCCAAGGTGGACTGGTATATGAAGAATTTAAATTACACACAATAAAAAGAGGAAAGGGCGCCACCCTTGTTATTGGTCAAGGGAACCGTTAAACTGCAGAGAGCAGGTTGAAGGATGAGCACGTTGTCGGAGAACTGGTCGGAGACACGTTGAGCCACGCCCGAAGTAAGTGTGCCGGGTTACGAGTAGGAGTGGAAGGCCGTGTCTGCGATGCTCTCACCCGAAGCTGAACCCTTACCAAGGTCCTCCTTTTGGAGGTGGTGTCGGCCGAATGGGGTGTGTCAGCACGTGCTTCAAGTTGCTTCTTGCCGAATGATCTCGAAAATGCAGGAAAAGTGTCGAATAATGGGCACGCGGCCTAGAACTAACCGCGACCAGGTAAATGCAGTAAATAACTACAAAGAAAACAACAATAATAAGAATGTTATCCAATAAACAAACAAGAATCCTATTGGAACAAGAAGAATCCGCGACTTCAGATGGAAACTTACAATTCAAAACGTGGTAGCAGGCTTAGGTTGGTCTAGAAACCACAAGTGGGTCACGCCCGGTCAAGGTACGACGCCGAAAAGGATAATAAATGTATCCCATAAACTTAAAAGAAAGTACTTAGAATCGTCAAATGAATTTAAATTTTTCTTAAAAACGACTCGACCATCGGTTCGGAACATTTATGTCAGGGAAGATACCGGCAATAAACCCCAGATTCTGTAATTGGTTACATGAACATGTTTTTATACTTATTCATATAGCCACTAATACATCTTACAGTCTAGGGTGAGACACTGCGATAAAGCTCATGTCACAATATATGAATTAAAATAAAGTTATTTGTAAATTACGTGTTGTAGTGACATAACAAGCATGTACCATACTAGCCCGCAACATACATGCTACTCACATAGAACAAGTAATTATATGAGCAGCATGCATGCACCGCCAACTGTTCGTATCTTGTTTTAAACTAATTTATTGTTTATTATGTTTTATTCTGAGTATAAAATAAAAGTTACTGGCTAGTAGGCAAAGAGCGAAATCACAGCACTCTCTGCAAACAAGCATACGTCCCGCCTGAAGGTAAGCAGTCACCGTAGCCTATGGACGTTCGCAATGCCAGTGTGCCTGCCATGAGTTTTACCTTTGACATCCGCTTGCGACTCCATTTACAAATTTATATGAATCTTTGTAAAGCGCCTCTAACGGATCGATGACGCATTAAGATTGCTCATACAAAATCACTGCAGTAATCTATGTTACCTGGCGTGTAGGAAAACTATACGAACTTAAGGTAGACACACTGGACGTTTGCAATGGCAGGGTAGGTAGGTATTTTATATTCAAAGCCGAATCTTTATTTAGTAATTCATACTGTAATAAGTTGATTAGGCAGTAGGTCCCAAGTTCTACGTTTTTAAGGCCGGATAGAACCGTCGAATAATATTTTACGCTCATTTCTAAATGTCAGTACAAATCGTTTAACCTCAGTTGATAAGTTAAATAGAGTTGGGTGACTCTCTCATCTCGAACGGGCACAGGTCCGGTTGCTGCTTTGTTCTTAGGCGAAGCGTTTTTACCTTTCGTTAAGGAATTAAAGTCTGTGTATTTAACATCGCGCTAAGTGGCGTGTCTAGTTGCAGAAGTGATTTTTTAAATTGATTGATTTGTGTAGTTTTATTTTATTTATTAAAAGTTATTCCATATTTAATCAAATCATAGTTAAATTTTATAAAAAATAGGACATTGTTTGGTGCTAAATGCTAATACGCAACATTTTATCCATAATTTTTATTAATATCCATCTGTCAATTTAAAAATTGGATCAATTTTGACACTTGAATATAAGTAATACGCTTTTACTTTTTACTTAGAATAGGTATCGATGATTTGTTCAATTGGTATATCACATATATGCATTTTATATAGAAAATGAAACTGAATTGAATGATTAGAAACAAAATGATGATCATTTGAAATTTCCATTGTACGATTTCAACAAGACCAAGTGTCAAATTAGTGCAATAAAAGTTATCGTTTAAAACCCGCTGCTCTCTAATTAAGAAGCTCTCACCCTTCCAGTTATCAGGTTCACAGGTCATTTGCCAGCGCCATTTTGTCGCGCGCCGCAAAATGGCCGCCCCACGGATAATGGCGGGAAACAGCACAAAAACCGGATAATGGAAGTGTTAATTATTTTTGATAAACCAAGTGTGGGGAGGGGAGGCCTTGTTGTAGCTTTTTATGATTGATGTTAGTTTAACTTATTATCCTTTTAATGATATCCTTTGTAACTAATCTGTTGACATTTATCTTAAACTTTAGGTTTATATTTACGTATTTGTATGTTTTTTGTTACTACTTATTTATGTTTAAGTTAACTTAGATACAGATTTTTAAGGTTACATTATTGATTCTCTTAGGAAACCTAATGCATTTGTAAGAAGGTACATCAGTAATTACCAATATGACTTGGACCTCTTAAAGGCAAGAGTGAATAGGTTTCTCCTAGGCAGGCATGATCCACCTTAGACCTCATCGCCGCTTAACATCAGGCGGGTTTGGGGTTAAATGCCTGCCTGGTCTTGAATAAAAAATATAAAATTAGCAAGTTATGTCTAAGGGCTAATTATGTTGTAGCTACGTAAGAGATTCCGGGTTCGAATCCGGCGGGGGCAGTACTTTGTCTTACCTATTTCCGAGACGACCTGTTTTGTTTAACTGGTCTTGGATTTTACTTGGAATTTAGTCAGAAATCTAACTGTAAACATAAGTGAGTTTACATTAAAAGTCCATAGAAAAAAACAACATTGGTATGTTTTTCGGAAAACTTTTTCCTTTAATAAAACCTCACTAACATGTCAAGAAAGTCAAAACGAAATCTGTTAAGCCTTTCTCATGTTTTTTGGCTACCAAATTACCATATTTCATTTCACAAAGCCACCTAGATAACATGGCAACATTTTAAATTTATAAGAAAAAAAAAATTGGGGTTAGGATTTTTAAGAAAACAACTTACCTACTCATAGGGTTAATTAATGTAGTAAATATCTCTGGCTAAATCTGTAGAGGATGAGGATTACCTAAATACCCAGCCCAGGTGTGCCGTCCGTCAGTCCATCCGACATTCGTTATGGCAATTAATTATACGATTAAGATACAAATGATGGATGAACTAGTTCTGTCTTAATTTGGCTGCACACAAATTACCCGTTGGCCTCATCTTTACCGCTTACCGGTGTTGGATGTAGTATTTTTATCTATGGACTAAATATCTATGGACTAAAGTTTTGGCTGAAACCAGTGACTTTATTTGGGCAAACAAGCAGTTCATAGTAAGACATGCCGCCCGTCTACAGATACGACGACGGCCTTGGTCTTGGATGTAGTATTCTTATCTACGTAGTATATACCATATTGTTGCTTAGTTCCTGCGATACAAATTCTTAAAATACTTACTGCAGGGCTGAGTCAATGTGTGTGTCGTGATCAGTGGCGTGCCTAGAATTTTAGAACAGGGCAAGCCGAGAGATACGTTATTGTAGTTTTTATAATTCATTTCGATAAATGTCTTATTGCCTCATTACACTTAAATCTACACTTGTTAGCATATTGTTATTCGATTTGAAAAGTAATGAATGAACGAGAGCGAGAACCTACCTTGCTTTGATACGGCAAGCGGGGCTTTTAGGCTTGTATGACAGTACCGCTACTGGTCGTTATGTGTTAATTATTATTATTATCATTAAATTTAAGATATGTCATAGTCGAACAAGAAGACGGTCCTCCTGTTGGAAAGTGATACTGCCGCCTATAGTCACGACAATGCCCTTCATGTCTTGAAACGATATCACCGCCGATGCGTAAGTAGAAGTAAAAGACGCTTCACCTCTCGCGCCAGCTCTGACTCTACAATCTTTACCAGTGGCGGATTCAATAGTATTATCAAAGGGGGCTCAACACTTTCAAAATGGCCGACCTTTTCGTAGAAACGCTTTTTGCGGGGATACTAACGTAAGGTTTTAACCAAGAGTTATAAAACTGTCGTTTTAGGGGGCCCCCAAGCCTACCTGGACGCGCCAGTATGTAGCAAACTCATTCACAGCCGAAAGAAAATGGAGAGGAGTACCAACACAGACGATCCCGCACATAGATCCACAATCTTCTAGGTAATATCTACTAATGTTCATATTAGGTACTAAAATCACAGTCTAAGTGAATACAAGCACATGGGTCATGAGTAGTTATTTACTCAAATCTCAAAATATAGAGTGTACAGAAGCAAAGCTTGTGTATGTACTCAAGTTTTGACAGCTACGCTCGACATCTGCGCTAGGCATGTCAATTTTGACTTAAGTAAAATAGCCGCAGCGATTAACTCGTATTTAAATGGTTATTTATTTGTTAATTAAAACAGATATATATCACAATAATAGTTTAAATACAAATAGATTTGATGTTTGGCGTTTAATTGTTGAAATTTGTCACTAAAAATAACGATTGACCATTTCTATTATATCAAAATTCAAGGTAACTTTTCGTGTAGGTATATAAAGGATTTTTTTAGTTCAAGAATTTAAAAAGCATAAAACTATTTCAAGACAAATTTAAAAAAAAAATTATGAAACCGCGCACAAAAAAGGCGCGAATCACGTGTTTACGGTGAGTTCTCCCATGTTACTTCCCGTTCCTTCCAAAATTTCGTGTCCGTGAATGACTCGTGGATTATGTCTCGCATATTGTGTGAGGCTTTACTTCTGTACAGTGTCTATTTTGTGGCCAAACACTGGATGCACCGAACGAGTCCTGTATACACCATTAAATCACGGTTCTGCTTATCTCTCATACCCCATTAATTTCCGCGCCAAACTCGATCGCAGTGAAAATTAAATTCTGCTGTGTGCTGAAGCTTTATATAACTAGTTAGATAGACTGGTGGGTTTGTTTTTTGTTATTAAATCTTTATACTTAAGAATAGTCATATACCAAATTATGTTTTTAACACTTTCTAGTGGAAATCTAGATGTATGACGATCTAAATGGAATACGTCAGTGATAGTGCCTACCAAGAGTTTAACTTTCTGCGACTGGAGTTACAAATTTGTATGAATCATTGTTAAGCGTCTCTAACGGATTGATGAGGGATTGAAATGTTCTGACTTGAAATTTTGCATGCTTGATACAAAATATGTATAACTACCTATTTATAAAACTTAACACATCCTGTATGGTCGTATTTCGTGGAAATAAATTATTGTTATTCTTGAGATTGCTCATACAAAATCACCGTTTCTACCTGACAATTAGAAAAACTATACTAACACTCATGGCAGACTCACAATCCTGGGTAAGTAATTAAAACTCAATACTTTTTTCACGAAAAAGACTTTAAAAAAGTACTTTTAAACCGTGAACATTTTATAACATGGATACCGCGGAAAACTGGAAAAACACTAGTAATGAAATAAGAATTTTTTTTATTAGTTTTTTGTTAGGACTGAAAATGTTAAAAAATCTTGGTCCCCGGTTCCTTCAACTCTGATATGTTTCTTTTCCAGAAAAAATTACTTTCTTTTAATTTATACAAAAAAAAAACATATCAACCACGCCCTCTCGTCAGACACTATATGATTACAATTAGATATTTAATATTTACACATGTAGTCACGGGTTTGATGAAGATTGTGCAATGATTGAACAAAAGTTTAAGCATGTTTAATGTTAATTGCACTATAATTTTTATTGTGTCGTGTGGAATTAGTATTGCACAATAACTTGTATATCATTTCCATACTCCGATTCAAAGCGAAAATATTGTGCATTTCTTATTTTTACTATTTATTTTATATCAATATAATCTGAGAATAAGTTTTAAATTTTCACACACACAAACATTCATAATTATTTGTAAATGTTTAATTCATCTTCGTAATCAATTGGGGTGCAACGGAAGATCAGCGTCGGTCTCGTAAGAGCTGACACGGTGCTGAGTTGCATACCCTCTCATGGTTGTAACACAGCATCTTAATGTAATCGTTTAGGTTAATACATATTCCTTGTTAAAACACTGTGATGTGAGATGCCGTGTTATTTTATGAATAAAGTTCTTACTTACTTACTTAGAATATAATTACACTTACCACTATGGATTCAAATGTCCGAAATAAAGATTTATTATTATTATTATTATTAATTGATCGTTTATGTTAAAAGTGCATTTCAATGTTATTGTACAATCAAAGTATTGTACAATGTTATTGTAGGTATAGGGGGCGCCTCTACTCGACAGCAACACTACTGAACTGCCCCTGTTAGTTAGTGGCATATCATGGTGTTTTGACGGTCAGGCGTCTCCTGACTGTATCCCCCTTTGTTTTTTGGTCTCTGGGTCATTTCAATTGCTGTCTCCGCTTTGCTGGGAGGGAAGTCTGAAATCGGTTTCTTCTCCTCCTATTTCTTCTGATTAAGTTCGTTGCGGGTCTCGCGACAGCCGTTAGGGTGTCCGGGCACAGCCTGTGCGTCATTGCACGGCTGCATTATTAGTTGATTATTCGATCAAAGGACGCCACTGTTGATACTGGTGAACAGGAGTTGCAGTGGTGGGACAGTGGCGGGTGTGCCGCGAAAATAAAACTATATTGTAATATTACAGTACATCTACGTGCGAGATCGTCTGCGTCGTTACCACCCTCCTTTTTATTTACAACGTGAAGCAGTTCTTTGCGTTACTTGCAAGACGCATAGTATTCTTATCTATGAAGTACATTGGTACCACATCATTGCTTTTTTGGTACCTCACAAGACTTAGTACAGTGTATTTTAAGTGAAATGATTCAAATTTAAATTCAAATTCAAATTCTTTATTTGTAAGGTATTTGAAGGTACATAATGTCTTAATCTAATTAGATAATAGTTCCAAAAAACCTGCCACTGAGGGCTATGAATAATGCCTTATGTATTTCGTCAGTCCTGCAAACTATTATTTTTCGATTTTCTTTCGATCCCATCCGACCCAGTCGCATTTCGCTCCACACGCACGACGTGATCTTTGCAAGTGACACGGCCGCTGTTTTGCTTGTTCGGTTGACAACACCGGGAAATTGTTTGAGCGGGAAAAAATTGTGCAGCTGTCACCGGCAGAGGAAAATGGCGGCGCGCGGGAAATCGTGCTGAATTATGGATAAGTACATGAAAGGAGAGATCTGTATAAGCGAAGTAATTAGATGATTTAAAATTTCATTTAAGAAATCGCCATCGTCAATTTTTTTGGTGAGGGATTGAAATTGAAAAAAAAAACCTTTATCGCTAACATCAACTTTTTTTTTTGGGTAAATTAGACACAAGCCACTAATAAAGTGATTTTTTCAAGCGATCTCAATGATTCAAAACTAAAATGAGATTTTGAGGAAATGCTTGCCTGTCATTTGTATCTTTCTTCAGATATATATAATAATAACTAGGTACATCACGACATACACATCCATTCAGCTCTGCAGTAAGATTGTAGAATCTTGTATCTCAGGTGCTAAATAACTATTGCGTTTTGCAAATAAACACAAAGTTTCGATCTCGCCGGGATTCGATCCGAACCTTTAGCGTAGCAGCCGGCGTTTACACCATTGCACCAAGTGGCCTTCAAAATTAATAATCGATGCCTATTTTAAAAATTCAAACACATAAAACCGAGAAGATGACATAAAAATTGCGTTTTATTACACGTTCCTCTGTTAACGTCATCAAACCCGCATTTGCCTTTGCGTAAAAAATCAAAAAAGCATTCCCAAAATGGCGGGCGGTACGTGGGAATAATTCAAACCGCTTCGTTTGTATTAATTTGCGGCGGAGACAAAAAGAGATGTTTTAAAAATTTACGTGTGTAGGTATCTCTAGGTGTTTTCCAGAGGTGATAGCTTTGTGCGTGTCCATTGTTGTTGGACGGGGAAAGTTTGACGTGACGGGATTTTCAGTAAATAGTACCAAACAGTCATTGATGCCTTATTATTGGTCGGTAGTACAAGTGAAGTAATTTTTATAGGTCTATTGTAAGAAAAATGTCGTCTAAGAGCGGTTTGAGTTGTTAGTTCTCATGGAAATTATAATATAATATTTGATATACATTATATTTTTTAGCTTTTTGAAGCGACTTCATCCGTGTAGAATTCGTATATTTGTTTGATTTTAAATTTTATTATTTAAATAAAATGTATTGAAATAATAGCCTAAGTAGACTTAAAATCATTAATAATTAAAAATATTACATATTGAAATTTGCTTTATATAAAGGTATTCATAGTAGCTTTAAATTGTATGAGAGAGTTAGAAAACTTAAATGTTTTAAATTGTAATAAAAAACTATTGTACATTGTTGAAAAAAGCAACTACGGAGGTTTCTTGCCGGCTTCTTCCCCGTAGATAGCATTCCGAACTGGTGGTAAATAAAAAAATGACGATTTGAAAGCACTTATTTTAAGTCTATTTAAATAAAAAATATTTTGATGTAATGTAAGAGAGAACATACCTAATGTTCATTTTGAAAGTCTATTCAAAATATTGGTAATAAGAATTTTAGGTATAAGATGAAAAGTCTGCGATGACTAAGCATAGTTATACAAACTTCTTTATTATATGTAGGAGCATAAAAATAAATAAATAAATAACCACATCACGACACACACATTGACTCAGCCCTGCACTAAGTATCGTAAGAACTTGTATCGTAGGTGCTAAGCAACGATATGGTATATACTAAATAAATAAGAATACAACATCCAAGACCGGTAAGCGAGACAATACGTCTTGCAAATAAGTCCCGCCCCCGCCGGGATTCGAACCCGGAACCTCTAACGTAGCAGTCGGCTGTTTACACCATTGCGCCACCGAGGTCGTCAATGTTATCAAGGTAGCTTACCTACCACTAAATGGTAATTTAAAATAAAAATATCCGTCAATTTGGTTTAAGGATGTATGGAAATGCGCACCAGCCATGTGTTCTGTGGATATTAAAAAAAAACCGCGCAAGCACTCCCGACAGCAATTATGGCGTTCCCGCGTTTTGTTAGAAAAATAAAACTTTCGGTCCGGATTCCAGAAACCTATTGACGTTGTTTTAACATAATTTTTCAAACGAAATGATCGTTTGAGTAAATATAACCTACAGTGATATCAAGCTTGTTTGTAAAAATTCTTAATTTTTTCGTAAAATGAAATTGTTCGGTTTTACAATATACTTTTTTTAAGTTGTGCGTTCGGGGTCCCGCATGAGCAACGAATACAAATATATACTTCTCAGATAAAAAAAGAATACTACATCTGATAATGGTAAGCGAATCAATGCACAAATAACACAGAGTTCCACCACCTGGGATTCGAACCCGGGACCTCTTGCGTAGCAGTCAGCTGTTACAAGTATTTGCTCTAGTCTTGAAGGTTTATCTACTGATTAGTGTTTATTTATAGGTTATTCATATTGACGTATGCATAGAGCTGTTGTCTATGGCTTAGTTTGAAACTATGGCAATTTGTGATTTGTCTGATGTAATAATTAATACCTATTGTAGACGTAAGCTCAGTCCAAATAACAGAATCCTATTTAATGCATTCATTTATTACCTTTAGTTCATATATTATTAACTTTTCAACATAAATGACACCTCCTGCAAACGGTCACCTAGTAACCGTGCCCGTCATCTCACAATCATGTCAGCGGTAGTCATGATGTTTAAAAAAAGTTATTTATTAGCATTTCAATAGAATAATTGATTTCCTAAGCCAATAATATGAATCAATATGAACATTATAACAAATGCACCTAACAGTATAAGGCATTATTTAAAGATATTTAAAATAAGTAGTTTTATAATTACTTACCTAATTTCATCTCACCGTGGCTTCACGTATGATTTGGTCTGGAGTGTAGAGTAGTTTTAGAAAGAGTATGTGCCTATTAGTAGATTTGAAAGGCGGCGGATTTACGTATGAGATCGTCTGCGTTGGTACCACCAGTGGTACTGTCATACAAACCCAAAAGCCCGGCTTGCCTATCGAAACAAGGTAAGTCCGCGCTCTCGTTCATTTATTTCTTTTCAAATCAAATAACAATACGCTTTGCATGGCATGGTTCAAAATTCGTACTAATTCGAACGCGTAAGTATGAAGTGTAGATTTAAGAGTAATGAGGCAATAAGACATTTATCGAAATGAATTATAAAAACTACAATAACGTATCTCTCGGCTTGCCCTATTCTAAAACTCTAGGCACGCTACTGGGTACCATCCAGACCACCCTACTTTATGTTTACAACGTGAAGCAATTGCATCGTCGTGTCAATAGGCTGCGGTATCACTTTCCATCAGGAGAACCGTCTGCTTGTTCGCCCGTGATGTTGCATAAATAATTAGTTTAAACTACCTACCTACCTAACCACGCTTTAAAAAGTATAAAATTAGAAAATATTCTCTACTGAAATAGTTCAGGTAACTATTCAGTTTAGGATAAAAATAGTCAAAGTCAAAATATTTTTTATTCAAATAGACTTAAAATAAGTACTTCTAAATCGTCATCTTTTATACTACCACCGGTTCGAAACGCTATCTCTACGGGGAAGAATCCGGCAAGAAACCTCCGTAGACGCTTTTTTCAAAATAATTACAACAATTTGTAAATAAAATACAGTTCTCTAATTGTAAACCTAATTTTTCTATAAAAAATATAATATATTTAAGTTATATGAACCAATCTTTATATAATATTTAATTCGATGACCAAGTCTATATTATAAAATAAAAATAATAAATTACATGAATTACAAATGATGCAATGAATGTTACTTGTGAAATATGCGATCGAAAAATATTTACTAATAGTGAAAATATTGTGATAGTTATAGATGTCGAGATATATATGAATGATTATTATGATATTGAAAACAGCAACTACGGAGGTTTCTTATAGGATTCCTCCCCGTAGACAAGCATTCCGAACCGGTGGTCATTTAAAAGAATTTTGACGATTTAAAAGTACTTATTTTAAGTCCATTGGTATAAAAAATATTTTATTTTGATTTTATTTTTTTCTTTATTGATACCTACCCAACATACCTACCTCCTCCTCCTCCTTCCCCCACACCTTCTTACCTCCATTGATTTATTTACCTTTTATTTAGTCGCAGATAATTTTTTGGCCAACCGCTAAGCAGGTAAAGATCCCAGCAGATATTGTTTCGTTTACCGATCTTGGATGTTGTAGTCCTATCATGTAGTTTATACAATATCACAAGAGTCTTAGTGCAGAGCTGAGTCAATGCGTGTATCGTTATTTAGTTATCATTATAAAATATTATATTGACTATGTTGATATTTTGCACACAACTATTGATTAGTCACCGAAGGATTAAAATTTAATTTTACTTAATTTTCTAGAATAGAAGGAAACAATTTGTTTTTAGTAGGTATTTACTACGTCATTGTTTTTGTTTTACATAACATCCTCTTCACACAGCTATATCTGGGGAAATGAGTGAAACATCATTAGTTGTAGGTAAATCGTTTATTTAACCGTTGACTCAAATCGGAATTCAAATCTTTACAAGGACGCCACGCGACGCCCGCGAGCCACCGTTAAAATATGCAATATCATAGAAAGCTAAATGTCAAAACATTTTTACATTTCGTTAAATATATATATTTCACAGTTTTAATCACTACAAAATGACTAGTAGGTACAATTAAACGAGTGCTATATTTTCGTTTACTTTTCAATTCCTAATCGATCTGAAAAGAAGCAAAAATACACACTAGAATAGGTATAAATGTTTTAAACTTTGTCGTGCCGTCTTGAGGAAAGATTAAATTCATATAAAAAACCGCATTGAATTTTACTAAACCCCAAGAAAGTCGATAGAACAGTGATTTTCTAATAAACAATAGGAATAAGCAGGAAATTTGATCATTCAATTTATCGTAAAATATGTGGAAATATTCGTATTACGAATATAGTATGAATTGATTAATTATAAAAATTTACAGAGAAAACAGAATTAGAATTTTACGATAAACCAGGGAGATATTGCCATAGAACATCTCATCTCATCAGAACAACCTTTTCTATAGAAGTTGTATGGCGCCTATGTACTTTGACGTCATTGTACATATTAGATCTCTCGGTCATACCAACGACTTTGTAGCTTTATAACCTAGTTAATAAGTCAGATATTTGAGAAAATCTAACGGATTTGTGTACATAAATGGTATCCAAGTGTAATAGATAAAAAGTCATGCATATTCCCTTTTACCATACGAATCCTATCTAACAATTCAATAACTTATTGTACGCATAAAACGATCTACAAGTCACTTAAGTACGTTAGATTACTGCAGTAATTTGTAATAGCGATCTTAATTCCTCATCTATCCGGTAGGGGCGCTTTACAAAGATTCTCTTATTCCTCGCAAAACACCTCACAGCTATTTCGATGAATCAAATTTGCGTCACTTCCCGCCATTGAACTAATAATATTGCTGGCAACACTAGTCAACACGTTACATCGGACTATTATTTTTACTTCTTTATAAAATTTTGTTGTTACCATGGTTTTTTTTGTTAATTGTTGATAAAATGAGTAGAAAAATACTTAAGTAATGATGGTGACATTTGCTAGCGGTACCTACTTATTAAGTTCATTGGCAGGAAGTGACGCAAATTTTGACGTCATCAACACAGCTGTAAGGTATTTTATTATTTTGCGGGGCTTATTACATAAAATAAATTGACTAGAGGTATCTTTACTGATTATTATTTCTTTTCAAGTCGACACGACCAAGCAGTTATAAGACATACGATTGTAAAAATACACAAGAGTAATATCTAATTGATAATTAAATCGAAAAATTCTAACATTCCCTTTAAATAAGTATAATATTGATAATAAATTACATTTCAATCTAGGTACTTCTATCGCAAGTAAATAATTTTATTCAAAAATTTGTCCTTATTAGCACTTTGGTCACTAATGATTAAGAAGCTGATTCAACGAGAATATCATTGTAAGTAGGTTGATATCAAATAAATTGAAGAAATCTTAGTTTATCGAATATTATCACGGGCAAACATACAAATGGTGTTGAACCGCCGCCTATTGACACGACGATGTCTCACAGCGCCAACAGCATCGCCAATGTGTTGCCCGTGAAGAAAATTTTAAGAGTAACAAGGGAAATTCGAAATCACATGAGATTTAAAGTCTCCTTCAGAGATGTTAAAAGCTATTATCATTAAAACAGCCAAATAAAATGTACTCTATCTCATAAAACTAAAATTAGGGATCTAAATAGCAGGTACCTAAATAAAATACTGAATTATTTCCATATAATTCCACAATCACTGTGACAATTTTGTCGAGTATTTACAAAATCGATGCATTTTTTAAATTTGATTTCATTCATACAGATAATCCACTTTCAAGGAAATCCTCTACTGTACCGATCAGTTTTAAACTCCGATAAAAATTCCTGGAAACGTAGATTTTCGGAAACAAAAAGGTAAGCACTTTACCTAAAAATTGATTTTATTCAAAATAAATTCAAAATTTAAAAATGCATCTAAAAATCAATTCAATGTACATGTGTGGCTAAATAAACTTACTGTGTACTGCTAAAGTAAAACTATAATCGGAACTGGGTACTTAAGTTATAGTACGGTAAGAATCCATAGACAACTTTGCAACTTTTTACACAATGTCATAGACTAAGAAACTAACTTATTTAAATTCCATCAAATAAGTTTGCAATATAAACCAAACTTATTGGTCATCATTAAGACCGACTACCTATAAACACTAGAAAATATCGAATACAACAGTTAGTAATATAGGTATATCTACTGCCAAGTTTTTTGACAAAAATACTACAATTGACAAAGATTTAGAAGAATTAAAAAATACTTGTGCTAAGATGGTATCGTTTCTCCACTGTTGCTATTACGATGCAAGCTAATATAAAACTCATATTTTTGATCTTTTTTTTACGTCTCGAGCAAAGAAGCAAACGGCTCACCTGATGGAAAGTTATACCATCGCCTATTGACATGAAAATGCCCCTGAAGTCGTAAAACGCCAAGAGAAGTGCCTTTACGTTTTTTTTTAAATTAAAATACTACAAAATTCGCTAGAATAATACGGTTAAGACATCTTAATCAAAGACGCAGAAAAACGACAACCACCATAGCGTTTTATCAAAGATCTAATAATTTTAAATATGAACTCCGACACAGGTCGTTCTACATTTCAATTTAAATGAGATATTGTCAAGTGAGGCACTGTTATACATTCATTGTACTGGGGGTTATATTTCTACTGAACACTCGGTTATATCTAACTAATAAGGTCATATGTATATGAGAACTCTATGAACATTTGATGCGATTAAAAAAATCGGAAACCATATTCGATTTTTGTTCGACATTTAAGTACTTCATAAAAAAGTTCATTTCGTTTTTGGAATTCCCGAATATTTCGTATGACTTTACTGTCCAAAAAGACGAACAATGTAAAAATTTTGTTGTTGAATTTTTTTTTCATTTTAAATTGTGTCGGGAATTCTTGTCATGCAATGTTCACAGAGTCCTGATACATGTAGGTATAAACATTACATCATTATTTTCTATAAGAGACTGCGGTTAACAAAATCAATCTTGTTTCTATAATTAGGTACTTAAATAATAAACTAGTGCATCCCAGTGTTTTGGGATATTAAAAAATGATTCTACTTCAGTCTATCATTGTTTTGGGAAGACAAAAATCGAAGTAACAACATTTTAAATCTTACCTATAATACTTTGTACCAACTTTCTACCAATGTTACATAATATTTGTATTTCCATCACATTTTCCATTATTCGTCGACTAATTTTACGCTACAGTTGATTTATCAAAACAAATCATCTATCTCCTCAGGGGTTAAAATCGAAAATATAAGAATAATATCAAGTCTTTCGACTGGCTTTGGTCCGAAAACTACATCTATTTAAAAATAATGTCTAATTAAAAAAAATAAGGCACAAGAAATGTGTCTTGGGATCTCTCAATGATTGATATGTTATTTTTTTTTATCTAATCTCAAACTACACGATTCTAAGTCATACTACTGTTGAAAAAATAAATTCTTAAGCAGAGTTCAAATTTAGTAAATACATCACATTTTTTTTATGTCAAAAATTTAAAAATATAGATTAGAAAAATGTCTATTGAATCAAAATTGCTAGAGCTAAAAAATCCCAGCGCCTTTAAATCGAATCATAGAAAACTGTCTTATATAAATTGACCACCTTACCTTTGTGCAATAACTGAGAACTCGATGAATCTTGAAAAAAAAAACCTACATACCACAACACTAAATATGGCTGACAATTCCTTTTGAAAATTTGTAGATATATAGCGAGTTTATTGATATTTCCAATTTTATTTTCTACATAACACACAAAAAGAAAAAGAAATGGATACCTACAATTATTTTTCAGGTATCTTGCATAAAATTGGATTCTTTTTCAATCAATATAACCTTAAAATTAAATCAATTAATATTCTACATTTATATCTTTTTTAATGTTCTTTTAGGATAAACTAGTCAATTTATATAAGATTTTCTACTGAGTAATTTAAGTTAGCTACAAACTATACTATTACTGTACTGGGATGCACTTTTTACTGGGATGGGTAGGTAACTAAACTAAGCATCTGTTTCGACAGCGAATTCATAATGGATGACAATTCCTTTAATTTTACAGTTTTTACAGAAACCAACTCATGCCCTATTTAATTTACCCACCGTAGACTTTCATTTAGACAAGAACGTTTAAAAACAATTAAACTAGGAAAATGGATAAGCCTTTGATTTTGTTCCAATGAAAATCTATGAAGATCCTACCGTAGCCTCGAAACTCTTTAAGTAATTTTAATACATTCGATTCAGCAATAATATAAAAATTACAATGACGTACTAAAATACGTACGTGGCCTCATATAAAAAAAAAAACTAGTTAAGGTACTGTTGGGTCACGTGTGTTTATGTCAAGTACAAGGATATACAATAAAATGACTTTCAAAGATTCGAGGCATTTATGCTAGTACAGTCTCACCATAGACGTCGAATAACCGCCAAATCTTCGATCGTTGGAGCAGCTGGCGACCAACATGCAAACAATCCTCCAACAGCACACCGCCAACAACCTCGTCTCATGCATCTATATCCAATACTTCTCTTCCAAATCTATTTACAAGACTATACTACCAATAGAAACTGGGATTTTTAGAAAAAAAATGTATCAATGTTTTGGCGCCCGACGTGGGGCCCGAAGCTCATTCCGTAACTACATTTAGAATTACTTTTGTCCTTAACTAACAGAGGTAATTTAAAAAAAAAAGCGATAAATGAAAGAACAGCTGTGTTTGTTACCATTTATTTCTAAGTTTGCTAAGTGAAGATGAACCATATTATATATATTTTCGATCGACTGCGTCGGCAGGCGCGCGGCAGCTAAATACAAACACTAACTAAGGGCACTAGAAACCCGCTATTGCTTAAAAAAAACGCCCCTTTTTGAGTCAATTCGACTAAAAAAGGCGTTCAAATACATATAAATTAAACTACAATAATCCACCATTATAATACCGAACATTCATTAACTAAGATTTGGCATCGAAGCAGACTCCCAAACGCACAATTCTCTGATACAGGCGTTAAAACTAATGTTAATTGAAAAAAAAAAACTTACGCCGAGGGTACCTCATGTTTGTTAGCTAATGCTACAGCTAAACATTCTCGACTACGTTAGGTAATCGTAAAGAAATCCATTTATTTATTGCACAGTACACTACAGCAGTGTCGGTTGTCGAATTACAAAATAAAACAGCTCATTATCATAAACTACAGCTAAAATGCAATTAAGACAAAGGAATGTTCGTTATACAGCCTGCCTTGTCAATTAGGTACAAAACTAGCAAGATAATTTTAAAAAAATGCTAAACTCCGACCGCGCGCCCGAAGCGGCGAAATCGCCTACATTACACGACTTTCAAACATTTAAAATCACATTATCTCACTTATCAACAAGTGTAGCGTAAGTTATCACGAGTACAGATAAAGTAACTATACAAATACATATACCAACCGCTACTAATAATGAATACACCGATCCTATTTATACAAAAATATTGTAATATTTTCATATAATATTGTATGCATGAGTGTATATTAATAATTCTAACATGTAAGGCGCGCGCTGCCGTGCTGTGCTATGAAAAAAAAAAACTTTTTTTAAACCCGTCACGTACAGGCAATGGTTAAAAGGCCGTACAGCCTCCTATGGATACGAGGTGTCATGTCATGGTGCGCCAGCGAGCCGCAACGCGCGCGTGCTTGTAATTTTATAATAATAATAATATTGTTATTGCTTTCGGTTAGTCATCCTTATTAATATATAATGTAAAACTTCAAAATCGCTACACTACAACACTACTCTAGCATCTGCCGTACATTTAAAACACTCAACATAATGTTACCATTAACATATTTTATATTATTATTATACCAATCCAAAAATTGTATATTAATCCATGTATATATTTAACCTTAAAATTTATGAATATATTTTATGATGTTTATAATTACACAAGTATTTTTGGTCCAGTGAAGCCTGGATTTGCGAAAAAGCACTGTAATATTATCACTTGAGAGGTGATTATTGCGTGCATTACCACTGTATGGCACATACTGCGACAAGCGTTCTCCGAAAAACAATTTACTACTAGGCAAGAATCATTGAGCAAGGTTACAAGGGATCCCCGCCGTTATATAACCATAATTTACAAAAAAAAACAAATATTTTAATGACTAGACAGGAATGTAATTCGTTCATGGCAACACAGTTAAAACTATAGCTTCTTAGTTGGCAACATTCCATCGTATTATTGTCTCTTTCTAAAGCTACCCCTGCTCGGAATGATTGGGCAAAAAAAAAAAAAAAAAGTAGAGCAACTTTCACGTCGAAAATTTCAAACGTAATTCTGATTGAGAGCCGCTTGATAAATTGAGCAAACGATGGCAAGATTTTGGCTAACATTTGGCCCGTGTAGTTAAATAATTTTGGCAAAATAACTTCTCCTTCCAATCCGGAAGACTTTAGGCCTCGAAGCGAAGCGTTAGCAATTGTACACTACTCGGTCTACCCTACGTGTCTACGTCTCAAATACCGCATCCAAAGTTAACCCAACTTCCAAGGTCAAAGTTAACCTTCAAAGTTAAAAGTCAACTTTCAAAGTGATATCTAATAGCACGTTTCACAACCAACGTGTGGCTAACGCCTTTGAAAATTGACAGAAGTGTGTTTTTTTTGGAAGATAACTGTTCTTTACGTATATTCCATGCCAACCATGCCCTATATTATAACGATTGAAATGTTAGTCACATTAAGATATCTTTTAACACTAAGATTACTTGAACATGCCACTTTTTACAACTCACCGATAGGTACATCATTCCCACCCCGTAAACTGGCGCCCGAAATGGTACTCGTTTTTTTTTTAATCACACGAAAAATTCCATTCTACTTAGAAAATCAACGTGCAAACTAAACTAAAATAAATCGTGTAGGAAAACCACAACCCATAGAGGATCTACCCCGCAGAGCTATGCGAAATAAAACACAAATTATATTTCTAATATTATTATCCATGTAATGACACAATCTGTGCTCACATACACAACGTTATTATACGGGCAAACACTATGTTACTAAATACAAATCTACACTAGCCTACTGCCGTTGCCAGTCGCGTATAAAACAATTACAACGACGACGGGCGACGGCCACGTTACCATGTGTAACTAATACAGGAGGTGGATCGGAAAAAAAATATATAATATAATAATAATAATAATGTTAAAACGATACGCCGTCCGTAAGTGAGGAGGCAAGACAAAATAAAGCGTTAAGTACATACAACAGGGCATCACTAAGTTTTTGGCAAGAAAGCTGACGCCCTTGACTTACAGAGACATCACAAAAACCTTTCTAATACTGAGAATTTAGGAAAGAGTACTAATATACAAAAAAAAATTACGTGTGTTTTTCTTCACTTGGTGGATGTGTGAGGGGGCACCGTGCCAGACAACTGGGTCGAGTGGGGAAATTAAAAACTATCCACGCTCCATACACGTGGAGAGACATTTTTAAAAGACGCTGAAATTCATAACAGCAAAAAAATACATAATCCGATTAATAGAGGAAAAGCACGACACCCCCCGTTTTGAGGATAATCTCAAAGGCTGCTAACCTACTTATACTAACAATACTGCTATATAAAGGGTATGTGTATACGACACAAGTGTTATAGCATTGGGTATCCGTGGCTAGAGGGAAATCGCTGTAACTTTCATGAGATTCGATGTAAGAATTTAGAACTTTTTAATACTGCTTATTTATTTTTATTATTAAAAAAGCAAGTCTCCAAAAGCCACGGATGCAAACGTGTTTAGTCGGCGGGATATTGCCGACAAAGCCACCACATGCATTCGGCTCTATACTCCGCTTA
This sequence comes from Choreutis nemorana, assembly GCA_949316135.1. Lineage (NCBI taxonomy): Eukaryota > Metazoa > Arthropoda > Insecta > Lepidoptera > Choreutidae > Choreutis > Choreutis nemorana. The sequence goes on from OX438622.1 coordinate 6,382,400, forward strand.
CCTTTGCCATTTAATTTAAAGAAAAAGTACGCCTTAAGTCTCTCCGCGGCATAAGTACTTTGCCTCATCGAGTTTGGACTTGATCCGTTATTCAACAAATAGATAGATCAACCTTTAAACTATTTGGATCTGATCTGTCGGAAAATTGACTCCAGAACATAACTAGCCAAACTTATCGACAGTAAAATAATTTCAGTCCCAGAGGCCAAATTAAAACACTCAAAAAGTTAATTTTATAAATTCATTGTCAAAGAAAAATTTTCATTTTTTTTCAAGATGGCCGCTCATCAGTGTGGGTATCAGACAGTTTAATTTAAAAGCACTAGTGGGCCATTGTAAAATTCTACATATTGTTCCATAACTCTGCAGATTTTTTTTTTTGTTTTTTTGAAGTTTTAATTTGATTCAAAATAGTTTTCTGAAGCTGTTCCATCACTGCAACTCCTGTTAGCCAGTAACAGTGGCGGCCTTTGTAACGGGTAATGCAGCTGTGCAATGAAGCACGGGCTAAGGCCGATTTCAAACTACTCAATAGGTAAAAAACAACTAATTTTTGAATGTCTTTTCTTTGTTTGATGACGAATAAAGACCAAACTCGTTTAGAAATTTATATAATAATAAAATCAAAGGTAAATTTAATACTGAGGCAACTAAGTCACCGATTTTTAACTTATACTCTACAAATTGCACGAACACAACCATTTTTCGTCTTTTCATTACAATTATAATACTTTTTTAAGTTTTTTTTTTAAATCACAGAACAATTAATGTCACATATTGCTTTTGATTTTTAACCCTAAGTACGTTTGTTTAAGTATCAATTTTCATAAAAAACTATTTCAAACAAACCCCGGTAGCAGTTCAGGCGAGTACAGACGTTCCGATATGAAGCAACTATCTAACTCAATTTATTGTACAGACGGCTTAAAATGAAGCGACTATACTTTTGTAAATACCATGCGATGTCTAAATATAAGACTATTTCTAATTCTAATACTAGTTGAACCCGCAACCGGCTACAGAAAGCTATTAAAGCTTACAAAATTAAAAGAATACCTGCATATCAAATAGACCTTGAGATTAAAAAATCACTATATATCAATATAAAATTACTAAAATGTTTAAAACCAATATAATCATAATATCCTTTTAAATCTCGACTTAAGAAACCGAATTGACGAAAGTAATTTTGGCGCCCGAACTGGTACCGAGCTCCGAAACTAAAATTGGCGACGAGAATAGAAAAAAAAAGTATGGCAAAGGTAAGCGTAAATACAAACTACAGCTCTAAGACTTATCTTATTGTCACAAGACTTGGGGTGTTAGATCGCATTCCCTTTAACTATGCTAATTATATTAAATAACTTTAAACTATTTACCCAAAAAACTCGGTCAGACAATTCCAAAAACTTTCCACTCTTATATAATCTGACCGTTACCATTTTGAAGACTCCAAGGATAATAAAATTGACATTAAATTAAGATATTGCTTTCCAAATCATGATATCTCAAAGTCTACAAAACGTATGGGGTCTTTTTTATTAACTACGAAGGTAAATAAAATAATACATATTATTAACTATTAATGTCAATTGAGATTGCTTTTAATATCGCGTTAGATATGTATATGGGCTATAGTGAGGATCCAACTGACTCGATGACGTCATTCCACTTTACATACTATCTCTCTACGTATAATTTTCGAAGATAAATCGTGTAATACTTTGTCTTTCCATTGAAACCGTGTGAAGGATGATAGGGTATGGAAAATACAGTTTGGCACTCATGTTTTTAAAAATGGCACGAAATATTTTAATACTGATTGAGTAACGCATCGAGAGAGCCTGCGGTGACGTCATCGAAGCAAGTGTCATGTTAATATTAATAGCTTGAGATTCATCAGATACACTCTTCAATTTAAATAATTACATATTGCCAACGAACGTGCACTAGCTACTGTTAAAAACACTTACAATAAAAGACAAATATATGAAATTACTTTTCCAAACACGTTTCAAACTAAATTATTTGAGATCTTCGCCTTATATTACAAAAAAAAAAAAAATGAAATGCGTTATCTTTGATTTTCGGTCCGGGGACCGGGGAATCGACGCGGCGTCCGCGCGGTCGTGAACCAAGCCACTACCACACAGCTTGGCTTAAAGACCATAAACGAACCAAATAGGAACTATCGTAGAAGAAACGAATATAAAGCCTCGGGCGCAGCGTACTTTAGGGCGGGTTTTAATCCCTTTAGATATACATCGGCAGCCCGTACATGGCGCTCCAGTCCACTCCTTGGAACGAAGACATATCAACTCCTGCTAGTGAGTACGCGGCTCCAAATTGAGGCAAAGCTGGCGGTGGAGCGGGAGCGGGTGGGGCTACAGCCACGCCACCCGCTGGGAGGGCGTACGGCGCGTATCTGTACGCATGAGCTCCCACAGCGCCCACGGCTCCCACGGCCCCCACTCCGCCATAGACCAACCCGCGCCCAGGCCGTAAAACAAGCCGTTTCCCGAGCGCTAGCGGAGCCGCCGCCACCGCTTCTTTAGGCTGGGCGCGCTTGCACTCAACCTTCTTATTCTTGATCGTGTGAAAATGTATATCGCAGACGCGTTCCACTGCCTCTTCTGTATGGAAGGTCACGAAGCCAAAGCCACGGTGGCGTTTCGTTTGCTGATCCATGAGCATCACTGCGTCTTCCACGTGGCCGAATTGAGCGAAGTACGCGCGGACTTCATCTGCTGAAGTGTCTTGACCGACTCCACCGACGAATATCTTCTTCGTTTTTGCCGGTCTCGGTGCTGATTTGGGTGTCGCGTGCTTTGGGTCGATGCGCTTGCCGTCCAGAGTGTGGACCGGTACAGCTAGTACCTTGTCCACGGCGCCCGCGTCCTGGAAGGTAATAAAGCCGAAGCCGCGCGAGCGCTGCGCGGCAAAACGCTCTATGACTCGTCTAGAATCGCATATTGCGGTATATCGCGACGTACGACCGCCGAGTCAAGTCTTGTATGTTAACACTTTTTTTGACATCTTTACGTCTAAGTGACCATCAAGCCTAGTCATATACCGAAACATTTTCACTAGCTTTATCATTAAAATTATAATATTAGTTGATTGATTTCATAATTTATTATATAAAATATCGGAGCCCTCTAGATTTTAGGTTCATCAACCCGGATTGAACACGGTATATTAGCTATTGTTATAGTAAACGAAAAAACATAGACGGTAACTACACTATTTATAGACGATACAAAACTTGAACTCAACGGTCGACGGCCGCCATCATGGAATGCCCCCTCGACTAACATGATACAGTTCGTTCTTTATTAATTTACTTATTCAATAAACAATTTTCACAAATATTTACTTTGAAGACTTTTATAATAAACAAATATTTTACAATGCTAAAGATTGTTTACCAAATAGGAAGAGAAAAAACGAACTTTAACTGACTAAGGATCAAAGTAGCTGTAACTACGCTACACAGGTTATCGTTATAGATAAAAAAACTCACTATGGTAGAACTATTCTACACCAATAGCTGGAAAAAACATTCGAGTTGGCATCCCATCATTAAAAATACCATGATAGCAATCATTCTATTGTTGAAAAAAAATCTAACCCATAGGTTTTAATCGATAACTATTCAGGTTATTACTATGATAATGTTAGTATAGATCACACTATAGTACGTACTCTCCAATAGTAACTATCCACCCTCGTGTTAACTATTTCAAGTATCGTTAGTTCAAAAAAAACATGCTTTCGAAACTTCGAAATTTGTCGATTATATTTTGTTTAATTTAGAAAAAAAGAAAAACTAACCAAAAAATTAACTAGCTACAGAAAAATCTCCCCAATTTTAGGGAAAATTTTAACTTTTAAAAAGATTTTTTTTAAATAACAAAATATAATCACAACAAAAAAATAATAATACGATTTTAGTTTTTTAGAGCTAGATTATTTCAATACTCTATCTATCCGAGCAATGTTACTGCCTAGTGACTTTTCTACCATTTTCTTTAGAGCATAACCAGCGAGTTTTGCTTACATCTCAGTTTAAAAAACTAATCTGCCGAAAGGTAAGGTAACTTTAATGGTGACTATCAGAACTAAATGGAGCAGAAAGTAGGTTCCAACTTTTAAAAGTGTCAGAATGGTTAGTGTTGCCACATTATTTACAAAAAAAAACTATCAATCAACAACAGAAAAAAGGCAATTTCAACTCTCCATATCCAATCAATTCTCAAATTTACAATTATAATTTTACAGGAAAAAAGAAACTATTTATTCATCAAAATTAATGGAAAATGCCTGGCAACACCACGCCTAAGTTACGGGAGTTTATCTACCATAGACAAGAGATAGAATACCAAAAGACAATTACTCTCATTTACCTAGTTTATGGTGCTCTTTGCGACACCTAAATAACATGTTAGTGACGAAAACAGCATGCGACTCGACTATTTATCTTGATTTACCTAATTTGTTTTATATAACCTAATTATCTTCAATTTATATACCATAACCCAACTATTTATAAGCCGTCAGTTTTGGTGTAGTATAAAAACTTTTAATTTTTAAGGGTTCCGTACATAAAGCTTCATGAATCTCAAAACAGGATAAGGTCATCGCAGTGTCAATAGGCGGCGGTATCACATTCCATCAGGTGAACCGACTGCTTGTTTACCCTTGACAGTAAATAAAAACTAACTTAACACATATCGCTATCTGCGTTGCGAATCTGTCGTCACTATCCGGGCACTCCCAGCAAAGCGAAGACAGCAATTGAAATGGCCCAGAGACCAAAAAACTAGAGGGGAGACAGTCAGGAGACGCCTGACCGTCTAAACCACCACATGCCACTAACTGACAGGGGAACGGTTCATGAGATACAGACTGACGGACGGACACCGAAACCTTAGTAATACGGTCCCACTGTGTACGGAACCCTAAAAATCGTTACATATTACACCAAACTGACCGACGTGATACCTACATACTATACAGTAAAGTCAACGTAATCATGAAACCAGTAAATTTTCCAGACAAATCTATACTTTTAATCAACGAACCGTAAGGATGAAAATCCACATCTTCAATCATTCAGCCTAACAGCTGTAGTCCAAGAAAAAATACACATTTAAGACTATTAAAAAAATTCGTCTTTTGATTTAAAAAAAAAAAACTTGTTCGACATATATATTTATAAAAACATCTTTTGCCGGCAACTTATATCCGAGTAAAAATTATAACTATTCAGTTAAACAATACCGACGAAATTTTATTTGTCCGTGCTAACCTACTGAACCGATTTGAATATGATTTGCTAATAGCAATCAATAAATCTTGCTAGACGAATTGTTTCGCTTACCGGTCTCGGACGTTGTATTTTTATCTATATAGTTACATATCGTTGCTTAGCGCCTGCGATACAAGATTATATCTTAGTGCAGGGCTGAGTCAATGTGCGTGTTGTGATGTGGTTATTATTATTATTACAGCACCTCGCTATCTCTGAAACCTCCAAACTTGTACATTGTTTTTTGTCGTCATACATTTCAGTTTGAAAGAAATAAAAGATGCAAGGAAGATTTTCATGTGAAGGCTACATTTTTTTACTCAGACAAAGTCACCAGCAAAAGCTTGTATAGCATAAATTTATTCAAACCATTTGTATCTGATCCAAATAAACCTTTTAATTTTAAATTAACCTAAAGTTTATTTTATTTTGTAATCTCCAATTTGTAGGAAACAAAACACAGCCTAAAATCTAAGTCGATTAGTAAGAGATCGTGTCCATCTTATGTAAAATATTTATATTATTAAATACTAAGAGATATGAAAAAATTATAAAAGCTTCGTTAAATATACGACAGATGGCGTTGGGTGTCTTGAGTTTTATTTTAGTCAAAATTATTGTTCTATGTAGCTTTCTTCAATAAACAAAAGATATCCACGTTACATTCGAAACAAATAACTGTTGTAAGGTCAGGTCAGTTTAGGAAACCAGACAATTTGCTATGAAAACTATTTATTTATAAATCAGGTAGGCTTGGCGACCTCAGCTGTAAAACTGAATGTTCAAAACGTAATTTCTCTATTCTATTAGTATTTCGAAAAAGCATTCAAAGTAGCTTTTTACTCTTTAAAAAAAGTTGATTAAATACAATAACAATGAGCCTGGACTCGAAATTTCAATTGTTTGCTCTATTCTCATTAATTTTAATTGAATAAATTTATTTATTAATAACTTAAGACATATTTTCTTCATCATTCAAGCCATGAATAAACTTAACCTGTTTGGAACTATTCTTAGGTTGTACATAATTGGACCCACTCGTTTTTTCAAGCTTAGTGTGTTTACTATACTGACTAAATCCATGACATAAGTAACAATAACATAGCAAAAATGTCCGTGAATAATATTTAGGCTAGACTACTTGTTAAGGGAATTCTTCGCTGACAAGGTTCTATGACATAACATCCACTGACACTAATTTTGTATTAATTAATTGTAATTTGTTTAGAATTTTTCCATGCTTAACTATACAGCAAAATGTAGTGAAACATTAATAACTGACAGGATCTGTAAAAAACGTCCATTTGGCAGATAAATCATTTGATTTTGAATTGATGAGCCTGTCGTAAAAATAATGACTCCCTCAAGACACCCAACCCCACCCCACCGTCAAAATACCCCAAACCAACAAACCTGAGTGACCGGATCCTTCATGATCAGCACATCGGTCACCGGGCCGAACATCGCAAAGTACTCCCGGAGCTTCTCCGAGCTGGTCTGCCAGCTGAGCCCTCCGACGAACAGCTTGCTCGGTGACGGCGATGTGGTACCCGGGGTCGGGGTCGCTCCGTTTGCTGATGATGAGACTGGTGTCGGTGATGACGATGGAGAAGCTTCTGTTAAGAATTTAAATTGGCATTAAATACTTTTGTTAATAAAAGTCAATCATTTTAAACATTTTAAGTTTTTTAAATTGTCAATGGGCAAACCAGCAGATGGTTCACCTGTTGGAAAGTGATACTGCCGCCTATTGACACGACATTGCCATTGATGCCTTACAAAGTAAACACCTCCAATGCATTCCCCATGCAGACGTAGATATTTTGTGGCGTTTGTGCATTAGATATCGAATTTTACTATCAATTTACTGTAAAATTTTGTGCTTTGGATACTAAACAACAACACAACACAGCTATAACAACACACATTGATTTAGCCCTGCACTAACGTAAAATCTTGCAGTGCAGGTACCAAGTAACAACATAGAAAGCATTAAAAGTTCAACCCCCATCCAGGATTCGAACCCACAACCTCATTAACTTATTAGTTTAAAAGTTTCACAACATTCACACTGCATGCACGTCTATCTATACGACAAATACAAAAAGTATAATAAAAATTTTAAATAACTGAATTTAGTTTTTTTTACAAGATATCTTAGTTACAAGTAATGGTGACATCTTACAGCCCTTCCCATCCCTTTAAATAGTGGAAACTTTGATGGTGTATGAATTAATTAAAGTTATGTTATTTGTAAGTACAAAAAAAATTATGTTTCCCAAATATTTGTAAAAAAACTCCCAGTTTTTAACATTTGTTGATAGACATTTATCCCAAGAAATAATGTAATCTCTCTCCATCTAGCTACACAGTGATACATGCTAACTTCAAACACAAGCCATAAAAATAAAACAAATGCATCAACTACAGCTATTTCATACCCATGTTAGCGAGACCTGTTGATAATTTCCTTTTATTAAAATCTTTGTACATATTTGTTTATCACTAATTATCAATAATAATAATAACCAAATCACAACACACACATTGACTCAGTCCTGCAGTGAGATTAAAGAATCTTGTGCTGTACTTGTGCATACAAGACTGGTAAGCGGAACAATGCATCTTGTACATAGCACAAAGTTCTGCCCCACTGGGATTCGAACCCAGAGAGTTTAGTGTAGCAGACAGTTGTTTACACCACTGTGACACAGAGATCGTCAGAGGTGAGAGTAATTCAATTGATATGCACTTGTTATGAGAAGATTTATCCATCGCCACTATCCGGGCACATTGAGAATCATGGCTGTTACAATCACTGCAACCAGAGGCTCAATCCCTGAACTGGTAAGGATGGTTGGTTATCTAAGGCACGTAGCAAATCCTCTACCCTCACTCTTACTCTAACTCATAACTCCATCATTTAATATGAATTTTTTTTTTTTAGATCTGCATAAGTTTTACATTACAATAGGGATTTATTACAAAAAAATACCATAACCACAGCTATAGATAAATAATTTCTTATCTATTTACATCAGTTACCTTACATAGAAAACAAAAAACCAGTTGTTAAAAAAAAATGCATTTACAGCACCCCCGTCAGAAATGAAAGTACATGGAATAAATTACATACATATTGTTTCAACAACGACCTAGCCAGGGAGTAATGTAATTTTATATTGGTTAATAACATGTGCAGATGCAAATGCACCTCTCCCTGAAAAGAATCCTGATGGCACCCATGCTCTTATACTTGAATTTATAAGTAACTGGAGTTACTAAAACTTGTATTGCCACTTTTTTTTAAGGTGATAATTTTTCAGTTTCATCAATATGATAGTGAATGGGTACATACTACACCTGAAGCCACGTAGCTGTCTAGTCTAAAGTGAAATTGTTTATCATACTGCCCAAATTGAGACTATAACCAAAAGCTAACACGTTAGGGTATTTTAGACCGTCTAGAAACTTCTAGAAAAGAAAAATAGTTTGTAACTCACTGATTTGCTGCACAGCCATCTGCTGTTGATGTTGCTGGGCCGCCGCGGCGGCTGCGGTGGCGGCTGCATGAGCCGCGGCCTGTGCGTTCAGAACGTGAGCTGTCAGCTCACCGCCCACCAGGCTCCCATCTAACACTTCCACCCCGCCGAGCGCTCCACTGGAATAAAGCCCCAACATCATTCAAACACCAGCACTAACTGACAATAAACTAACCGAACTATCAACCGCCGCGAATTGACCGCTGATCCATCATAACTTTCACCGGTTTTCGCGAAACAAAAAAGAATCGTTTTTTTTTCGTTTTCGGCCAGTGAGGTTCGAATAAAAAGGTTTTATATTTACATTTCTATGATTATCCTCGTGTCAGTTCCGTTAGTTAAGTATAAGTAGTTGCAGTTGTTATCGTAATAATTTATTTCGGACATGGCTATAAAGTTTTATAAAAACAACTTTTGTTTTTGTTTGTTTAAGTTGCTCGACTTTAAATGAAAAATTCAAAACAATGATCCGTGACAGTTGCAAACTTGTAGTGAAACGACGGCGATACTGCGTAACCAAAATTTTTAAATTACGAAAGTATTCAATGATTAAATCTGTGTTCACTTTTAGTTTCGTCTACAATATGCTCATACATAAAATTGTAAACGTGTAATGAAATATTTTTTAATAACTTCAACATGTAGATAAGTAAAAAATTACATCGGGCCGAAGTTCTAACTTATCCAACCTTATAAAACCAAATATAACATAGCATAATGTATCTCCAAATCTTTATCCTTCAAAGAAAAGCGTAGTGTAATAACATTGTTAATAGAAAACAGATCCAGGGCGGCGGAAAAGCGACGCCTCGGAGGCCTTTATTTCATTGAAAATAAACTTGTGCCTCAGTCTGCCAGATGCGCCGCAAAAATGATATAGGTACCTACGAGTTGCGCATTTCTCTATACTGTATGGAGGTTGTTTATGTTTCTCCTTTTAGTATGTTGTGGGATACTGCTCGCAAATATTTGGTTTGGATTACAATTATTTTAACATTTTCTTCCAACCCTATGCTACGTTCGTACGTTTTGTGTTTGAATGCAATATGTTTACTGGGTTATTCATTCAGAAAAAGTTAAAAACTGATTTGACTGATTTGTTAATTTAACAACGTTTCTTAAAAACTTGGAATGTTTTATTTTACCTCCACCTGATCTTGATATTTGAATAAAGATTTAGGGATTAATATTTAGATTTGTAGGTTGTTCGTAATCCTGACTTCACAAAGACTTTTGATGGATGTTCTGGATTGTAAGAGGAAAGTTCTCCGTTGGATTTTTCCTCGTCGTCATAAATCAGAAGGAACGTTTGCAATTTATCTTTTCTGGACCTAATGCGTGTTCCGAACTGCCCTCACCCGCGAAATATTTTTACACGACTCTTGTAATAATAATGATGGGGGCTTCCTAATTAAATTGTTTCCATTTTTATCGTTTAGAAAGTAAACTACGAATTTCGATAGCTTGTTCAAAAGGTTCGTCAATATGAAAATTTAAGGATACTATAGAAAAGGATAGTAAAGGATCATATATATCATATCATAGCAATTGCACTATTCAATAAAATATTCGGATCCCGCCCTAGCTACGCTAACTTTAACTAGTTCACGCGGAATTGGGTTAGTAGATTGAATAAAAGAAGCTTTCGGTTACAAATATACGAGAGATTTCGTCATGATTAGAAACAATGAACTGTAAAGTCAAAACAATTCACCCGCTCGTTGTATATTCCGCCATCGATCGTGTCGGATTAATTCGTTCATTCAACAGTCGGTCAGAGGTGAAACGGAAAGTCATTTGTTACACTCGGCAGGCGATTGAGTAAGTATCGGTCTCTTGAAGTGAGACCGTTATTAGGATGAAAGGTGACATCAAATGCTGGGCAATCATTTATCACTTGTTTATAGATTTAGCTAAGATTGGATTTCTGTCAGCTCGAAGTAGAAAAAGGCTAAAATTAAAAAAGTTTTGAAACACCGAGCTCATTTTTTTACCGTGTTACAAGTCCTTAACCCCTTAAAAGCTTCGTAGCTTTTTCAGCAGGCGAGACAGACAAGTGCAGTGTGAATTACACTCAAAAATGAAAACGGCATCGGTGAGTGAAAAGCAATCCGCCAAAAGCTTGCGAGCGTGAAGCATTCCGTGCGTCGAACGCGGCGGCATAATGAAGGGCGAATCACCCTCCCGAGGTCATCGACTTGTAACCTATTTTTCTCGACAAACAATGGAGTTTGTTAAAATTCTGCATATTCTATCGGCGGAATCAAACGTAGTAGTATTGTTGGATCGTTAGATATTCTAAGATAATGAATAAACATTTTTGTAGTGAAAAATCGATAGTTGATTGAGGGTGGTTCATTGAGGGTGTTCGGAGGTTTGGGGCTGGCGAGGGGCTGCCGGTCGGGGTTGGCGCAGGCGCGGGGGCGGCGGGGCGCGGCGCTCGTGCACGCTGCCTCACACGCTCGCCGACGCCCGCCGCCGCCGCCTCGCGTGCCTCCGCCATATTGTCCTGTCACAGCAGTACGTGCAGGCTACTGCTGCGTCGGGACAAGCCGGTGGAGGTTTCGCTATTCCACACACATCTATCGACTCTCAGGACTCAAGAAACCGCCGTAAATCATCAAAATTCAAGAGGTAGCTGCAAAATGTTTGCTTGTCGTGTCTGTTTATTCTGTTCACAGGTCTCAAAGGTTTCAGGGTCTAACGGAATGGAAATCTGTCTGAAAGCAAAGAAGGGAGCGGCAGAATCGATGTGCCGAGCCCAGGTTTCACCGATCGATGGCAATAAAACCAGTGTTTTAGTGTCTTGAGTGTTAGTGGACCGAGCTTGTTGTTTGTGCCAGTGTTACCTTAATGCATGGTCGATGTAACCTAACCGCAGATGGTTGAACTACACTTGTTGTAAAGTGAGATTTAATGGATAAGCAATGACTAGAGATGCACGTATCGAGCGGGGCACGGCGCATGCGCGCGCCATCTTTGGCTGCATCCGTCTGATGTTGCCGCTCGGCCATTTTCTCAACAAGGGTGGATTGCAAATAAAATCCCGTTACGACCGGTTCCATCCCTCAATCCTCTAATTGAATAAATTAGAGTGGAAAATTTGTTTTTTTACAAACTGTTAGCTTAAGTTTTAATTAATTTAATTTATCCCTTAGGTGCTGGAGATCGTGATGTTCTACATAAAAATTAATTTTCAGATTTGTATGAATGACTCATGACCTTATTCCCGTAAGTATATTCCATTAAAGCAGATCTCATTACGAAGAAGTCTGAAACTTTTATCACAAAGTTAATAGGTGCAATATTTTCAGATAAGGAGTATTCTTTTAAAATTATGAGTTTAAGCCAACTTTCACCAACAGATTTTTATATTTAGAAATACAAACTGAATTAAATTATTTAATTTGATTCAAAAGTATAGTATTTACTGTACGTACACAAACTTATATATATTTAGTTAAAATGATATCGAAGCTGGAATTTAAAAATCCTTAGCTTAAAAAGCTTAAACATTTTCATCTCTAATTAAGTTAATTTATGTTTTAATTAATGAAAATAAAGAATTTTGAAACAAAGTTCTTTTTCATGTTTTGGTTCCTCAGTCGGTAAGATGGGAATCATGATAGGAAGTAAAATATCCATGTAACCCCTCATGAGGTTTGAGGCAGAATCTTTTAATCTAAAAGACCTATTTTATAAAACAAACTTCTCTTACTCTATTCCTTCTCGTCGTTTCACAGCCTTACATTTATAAACAGAAAAAAGTACTGTTCAATGGGGAAGGAACAGTATTTTTTCGTAATTTTTCTAAATGACAAGCATCAAACTCTCTTTTTATGTAAGTGGAAAACCGTAGCTCTATTTCACTAATAGTTTTTGTCCTTGTTCTGGGGCGAGACAATAAATTTTTTGCTCTCAATTCACTTTGAAAATCGGAACTCTAACCCCAAGTTCATTAGTCTACTCCGCCTTAACAGAGGCAATTTTATTTCTTGCAGGCATTTCTTTAATACAAATGGTTAGAGCTCAAAATATCCGCTCCTCCACAATTTTCCAAACTTCATTATGTAATGACAAGTCTCTTTTGCGAGATGACGCAAGCGTTATCTGTGCAAGTTTTTCTCGTTCACTTTTTAGGGATCCCTGAAGAGTTTGAAAGGTTAATCATTATATTGTTTCGGAAAAAAACCCCTAAAATGATATTAAAAAGGGACTAATGTGTTTAAAACTTGCTTTTGAATAATGAAAGCCTTTTAAAAAGTTTAAATTGGGCGTGAACTTGATTTTTGTAGCGTAATTAAGAGTTAGAACAAGCTTGTGCGTAGCCTCATTTGTTATTTTAATATCATATAAGCTCCTGAAAAAATTCACGTACTAATAGAACCTCATTAGCTAAAAAATCCTTAGGTCAAACATCCTCAATATTTGTTTCTAATGGCTAAAAATCATAGATACGCAAAAAAAAAAGTAGGGCTCGCATTGCGGTTTTAGAATTTAATGAATAAAAAAACTATTCAAACAGCAATCTCCCTTAGCAACGCCAGTCATTTTTTGCGTGGTCTCTGAACCAACGGTATCAAATGACATTATTTGTTGTCCAATAAGATTGATTACCGCGAATTGCAAATAAACGACTATTTCCATTACTCTGATGACGACATTAAACGGTTTTTATCGTATCTTTTCTCACTTTGGAAACTTAAAAATTGTTCTTGATTTCACTTTTTATTAGCATTCCTGTGTAATTATAGAGGATTTAAAATGTAGGTATACCTATTAATATCGGTAGGGGGTTTAACACCATGGTATTTAATATTCTTAAAAGGTTATTAAAAACACTAGGATGTACCTAAATATACCTTAGCCCTAGCTTAGGTTTCGATTCTAAGGACAGCTTAGTATACATTTTTTTACTACCTACTCTGTTTTATTCTCTTTCTAGTCTATTAAATGATGTAATAGATAAACTCCACGCGTTAGATAAAATTCCCAACTCGTGAATTTGACGACTCATCTCTATCGTTATTCACACCCACCCTTCTGTAGTTGACAATTAAGACAAAAAGACAATAATATCTCGACATCTCACCAGTTTTTGTGGGGTATTCAAGTGGAAACCTGCGTTTTATAGCTGCTATGAAACGGGCAGGACCTAAAATGTATAAATCATATTCACCCCCTGTCATATAACTTGGCCTGCGTTTGATATGAGGTTTAATAGCTTGGAAACGACCTATGGAAGGTTGACGGGTCCGACCGTTGTTTACTCATGGATTACTAAATTACTCAGTCAATTGTCAAAAGTCACTGTTTGAAATCGAAATTGAATTCAACATTGCCAAATAAAACTGTATTTATTTTAAAAATTCGTTACGTTCTATGGCTATCGCGTCCTTCAAGTTTTTTTAAAAGCAACGGCACTGACCTTCGTACAGCCTAGTAAGTTGATTAAATAATTTTACGAACAAGGATCTTCTGCGGCTTCTCCTTTTTTTAATTTACCTGAAACAGAAATAGCTTCGGTTTAATACAAACAGAGTTATTCAAGAGCCATCTTTGTTCCGAAATTTATGACAAAACTTTTGTTAGAGCAGTTCGAATGTTTCCTACTAGATGGCGCATGGTGGTCGGGTCAGCTAAACGTTGAGTCTTTTCATTGATTTTTACGAAATTTTGTTTTTTTTTTCTCGTGCAACTCTTATTTAAAACATAATTAGTTTTAGAATTAATTCGCTTTCTCATCTAGGGTTTGTTTTATCTTCCGTCGAGTCTGTTATTTTAGTTTTTTCGTAGGTGCTTATATTAAAGTACTTGGGTCACTATAAAATTAAAATGTTATTAACGTTATCAGTGGAATGGCGGGAAAATGTGACAGGCCCCGAGCCTACAGGCCCTACATAGAGGTCGGTATTTAAAAAGTCTCCAGTTTTTTTACACGCCCATACTATTTATCGGCTAGATTCATTTCAATTGCCATAATAAATATACCGCTTGAGAATTTCACGAGTCCTCGTCCTATTTTTAACTTTTAAGATTTATTGTTTTTTTTTTACTAGAGTAAAAATTATTTTTCAAAAATCTTACATAAATAACCTTTTATTGATTGATTTGTTTCAATAAAACTTAATTTAACTGATACATTTAAAAAACCAAATAAAAATCATGTCTACAAGGGAGTGTGCCCATAGCACTGGCTGCATTTCCACGCTGTATAGCGATGCTCAACCAATTTGGTGAACAATATTAATTCGACTCCAATATGTAGTTTGTTTAGACATTCTAAGATATGAATAATCGTTTATTTGTTTGAAATTACGACAATTAAATAATGATGTCAAATTTAAAAACTATATACAATTCATTCGTTTTTTAAATCAAAATATTGCTGTGTGTTATAAAACATTGCTGTAGTAGCCATTTGTAAATTTTTTAATGTTTATGTCGAGTGTAAGAGATATTGTTAGGTGATAGATAGGCCCTCAAGTACATGGTTTAGATTCAATGGTGATCACAAATATATTCGATTTAAATATCATAGCGTTTTAGATTTACTATCTGTTAAACTGTGATATTGTTTTAATAAAATACCTACATAGTATAAAACAAAGTCGCTTCCCGCTGTCTGTCCCTATGTACGCTTAGATCTTTAAAACTACGCGACGGATTTTGATGCGGTTTTCTTTAATAGATAAAATGATTCAAGAGGAAGATTTAATCTGTTTTTTTCTTTTATATTTACATAAAACCACAGCACTACAAAACCATTAAAACTATTTAAAATAAACTCAACAATTGGCAATTTTTTATACATGAATAATATCCGTGCGAAGCCGGAGCGGGTCGGTTGTAAATAAATAATTGATTGAAAGCATTTTTCTTAGCTTCGAGCCTTCAGGCGCTAGCATTTTTCATTACATTTTTCTTTCCCGGTTCAAGTTATTTACTTCCTTACTTACACATTGTCATTACAAGACAAATAAAACCATATACATACATTATTTCCACAAAAAGGTTCAATGCCAAAGTCAAATTATTTTTAGTTTCATTATTATTCGTGCGGAGTAACTTGGCGGGAACGGGAAGTGTCAGTTAGAATTTTCTTATTTTATTGTCTTTTCATATATATCAGCAGAATTTAATGTGTAAAATGCTAGTGTTTCAACCAGTAAATATCTGTAGTGCTGTACAAGTGTGGAGAAAGTGAAATACGACGATTTGGCTGCGCTTTTCGTCATCTCCCAAGTACTCGTAACTCCTTGGAGCCAACAGTGTTTATTTTCATTTTCATTTTCATTCTTCATCTTATCATCTTCAAGAATGAAGAAATTATAATGACTGATGATTAGGCAGTATGGTACTAAAACCAATGCCGTTAAAGAAATACATTTTTTTAAATCGTCATCTACCACCGTTAAATAGACGTTAAAAATTCCTATCATAAAATTAATCACCTATCACACCCGCTTGGTTTCACTCTGAACGGTCGAACCTCTGACACGTGTGGCTGATGTGTAATATATTTAAATCTAATAGTCTCGTTGGTCGATCGCCATTAATCATTCGAGGGGTTGATAATTTTTCACACCTGTGCTGTAAGGGCTGGTGGTCTTATTTTTTTCACCTAACCTACCTACAAATTAGTTAAAAATTGGTCAAGTGTGAGTCGAACTCGTATAAGAATCGATATTTCTTTGTTTTTCACCTAACATATCTACAAATTAGTTAAAAATTGGTCAAGTGTGAGTCCAACTCGTATAAGACTCTAAATCGTAATATCTACATGTTTACCGCAAGACATGGGCAACGCTTTAGAGATGTTCTTGGTATTTCACGACACCAGGGGCATCGTCGTGTTAATAGGCGGCGTTATCACTTTCCATCATTAAACCGTTTGTTTGTTTGCCTATAAAGTTGTTTCAAAATCGTATAAGATTAAACAATGTTTAGGATATGGGGGTAATAATGCTCCCATCCACAATCATACACTAGGTTTATTGATTAAACGACTAAATCTAAGTTACACGTTACTGTTTCAGCTCTTCAGATCTGGTTAAATAGTTACAGGATAATAAACGAGGTAAAGTGAAAACAAGAGTACGCGCGTGCGTTTTGACAGTTCTTCTCTTTCTCTTTTACGTTTTGTTCTAACAATCATAAAGTGCGACTTGCGTTTAGTTATCATGTCGCCACAAATGTGCACATTTTCCACAAGAAACATGATCTCGCATAGAATGTAGAAAAATCACGTTTCTAGTATACCTTTTAGTTTTTAATTTCTTTATGTTTTTAGTATTTAGAAATAGACATTCTGTGAAAATTACATGAGTCTAACTGTTATGGTTCATGAGATACAGCCCGCTGACAGTCGAGACGAACGGACGGAGCGTAATATAATCCCGTTTTGTGTACGGAACCCTAAAAGTAATCTAAATACAGACGGTCTCACATAAGCTTCACATAACAAATGCAATATCAATCACTTGAAGATGTTTCTCGTCGGATTCTTTTCCGTAGAAATAGCATTCCGAACTTGTGGTAGTAAAACTAACGATTTGAAAGTGCTTATTTTAAGTCTATTAGAAAAAAAAATATTTTGAATTTTATTTTGAATCCTTATGCTGTACAGCTTAAAAACGGTTCAAAGTACAAACAGGTTAGGTAAATGCATGGCCGTGTGTATTCGTTTTTAGTGCATTTTTTTCAAAAACCTTTTTTTACGTCATTAAAAGGTAGCAAACAAGCATACAGCATGTCAGTCACGAATCCAGGAATTAACGTTGAGGGGACATTGCATAGTTCTTATTTTATTGTCTTTTCTCATATACCAGCAGAATTTACTGTGTCAAATGCTAGTGTTTTCACCAGTGAACATCTGTAGTGCTGTACAAGTGTGGAGAAAGTGAAATACGACGATTTGGCTGCTCTTTTCGTCATCTCCCAAGTAACTCAATAAAGTCTACAGTAACCGTACTAGCATTTTGCTGTAGATTCATTATTCCATCTATCATTATTCATCTCTTCATCATTTCATTCCTCATCAAAACTTGATAGTAAATATTACTTGACATTGGCAAAATACTTAGGCCATAATGATGGCGACGCCAACAAGAGAAATAAAAGTTTTGGAAAAACGGGACTCTATTACTAAGACTTCGCTGTCCGTCCGTCCGTTAGCGGACTGTATCTCATGAACCATAGCATCTAGAAAATTGAAATTTTCAGGGAAAGTTTATTTCTGTTGTCGCTACAACAACAAATACTAAAAACTTAAAGAAAATAAAAATTAAAGGTTGCTCCCAAACAAGAAACGTGATTTCTTCATTTTTGGTTGGTTTCTTTCATTAAATTGTCTAAGAAGCATATAATGTTTAATCTTACATGGTACGGAACCCACCATGTGTAAGTCCGACTCACATTTGACCGGTTTATTTATTTTTATCAAAACGCATTCTGGGACTGACGTTACCAATATTGGGTTTTAGCTGAATTAGAACTCAAATGCATTTGGTGAGGGCTCGAGGCTACGACACTGCGGCCTCTTAACACGAAACCGAATTAACTGCGCTCAGCTTGCATATACCTACTTATTTTAATTATAAAGTTGAACTGAATAGCCGTAAAGTGCGTGTCACCGCTGGCATTGCAAACGTCCATAGGCTACGGTGACTGCTTACCGTCAGGCGGGACGTATGCTTGTTTGCCGACGCAGCGGTATAAATATTATAATACAATTACAGCGTTATACTACCTATTTATAAGTAAAAAAAAAGTTTATATAAGTAGTTAAATATACTTTAAAAAGTGCTTTCAAATCGTCATATTTTTTTATCTACCACCGGTTCGGAATGCTATCTACGGGGAAGAAGCCGAAAAGAAACCTCCGTAGTTGCTTGATGTTGTAACATTTAAGTTTCTATTTTTTTATTATTGACTACTATTTTGTGGTCGGTAAATTAATTTTAAAAGTATGTGAAATCAAGTAGGTATCTACTAGTTATAATGTTGATTTATTTAGGGCAGTACCCAATCCTAACTTAATAATGGATCGTGTCCCGAAAACTATAAATACTTAATTTAACGCCAAATAAGGAAATCTGACCGAAAATAGAGGATCCGGCTCAATCGATACGCGGCAGACTACGAGACGCCATTTTCGCCAACTTATTTTTACCAACAAACTAGCAGAGGCACAGGAATAAGTGCCATACAGCCAAGTGATTTATTTGTTTCCATTTGCGACGGGATTTCCTTGTTTCTCGTTGAAGCTGCTTATAATAACGTCTGTAGTTAAAAAAACTATGGCTACAAATATTGTAGACAATCTGTAAACATATTTTTGGCAGGTTCTCTTTAATAAATGCATTTTAAAGTCGATTTATTCCTTGTCACTACCTAGCTAGTTATTTATACAATTTGGTTATAACGTAATCTATTAAAAGTAAAGTTTCTAATAACCTAAATAAAATTGATTCCAAATCTAATAAACCTCTTCAATAGTTATCCTTAAAAATTAAAATGTGTGATATATAAATGGTTAACAGATGTTTTTACTCAATAAAAGAGTTTTTAAATTGAGCTAGTGTTTTAACGTAAAAATTAAGGGTAAATTATTTATTCAATTAATAAATTTGCCTCCAAGGGCGAAATATGTGAGACTAAAGCAATAAAACATCCTTCTATACTATGTTTCTCACAATTAAATTTGATCTTATTTCTTCGGTTAAACTTAAATATTTTAGTAACGGTATCAAATTAAATATGTAGGTTTTGTCCTCTTTTACGTCAGTCACGTATTCAAAAAGTTTTTAACTCGTACCAAAGCTTCTCCGCCGCAAGAGAACGAATTAAAATAATTCAAACAAATACCTAATTAAACTTTCTTCATTATTTATACTTTAAAAGTATTAAGGCCGCAGCCAAAAACAACATTTTCCTCTCCATGGAAGAACCGCGAAACGGTAACACGAGAGTCCGTAAGCTACGGTAACCCACTATCAATTTCTACCATGACTTTATACCTACAAATTTGAAAGAAGCAACCGATCCGCGACCTTCTTTCTTTTGGTTTACTTGGCGGGAACGGGAAGTGTCAGTTAGAATTTTCTTTTTTTTATTGTCTTTTCTTGTGTATCAGCAGAATTTAATGTGTAAAATGCTAGTGTTTTAACCAGTTAATATCTGTTGTGCTGTACAAGTGTGGACAAAGTGAAATACGACGATTAGGCTGCGCTTTTCGTCATCTCCCAAGTAACTCCTTAGAGCCTACAGTAACCGTACTAGCATGTTACTGTAGGCAGATTCATCATTCTCATTGTTCATCTTATCATCTTCAAGAGAGAAGAAATTATAATGACTGATGATTAGGCAGTATAGTACTAAAACCAATGCCGTTAAAGAAATGCATTTAAAAAAAAACTTTGAGCGATTTTGAGACTTTTTGTAGGATTTGCGCGAAACACTACTTGCGATAATTACATAATTACTAGGTTATATTGTTATCATGAATTTTTGCAAAGCGTCTCTGACTAAAAGATAAGGAGTGAACATCGCTAACACAAATCACTGTTGTAAATAACTATTGTACTTTCTGACATGTAGAAAAACAATATGTGTGCCTGCCATTACACTAGTTAATGAGTCGAACCAAGCATTACAGTGCGCCACCTGCAATATTACAGATTCGAGCATCACACTGGTGAGAGAAGAGAACTGTGTGCCTACCATGAGTTTTACCTTCGATCGCCGCTCGCGACTGCAGTTACAAATTTGTATGAATCTTTTTAAAGCGCCTCTAACGGATTGATGAGGAATTAGGAATACTCATATAAAATGTCTGTAGTAATTTTTATTTTGTATTACATTTAGAAAAACTATACGAACTCATGAAAGACACGCAAAAAGATACAGTGACAGGTCGTGAGATTGTATACCAGAATAATTCTGGTGGTAGAACTACGTTAGAAAATAGAGAATATCTGGGTTAGCAACCCCCTTTCTATTTATGCTGTGTGTGTATGTGTGTGTGTGTGTGCTGTGTGTAAGATCGCTGTGTTTCGCTTCGAATGATCGAAGAGCCAGTGTGAATACTAATAATAGCCACAAACAACTGATTCAAGACATCTTTACTTCTACATGGGCAACGCATTGGCCGTGTTGGCTTAGTAAGACATCATCGTAGTGTCAGGGTGGGTATTACCATCGGATGAACCGTTTGTCGTTGATAAACTGCATAACTAGGTCCTAATTGATCTTATGGTTGTTAAAGGTTTAGTAAAAAATCGATAGTACACCATCGCAGCATGGCGGTGATATCTCCGGGTCGCGTGACAGTCTGCTGTTGTGTTTTGGTATTTTATACTGATCGGTTAAGGCTGCACTGCTAGCGGGATATTTTCTATCATTGGCTTGAAAGACTTGTATCCAGGGCCGTTAAGTAAAATAAAAAGATACTAGGTAGATTTTTTAAATACTTACTACTGAGGTCGCAAACAAGAATACCTACGGCCTGCCTTATGGTGAGCGGTCACCGTAGAAAATGTTTATGATTATTTCAACTTTTGCAATGCCGGGCGCATCTAGCGCTCATGCCGACCCTCTATTGCCTTATAACAACTTTTTTGAAGAATGCTGTTGTCATATTGTAGTTCCAGAAAATGAATGAAAAATTTAAAAACAATTTGGAATAATTGGCCCAGTGGTGTAAACAGCCGGCTGTTACGCTTAAAAATTTGTGTTATTTGCAAGACGCATTGTTTCGCTCACCGGTGTCGGATGTTGTATTCTTATCTATGTACTTTATACCATATCGTTGCTTAGCACCTCCGATACAAGTCCTTACGATACTTAGTGCAGGACTGAGACAATGTGTGTGTCGTGATGTGGTGATGATGATGATTATTATTGTATAATTAAGTTATTTATTACAAGTTATCTTGCTATCAATTGCGACCAAAAAAATATGGTATCTGCATAGTTTTCTTTGTTTTCCGATAGCTCTTATAGACGTACAAAGCTTTTGTCATTTTCATTTTAACCGTCTATTCTAAAATAAATTAGGATATATATATATTATTTATAGAACAACCAACCATTTAAAACTAAACATAAAATCGGCCTAAAAATGTCTAGAGAAACAAGTGCTTTTACATCGCGTAAGCACGGATTATCTTCAAGCTTGTAGTCGCTTGCTAACCGTTGATGACAACAACACGCTGAAATTTCCCTTAAAAAGTGAAAAAACAATCAATTGACTATTCTAGAAAAGGATTGGTTATCGTAATATCAACGAGTAAAAATGTTTTGATATTTAATTTATGATAAAATCATAAAAGATTTGAGATTTAATTTCATTCTTATCATTTTCTTTGTATATAAAATCGCTGTGAGAGCGTCCGCGGCCGGATTCCATCGTTAGAACAATTTACTGCGGAGTTTGGCCTTCCGGGTTCCGATTTACATAATCTGGTTTGGAATCCTTAAACGAATTGTGTTTTGTACTTTGCATTACGAAATTAATATTTATACTCTTTTATCCGCATTTAAAGTTGCGACATATTTTATAATCCGTGCCTTTAAAAAGTTTTGTCACCAATATTACTGGTGTAAGATGTAGGTTAGTATTTAATTTATCCCATGTTAGTTAGCGGCTTGCTGTGGTGTTTTGGCCTCTGGGCCGTTTCCATTGCTGTCTCCGCTTTGCTGGGAGGGAAGTCTGAAACCGCTTTTTTACTACCTCCTATTTCAACTGATTAAGTTCGTTGCGTGTCCCGCTGTCGGTAGTGTGTCCGGGCACAGCCTGTGCGTCATTGCACAGCAGCATTATTCGTTGATTTTTTGATCAAATGACGCCACTGTTGATCCTGGTGTAGGAGTTGCAGTGGTGGGACAGAGTGGCGGGTGTGCAAAAATATTTTATAGTTGATTTAATTCGGCAAGCTCTTCCAATTTATTCGTTTGCTGTCGGCCGTGTTCGGTTCGAAATCGTGCGTTAGCGTCCTTCACATACTAATTTCGGGTTTTAACCGAGTGCGAGCTAAAAGTACGAAGAACTGAGATGCTTTTGGAGGGCTCCGAATCATGTTCTGATATCCGTAGTCTAGCCGAGTTGATAGGCTTGTGTTCCATATAATGTAATATTGATTTAATTTTAGGTGGTTAGGTGGTTCCAGTGGGGAGGGCTAAGGGGCTCAAGGCCCATCAAAAGCATTTGAGTTTGTACCCCCTGCTTTGTGAAATCCCAGCGTTTGCGAGGTCAAGACCTCCTCAAAGCATTTTCTAAGAACAGGTCGTCAGAGAGCGCATAGACATACTGCCTAGCCCCCCCCCAAATGATAGTCCTTGCTCCACCACTATCGCTCGATGACAAAGCATATAATACAGAAAAACTTTCCTTCGTAGAGAATGTCACAGCGAAAAACTATTTCAAAGCATCGTTCTTTGAAAACTACGATAAATTGTGGCCCCAGCTGTATAGTAGAAGTGGTCTATTTCATTAATTAAACGAATTTAAAGTGGAGTAAATCTGTTATTTCTTAGCTTTACGAATCTATAGGGTACCAAATAAACCTCCACTGTCCATAGAGAAGGGTTCGCTAGCCTATAAAGTATGAATAGTAGGCACTGTAAGAAGCAAATACAGTTTTATAGACTCGAACTGGTCTTTTTTGGTTGATACGAACAAGTAAAGTAGAATCTTATGTCAAACTTCAATGTGTGAAGCTGTATAAACTCGTGCCATTTTTAAGCTATAGGAGGGGAATCGGCTCATCCTGCCCCTCCTTGGCGATGCCCATGTCCGTTTTATCAAAGCAGTGTATTTCGATTGTCGAATACAAAAAAAAAAAACTATACAAAAGTTACCTGGTTTTGGGCATTTGTTGCTCATAGTGTTGAATTTTATACGATGGTACGAAACCTTCTTTTAAATCTGTTTTATAAAACAATTGTTTGTATTCCTTGCCTTTAAATTGCGATATTATCGCTTAGCTACAAAGCCCTTATCTCATATTAATATCCCTTATCAATATTATGTCAATAAGTCTATTGTTTATTTTCCTAAGTTTCTATTGAATATTATATCAGGATAGAGATAAAGGTATAAGTCTCGTAATCTAGAACTCCGCAAAGAAATTGTTTAGCGATTTATAAATGTCAAGTTTCCGAGTGAATAAAAAATGAAACTTAAGCCACCATTTTCTCAAATTGACAGCCGTCGACGCCATCTGACGGCGGGAACTTGAAAAGCGATTAATTTACATAAAATTAACTTATCATTTTTGTTTTATCCACTCAACGTCGTATTTTCCACCGAAGTAACTTGATACTGTATTTATTTGCTGAAAAAAATAACTTCGGTCGTGTTCTTTTTACGGTTGTCATAATTTTTATTTGGTTCCCGCGTTTTTTCGTTGTATTCGTTAGTTTTTATTTCGCGATCGGAACGCAAAGGCGCGTTGTGTATACGGCTACAAAATCCTTGTTTACGATTATAGAAACGTCCCGGATTGCATGCGGGTCTGGAAGATATAACTTCCAACAATTGAAATATATGCTGTATTATCTTTGGGGATAACAGAAGGAAGGCTCATAAAGATTATTTGATGGAAAGAATTCGGTTATCTGATTAGCCACGATTAAATCAAGGTAATTAAAGACTGTATAAGGCTTATGTGTTTGCCAATAAAATCAAGGCATGTTCCACCACTGTAACTCCTGTCAATCAATGTCAACAGTAGTGTGCTTTGTAACGTATAATGCAGCTGTGCAATGAAGCACTAAACTCTACCTTCTATGTTGAGACTTTCAACGAATGAATTTCATAAATAGGAAGTAAGAAACACAGTTATTTCATCTCACGAGGAACGCTGTGTTAGGTTTGCCAGGCATGTCCTACATACACATTGCTTCAGAATGCGTTACCTGGCGTTTTCTTAGTAAAGACGTTCCGAACAATAGAACGATGTGCAACCATAGACGAACCTTAATCCTTATTTTTTCTCATTAAGATAGTTGCGGGTTCCAAGACAGCCGGTAGGGTGTCCGGGCACAGCCTGTGCGTCATTGCATAGCTGCATTATTCCTTGATTATTCGATCAAAGGAAGCCACTGTTGATCCTGGTGAACAGGAGTTGCAGAGGACAAAGTGGCGGGTGCGCGAAAAGTCGAACCTTCTCCTTGAGATGAAACATCTTTAATGTCTTATGGTAGGTTAGGTTTTAGTCCAAAGAGGTTTCTAACCTGCACTATTTTGCGGTAGAGATTTATAGTTAATAGAGAACCAAACCACAGATTTACAGTTCTCCATTCAACCTCAGGGACAATAGCGCCGACCGCCATATTGCGGCACAACGCGGTACAATACGAAAGAGAATTTTATGCTCGTGCGGTTCTGTACAAATCAAAGAAATCGTTCCGCATTTCTTGAACAGCTAAAATAAATTGACAAATGTTGTTACCTTAACTAAAATTTCTGTCTCAGACTTAATTGTAAATATAAATTAAGTGAGTTAAGATATTTAGAAGAAACTTTCAGGGTGGACTTATGAAGTAAATTTTGAATTAATATTACGTAAAAGTCATAGACCAAATAATAAAATAATCTTGTATTGAAGGGCGTCACTAAACTATGATCTAGAGGCAGTTGACAAGCTGATGGCCTAGTGGGCAAATGAACCTTTATGTTTTTTTTCGGGGCACACCCGCCACTCTGTCCCACCACTGCAACTCCTGTTTATCAGGATCAACAGTGGCGTCCTTTGATCGAATAATCAACGAATAATGCAGCTGTGCAGTGATGCACAGGCTGTGCCCGGACACCCTACCGGCTGTCTTGGGACCCGCAACGAACTTAATCAGAAGAAATAGGAGGTAGTAAGAAAGCGGTTTCAGACTTCCCTCCCAGCAAAGCGGAGACAGCAATTGAAATGGCCCAGAGGCCCAAAAATCTAAAGGAACCTTTATGTTTGTAGTTCTTGTCATTTTTGGGTGATCCTAAATGTAAAGTACTATGTAATCCATTTTTAAGTTTTTAATCTAGCAGGGGCAGCAGTCCCGTGCTTGTATTACAATTTAAAAAAAAAAAACAACCTACAAAGTGACAAATAGGAAAACGCTTGCATTTGGGTAAAGCAATCACCAATTAGCCTATTGACGTTTGAAATAAAAGCCCCAATATCTGAATGATTATTACATTGAAACCTGCTAGGTGATACAAAGGACTCGAATCCTGTTGCCACGGCAACGCCGGTGAAATAATTGGATCCAGAAATTGAATAGGCGATGTGACCTCTTCAGTAGAAGAACTATTTTCGTAATACGGTAAAGAGATATTTCGTTCCATTAATTTATTATAGATAAGTAGGTATTTTTGTTTCGTTCTCAGCTTTTATCGGGAAACGCAAAGAGCATCAGCGCATACAGCACAAGTCTCACGTAATTATAATTTCTTCATTCTTAATGATGGTGATACGAGTATGATAAATCTGCCTTCAGTAACATGCTAGTCACTTGGCAGATGATGAAAAGAGAAGCAAATTCGTCGTATTTCACTTTCTCCATAATTGTACTACAGATATTGACTGGTTTAACATTGGTAATTTACATATTCAATTCTGTTGATATACAAAAAATAAAATAAAACTGACACTGCTCGTTCCCGCCAAATACTTGGCCACCATTTTTTTTTCTATTTTACTTCTAATAATTTTTATGATTTCTACCATCCCTCTTCTTTTGTCATATTTCAAAACTCCGATGTAATAACAAATTTCAAAGTTAATATTGAAAGTCTGATTCGTATTTTCAATGTTTAACGCTTGAAGACCAAATAATAATTAAAACTTGCGCCATTACCTGACAAAATTATTGACTTTACCTAAACAATTTATTTAACGAAATTATTTAACTTTGTTAATAATTTATCGTTAGGTGTTACTTCTTTATGTGTTATTATTACGAGGGAGGTGTTTAATGTTTGTTTAACAACATGGGTACTTGACATAACAAAACGTTGATATTATATTCTTACCTGAACCACTGGACTGATTTTAATTAAATTGACAGCTTGCAGGTGATTTTGTGTAAAAAACAAAATGAGGTTTAACACGAACAAAGTCTTCTTCAAAAATTAAAAATTTTAAAAAGTGCTTTGTATCGTTAGACGAATATAATTTGAAAAAAATGGCTTACAACCACCACCTACTCGGTTCGGAAACTGTGGAAGATGAAATAATAATTTTACCACGTGATAACTTGGTTGCGTATAACGTACTAGGCTGACAGACCTTGGTCAGAGGTATCGAGTTACTCTCAAGATCACTTGATATTGTGTCTCATGATAGCTTAGTACTTTAGTATCGTTGGCTTATTTTATTTACTTATTAATAGTATTACTCAACAGAAGATAAAATTATTTAATTTACGACAGTATTTCCATTAGTGCACAAGATAATTGTTCTCCCAATAACAGAGGAACACGACATTATCATAGTGACATTGCTCAAATTATTACGCGATAAAAACAAAATTCATTGATTTTAAAATAATAATGCAATACCAGTTACATCCATACTTAAAATTAAAAATTACATTATAATTAGAGAATAAACAAAACACAAATACAAATGCGAAATTAATTTATTATTACACATTTTCTTTGTGAATGTGAGCAGACTGTCAGAAAATAAGTCCAAATGCAACTGTTTGCAGTAATCATTGAAATAACAAGAGATTCGATATGATGGTCTGTTTGCCTAAATTAGTTTAAATTACCAAAACGTGGGTAGTAAATAAGTACGTCGGATATCTGGGTGCAGTGTGGCGGTACTGTAACACAAGCCCAAAAGCCCGGCTTGCCCTATCGAACCAAGGTAAGTTCGCGCTCTCGTTCATTCATTACTTTTCAAATCAAATAACAATATGCTTTGCATAGCATGGTTCAAAAGTATGAAGTGTAGATTTAAGAGTAATGAGGCAATAAGACATTTATCGAAATGAATTATAAAACAACAATAACGTATCTCTCGGCTTTCCCTATTCTAAAACTGGCTTACGAGGGACATTAATATTAAAAGAACTCAAGATTTCTGGCCCGTCAATATCACCATGAAATAGTTTTTGCAAAAACTTGAGGTCTAGTCCAGCTCTGCGTGTGCTCAGACTTTTCATGTTAAAAAGTTTTGCCACGTAATGTTACAAAAATTCATAAAATGACATAATGCTTCTTCTTGGTTTAATTCTTCCCTTTTGTCGGGAAAGGCAAAGGGCTTTAGCCCATACAGCACAAGTCTTCAGTGTAATATTTTTAAATGACATAATTTTATTAGTATTTGATTTTTTTTAATGTATTTAATGGTGCCTAATCATCAGTAATTATAATTTCTTCATTTTTGAATAAGATGTGATAATAAATAAGATGAAGATGATAAGATGAACAATGAAAATGATGAATCTGCCTACAGTAACATGTTAGTACGGTTACTATCGGCTCTAAGGAGTTACTTGGGAGATGACGAAAAGCGCTGCCAAATCGTCGTTTTTCACTTTCTTTACACTTTCCAGAAACTCCTATTAGTAATAGACATATTTATGACAATTAAATAGCGGTCTTAACTCTTATGCAAGTTTATAAAAATCCAAAACCTTTCAAAATACGTTTTCTTTCAATCTATTGACAAAACATTATCTGTCGCCTAGCAACGTAGTTCACAGTAAAACAACCGTGGAACAAGGCACGCAAACCTTAATTTCATGAATGTCATGAAAGACATTTAAAAAAAAGTTGAAAACTTTTATAATCAAACGGCAAAGGCAGACAGTATTATACAGCCTTGAGTTATACGACAGAGAGAAATAAAAAATATATTTCTATCAGTATTTAAGTAGGTAATAATTAGAAATACAGTCTACCTGTTAAATTACAATTTAAATAAGTAGTCTTAAAGATTTTTGCAGGGTCGGGATCAAGTGTGTGGTGACCCTGGCATTGCAAACGTCCATAGCCTACGGTGACCGTCAGGCGGGACGTATGCTTGTTTGCCATAGCAATGGTATATATATGTTTCTCGCAAAACTTGTTCTGCGTATGTAGTTATAATAATAATAACCACATCACGACACACACATTGACTCAGCCCTGCTGTAAGTATTGTAAGAACTTGTGTTGCAGGTGCTAAACAACGATATGGTATATACTACATAGATAAGAATACAACATCCAAGACCGGTGAGCGAAACAATGCGTCTTGCAAATAACACAAAGTTCCGTTCCCGCCGGGATTCGAATGAATGAATGAATATTTATTTGTAAGATTTTTCGTTAAATACAGATGTCATTATTATTTTAGTCACAGAAAAACCTGCCTGACAGGCGTACAAATACTAATTAGGCTATGAAATATATAATTAGTACAATGCTAAGGAATAAACAGTCCAAGAATGAGAATTAAAATTATAAAAGAATGCCGATCTCGGAACCTCTAGTAGCAGTCGGCTGTTTACACCACTACGCCACCGAGGTTGAGGAGTTACAGTTGTACATAGCTATCTATAGTAATTCTATATCCCGATGACCAAGGTTGTGTTAGTTTTGTCAGGCATGTACATGCACATTGTTTCAGCGTGCGTATCCTCGAGTTCGCTCAGTAAATAGGTTACACACACTAGAACAATGTACGTAAACACGACAGATCACAAAGATCAGAAGAAATAGGAGGTAGTAAGAAAGCGGTTTCAGACGTAAGTTCGTTGCGGGTCCCAAGACAGCCGGTAGGGTGTCCGGGCACAGCCTGTGCGTCATTGCACAGCTGCATTATTCGTTGATTATTCGATCAAAGGACGCCACTGTTGATCCTGATAAACAGGAGTTGCAGTGGTGGGACAGAGTGGCGGGTGTGCCCCGAAAAAAAATCACAAACATAGACGAAACTTCTTAGTTAGTTAGAATATATATTTTATTTTATTTATTTATTAAAACAATATCACAGTTTAACAGATAATAAACCTAAAACAGTATGATACTTAAATCTTATTAATTAATTAATTAGTTAATTGTAATTAACTGTAAAACATATACTTGAGGGCCTGTCATCAATCACGTCACAATATCTCTTACACTCGACATA
Source organism: Choreutis nemorana (assembly GCA_949316135.1). Taxonomy (NCBI): domain Eukaryota; kingdom Metazoa; phylum Arthropoda; class Insecta; order Lepidoptera; family Choreutidae; genus Choreutis; species Choreutis nemorana. The sequence goes on from OX438622.1 coordinate 6,412,375, forward strand.
TGCATTCGTCCATCGCCACACATCGCACTCCGGTACCGATGTCAGAAACGCATTCAGCAGGTTCAGTCCTCGGACCAGAGGTGACTTTCTCCGTGACATAGTCCGTCACGTAGGCACCGCCATCAACTCATATACCAGTGGCGTGCCTAGAATTTTAGAACAGGGCAAGCCGAGAGATACGTTATTGTGGTTTTTATAATTCATTTCGATAAATGTCTTATTGCCTCATTACTATTAAATCTACACTTCATACTTACGCGTTCGAATTAGCACGAATTTTGAACCATGCTATGCAAAGCATATTGTTATTTGATTTGAAAAGTAATGGATGAACAAGAGCGCGGACTTACCTTGGTTCGATAGGGCAAGCCGGGCTTTTGGCCTTGTATGACAGTACCGCTACTATCATATACCGCATACACCAACTCATATACCTCTACAGTAACAGAACTTCAAATACCATATATTTATGAGGGTAATTTGTAAGGCATGATTAGAGGCGTTGTGTCATCTGTTGCAATAACATCAGTCCACGCAGCGTGTTGCAGACAAACGGAGATATTTATCATAATTAAACACGCATATACAAGGACGTTACAGTCCAACGGCCGAGGGGGGCAGCGGGGGGGCAGCTGAACCACCCTAGAGATTGAGTACTAGCAATAAAGGATATGCATGCTTTTTTATCTATTTATTATAATTCAATACCACATACATACACAAATCCGTTAGATTTTCTCAAATATCTGACTTATTAACCAAGTTATAAAGCTTCAAAGTCGTTGGTTAGACGGAGAGATCTGATATGTACAATGACGTCAAAGTACACGGACGCCATACAACTTCCATAGAAAAGGTTGTTATATCTCCCTGGTTTATCGTTCAATTCTAATTCTGTTTTCACTATAACGATACTATTCCATATATTTTTCGATAAATTAATTGAATAATGAAATTAAATTTCATGCATGTTCCCTATTGAACTTTAAATAAACACTTCTTTTAATATACAACAACACGGACAAAACGAGCAGACGGCTCATTTAATGGAAAGTGATACCGCCGCGTATTGAACATACAATGCGAAAACAATAAAGACTAATTAACAAAACCTCCCGATAGGTCGAGAGTTCGAGTCTCGGGTTGCCGTACGTTGTAGCTGCCGCTGTGCTGCATGTTCTTTATTGTGCCCGGATAGTGTCGATAGAATCGCAACCTGTCACACTGGGACTCAACATAAACATGCGAAATGCAGTGTGTAACACCACTGCCTACCCCTCTCGAGGGATTTATTACGGCGTGAGTTTATAGTATGTTATGTTTTAGAACACAAACACGGAAAGTTGGTTTTTTCGGTCGTATGTCTTTGCCTTTCTCGAAAGAAAAAAAAAATCTTTAATCTATTTAATATCAAAGGATGTTGCTTGGAGTGTCAGTTGATTTTTTTTCTTTTTTTTTTGTCTTTCCTCTTATTCTCATTAGAATTTAATGTAAAATGCTAGTGTTTTAACCAGTGAATATCTGTAGTGCTGTACAAGTGTGGAGAAAGTGAAATACGTCGATTTGGCTGCTCTTTTCGTCATCTCAGTGACCTATCAGAGCCTTCAATGCAATCTCAAAAAAAAATCTATCCATCTATTCATCATTACATCGCTCATCAAAACTTGATAATAAATATTAATTGACACTGGCAAAATGCTTAAAGTTATTGCCATAATGACGGCGACGCCATAAAAAAAACATCATTTTATTTAAGAAATTTTGGCTAAGCCTTAACTAAAAACATAAATAAAATTATATACGAAAATAAAGAAAATGTTTCAGACTAAAATTTTCTAATAGACTACGGCGTTCTGAAACCGTAGTTCCATGTTCCGTAGTTACTACGGGCGTGACTACGCATTTGCTACGAGACACTTTACTATGCCATTTAGTCTCACGTGTTTACACACACACTACATACTATGTATTTAATAGTGTGTATGTACACAGGTATATATTTTTATACAACGACCCGGGCAAAAAACAAACTGTTCACCTAATGGAAAGTGATACCGCCGCCTATTGACGACAGCACAGACAATGCGTTGTCCATGTAGAGGTAAAGATGTTATACCTCTTTGCTGGTAAATATACTGGCTCTCCGATCCTTCGAACGGCAACACAGCGGACTGCTTCACGTTGTAAATATAAAGGAGGGTGGTACCGACGCGGACGATCTCGCACGTAGATATACCAGCTGTCTGTTGTATTGTGGATTTTGTAAATAAAACTTCGATCCTTCAATAATTTCATTCATTAATTTTGGGTTCGAATCCCGGCGTGTGCAAAACTTGGTGTTATTTGAAAGACGTATTGTTTCGCTTACCGGTCTTGGATGTTGTATTCTTAGCTATGTAGTTTATACCACATAGTTGCTTAGCGCCTGCGATACAAGTTCTTACGATACTTACTGCAGGGTTGAGTCAGTGTGTGTGTCGTGATGTGGTTTATTTATTAATTATTCAATCTTCCATTAATTCATGCACGATTCCGACTCGCACTTGGCCGGTTTATTAAACCTTAAACTTTGATTATCTTTAATATACACGTAAAAGCTATCGGCAGTATCTTACTGTACTCTATGTTATAGACTCTATCATTTAGTCTATGGTTTGCGCGGTTGTTGACTCGATTACTGTTATGGTGTGGTTAGAACGTTAGTCTATGGTTTACTGCTAGTTATATTGTCTATTGATATCGGGTCAATACGTGCAGGGAACACGCATTGAATTACACCCGGTGTTGCCAGATACCTGTCAAGTCAAGCTAAAATTACCAAGGACATCCTTTCAAAATAAAAAGTAATGAAATAACACATTTTTAGATTTTCACAAATTGTGTAGGATTAAAATCTATTTATATTTTAGATTAGTATTCTCCCGCGACTTCGTCCGCGTTAAAGTCGAAAATGGTTCGAATAGGATTTTTAATTACTAGCCATTTATCGTTATATTTTGGACAATTCACACAAAACCTTTATAAATTAAAACCTTTGTGTTATTCCGATGTATAAGCTATAATATTAATAATAATATTTTTAACGGGAAAGAAAAACAAACATCTAGAAATCCCTAAAACTTTCGCGCTTATAACATTAGTAAGGATTGATAATTTCAGAGAGAAAAAAAAAACAGAATACAATGCGGCAGAATGATCGGTAACCTTTGCTTATATTTTGACCATTTTAAAACTGTGCCTCTTAGGTTGTCAATATACAGATAATATATACTTGAATAGACAGCAAACGTTAGAGACAAACCCCTAAAACCTGGAGCATATACTCGTGTTCATGGCCAGCTCGAGCCTGGATTCGAAACTGAGATCGATGCCGAAATCTTTTAAAACTTTTCGCCATGGAACCCGACAAAATTTGATCCGAACATATTAATTTTAATACTCCGCCACCTGCTTCCCCACCACTTCTTTTGAAGTGCCTGACGCAGTACTATTACAATGAGACACTCGATACAAGTGCGTTCGAGAGCTCACTCTGAACGTGTCCTATCTTTTTGAATTTAAAATTAATCTTATCGCTCCTTTATAGATGGATGGGCTTGAAGTTTTTAGCTGAAACCACCCTTTATCGCGCTCTTAAAAGACGAACAAAAGGACTTGAAGTTTAAGCTGGAACCAGTGACTTTATTTGGGCAAACAAGCAGTTCATATTAAGACATGCCGCCCGTCTACAGATACGACGACGGCCTTGGTCTTGGATGTAGTATTCATATCTATGTAGTATATACCGTATCGTTGCTTAGTTCTTATGACACAAGTTCTTACGATACTTACTGCAGGGCTGAGTCAATGTGTGTGTCGTGATGTGGTTATTATTATTATTGATTTCTTACGACGACAACACCCAATTTGTAGTATGCCACCCAATGCGTAGCGCTTACGTCCTCCTTTAGTTATACTTTATGTCTTCTTAATACGATAGCAACTGCAGTTACATAGTGTTAATCTTTTTAAAGCGTCTACCGGTAGATAAATGAGGGATTAGTACCGCCTGGTACACAGGGCCGTGGAAAATTTATCTAAAATCATGAAAATAAGAATGTAAAATCAAGATAACTTAATATAAAGCAATGTGAAGATGTTCTATGTATTATTGACTCGTTTATCTTGCTATGTCGCGTCACACCCGCCACTCTGTCCCACCACTGCAACTCCTGTTCACCAGGATCAACAGTGGCGTCCTTTGATCGAATAATGCAGCTCTGCAATGACGCATAGGCTGTGCCCGGACACCCTCCCGGCTGTCTTGGGACCCACAACGAACTTAATCAGAAAAAATAGGAGGTAGTAAGAAAGCGGTTTCAGACTTCTCTCCCAGCAAAGCGGAGACAAATCTTGCTATGTATTTGATTTCATTACAACTGGAAAGTTACCTCTAGTTCTTATACGATAAGTTTCATTTAAATGTGTGAACTACATTGCGGGCGATACATTTAAACCTCTTTAGTTTGTTGCTGTACGTTTAAGCGCTGTAATGTTTCGTTGTCTACAGTTCCAAATAAGAAAAAAAAAATTGTCCCAATCATAGCAGAAACTCCTTCGTCACATGGAATATCTGTAACGTAGATTTTGTCAATACTCCTCGAGACTTCAATGCCCTCAAGGGTAAAGATAAGAGATCTTAAAAACCGCCTCCGTCATGCGAACGTTTATGACAATAGAATCGCTGAACTGTTTGACGCGTTACAGCGGCCATCTTGAATTTTAAAAGAGCGGGAATGTCCGGGGAGAAAATTGAATTTGAGGTTATAATTTTGATGAAATTTAATCTAGTAGGTAAGTAAATTATAACAGCATAAAGCTTTCAGCGGTAAGTAATATTATTATTGGTAGTTACATAGATTTTGATTTTGGTGTTTTTTTTGACATTGTTATTATCATTTATTAATTTTACATTTTGCTATTTTATAATAATCTAGTATTGTATAATTCGACGAACATGTGTCATATTTTCAGCTATATTTAATTTAATTGTTAATAGGTAAATTAATGTTGTAAGCGCTTTGTATGTTCGATCAGTTAGCTTGTAAGATGAAATGAATACAAATTATTTTACTTTCATTTCTTCAAATTCAATTGAATTTAATTAAATAATTAAAAATGCCTCAGTACAGTCATTAGTTGTAAATAGTTTTAAAAAAATCGTGACAAAATTAATTGATCATACACTAATATCTAGGCACTGTATTTTGCTTTTTCTGTTTAATTAAATGTTTCTTGTAAACCATGTACCTAGCGAGATATGTTCATGGATGTCAATCTGTTTAGCGTATTTGATGAATCTTGATCTTATTAGCTGATGTAGTTTGTCATTTCTCCAATTTTAGTGCGTTTGAGGACGTGGTAGCTCAGTTTGTTACGTGCCTTAGTTAACCGACCGACCAGACCTGACAGGTCGAGGGTTCGAGCCTCCGGATGCCGTAAGTCGCAGCTGCCATGTTCCTCATTGTGTCCGGATACCATTATGACAGATATATTCGCAACCTGTCACACTGGGACTCGACATAAACATGCGAAATGCGCTCTGCCAACACCTTTCGAGGGATTACGGCGTGAGTTTACGTGATGTACGTTTATTTTGCAAAAATCGAATCCTACCTGGATAAAGGCGAGGGCAAACGGGCTGTGCCAAAATAACACATTTTGTAGACAGAGCCTTATTTAAAGATTTGGAGACCCGGCCATTTATCTTTGCCGCCCCAATTATTGACGATAAACTATCTAATTAAAGTAATATCCTGCATAATGCATCCCCAAGTCAGCTTGGACCCAGGGTAAATATGCCCCTAATCATGGGCAAAGAAGCAAAAGGTTCTGATGGAAAGTGATACCGCTTACTGACGCGACGCCCTTGACGTCTGCAACGGCGAACTGGCGAGAGCACTGCCAATGCGTTGCCCATGTAGAGACCAAGATGTTATCTCGTATCGCCATTTGAACGCCAAAAATTTGAACACGCCTCTGTTTTTAAATACTGTGATAATATGTTTTTTAAAGTGTAAAAGCAAGAAACAATAAATAACAATTAATTAATTATTTCAAAATTTTTAGCATATTTGCATACGTGACTTTCGCAGCCACTTTAATTAAAACTTTATTTTCTAATTAAAACTCTTTGCTTTGCTTTAGAGTCTCTATGAACACGTTCGACTGTCTCTTACATCAATAGACTAGATCTATTCTATCTTTTCATTTCAAAAGATTATTACAAATTTTAAATGTTAAATTTAAAAAACAGAGTCGTGACCGTAACGCTGGTCTGCATTTCGCTCAGAGGTTGAGCATCGCTATACAGCGTGGAAATGCAGACAGTGCTATGGGCACACTCCGCACATGATTTTTAGGTTAGGTATTTTTAAATGTATTAAATGAAATTACGATAAAACGTAAGGTTAGTAAAGATTATAGCTTTGAGCTAGGTAAGCAATTTTATTCGAATGCAGGCTGCATATCAATTGCCTATTTATTAAAAGCGATAAACCAACAATTATTTAAAACTTAGTCATACAAAATTTTTTTGAAATGTCGCTTGCTCTGTTTTATTTTGGACAAGGACAGCCGCAAAAGCCAGTAGTTTAGCTATAAAAATCAAAGTCAAAATGTTTTTTATTCGAATAGAAGAATAAAAATAAGCACTTTCAATTCGTCATTTTTTTTTACTACCACCGGTTCGGCATGCTATCTCTACGGGGAAGAATCCGGTAAGGAACCTCCGTAGTTGCTTTTTCAATATTCAAATACAATATTTTCTACTACAAATTAAAAAAATTTAACATAATAATTCTAGCTACACTCCAACTGTCAATAAGATAAACCTGTGCAGCTAATTAAATTACTTCCATGTATCTTTTTCCTCTACATAATTTTGAATTTTATTGTTAGCCTTCTTAATTAAAATTTGTTGTTACATATTGCTTGAATTTAATATCTAACATTTCTGTTACATTTCTTGGAATTTTATTATAAACGGACACAATTTCCAATAAATTCTCCATTTGTAGGGATACGTAATTTATCATTTTAATACGTTTTATATATAATATAGCATGGTTTTCCACTACAGCATGGGGTTCTTCAAATAAGGGTGTCACAAGGTTCTTGCATCGTGGGTGTCACCGCTGGCATTGCAAACGTCCATAGGCTACGGTGACTGCTTACCGTCAGGCGGGACGTATGCTTGTTTGCCGACGCAGTGGTGTAAAAACATGTTACCAATAGATTCTCGTATCATATTACTAGCCGCTATGGCTTCGTCGGATCAACTCACTTGTATGGATACACTATTATGCTAGCCTTCACACGCGACTGCGTCTGCTATTTATAGAACGACGTACTCATGTATGACAAAAAGTCAAAAAGTTTTAACGTTTTATAAACTATTGTGGTCGGGTATTTCCAGGGTGCTCTGAAATGCCGCCACCGAAACTTCGGGCCGACCGATAATAATAATAATAACCACATCACGACACATTGACTCAGCTGATCTACATCTGACTTACGGTCAGACGTCTCCTAACCGTAGATCCCTTCAGCTTTTTGGCCTCTGGGCCGTTTCTATTGCTGTCTCTGCTTTGCTGGGAGGGAAGTCTGAAACCGCTTTCTTACTACCTCTTATTTCTTCTGATTAAGTTCGTTGCGGGTCCCAAGACAGCCGTTAGGGTGTCCGGGTACAGCCTGTGCGTCATTGCACTATTGCATTATTCGTTGATTATTCGATCAAAGGACGCCACTGTTAATCCTGGTGAACAGGAGTTGCAGTGGTGGGACTGAGTGGCGAGTGTGCCCCGAAAACATTGACTCAGCCCTGCAGTAAGTATCGTAAGAACTTGTATCGCAGGCGCTAAGAAACGATATGGTATAAACTACATAGATAAGAATACAACATCCAAGACCGGTTAGCGAAACAATGCGTCTTGCAAATAACACAAGTTCCGCCCCCGCCGCGATTCGATCTCGGAACCTCTAGCGTAGCAGTCGGCTGTTTACACCACTGCGCCACAGAGGTCGTCAAAGTTCAATGCATATTTTGTACTTTTCTTAATTATATATGCGAGTAATGTCATCCCATACTAGCCACTAAAAAATAATTAAAAAGTCAGGAGTTTTTGGACTACAGCACAAACATAGCATAAGGGTACTACATGTATGATTCTTTTTTATTTCTTTGTATGTATGTGTGTTGTATGAAATAAATAAAATAATGAATATAATTAGTAAAAGTAGAAAACGCCCAGCCTTCGACGTGATTTCCTAGCATATATTCAAAGCTTATGTGCTGTAGACGTCCCTAAATAAATAAATAAGCTTCTATTTCAAAAGATTTAAAACAGATAATAGATTCCAGCTATCTGTTGGAGGATATAATCAAGTATCTGCAAATATAGGGACCTAGGGACGGATCTCATACAGTGACCTGATTTCCAAGTATCCACTGCAGGAGGCCCTCGATAGCAGTGCTGTATTGAATCCTGTTTACCACTTACTGCATGGGCTGTAGCATTAAATTAGAATTAGCTTTGTGAATGGCAAGAGCTGACTATACAAAATACTGAATAATCTTCATACATGTTTAATAATAATAATAATAATAACCACATCACGACACACACATTGACTCAGCCCTGCAGTAAGTATCGTAAGAACTTGTATCGCAGGTGCTAAGCAACGATATGGTATATACTACATAAATAAGAATACAACATCCAAGACCGGTAAGCGAAACAATGCGTTTTGCAAATAACACAAAATCCCGCCCCCGCCGGGATTCGAACTTTAATAAACAAGCAGTTTGGTAACGTGCGAGATCGTCTGCGTCGGTACCACCCTCCTTTATATTTACAACGTGAAGCAGTCCGCTGTGTTTCCGTTCGAAGGATCGGATAGCCAGTGTGATTACCGCCACGATAGGTATAACATCTTTACCTCTATGACGTGAACAGGTGAACCGTTTGCTCATTTGTCAATGAAGTTGTAATGAAAAAACAAAGCCTCTGCTGTGTCCATGCGTGTCTTGTCCGTCCCTCTGTCAGCGGGCTGTATCTTATTAACTATAATAGCTAGAATTATGGAATTTTGAGTGAATGTCCATTTCTGTTGCCGCTATAATAACTACTAAAACATTTACAATTAAACAATTAAAGTTGTTCTGTTAACTTGTTGGTAGGTTTACTACGAATTGTCTTGGCAAAATATAAATAAATAATAAATGAAATAAATAAATAACCACAACATGACACACACATTGACTCAGCCCTCCATTAAGTATCGAAAGAACTTGTGTCACAGGAACTAAGCAACGATATGGTATATACCACATAGATAAGAATACAACCTCCAAGACCGGTAAGCGAAACAGTGCGTCTTGCAAATAACACAAAGTCCCACATAATTCGAGCTAAGTTACTGGTGACGGGTGAATTCGATTTATGTTGAACTTAAATTGAATATAACATGTTATTTTAATGTTGTATAGTGTGATTTTATTTTATTTATTTAATAAACCCACAGGACACACATCAGACACAGAAAATAAATTAGAAGCTTAAGGTCCATATGTGTGTCCCAATTAAGGACTTATACAGCATTTACAAAATTATTAGCTACATTATTGAATTAAATTTAGTATATAAAATAAAATTGAGTTTGTTGACCTCGGTGGCGCAGTGGTGTAACAGCCGACTGCTACGCTAGAGGTTCCGGGTTCGAATCCCGGCGGGGGCGGGACTTTGTGTTATTTGCAAGACGCATTGTTTCGCTTACCGGTCTTGGATGTTGTATTCTTATTTATTTAGTATATACCATATCGTTGCTTAGCACCTGCGATACAAGTTCTTACGATACTTAGTGCAGGGCTGAGTCAATGTGTGTGTCGTGATGTGGTTATTCATTTTATTTATTTATTTATTGAGACATAATCAACAATATTATTAAAGGAAATAAATATATCACAATTATAGGAAAACAAACAACATTTAAATCTAATTGGCATTCATAGTTTTTCTAGCAGTTTGCACTTGAACATATTGAAGTGGTCACCGAAGATATCTAAGTTATTTGTTTTTGGCAGTGAGTTGTACTGTTTACATATTCTTGAATATGGAGAGTTGTGACCAAGGTTGGTACGAGACGAAGGAACATTAAACAATTGGTGATGGGGTGGCGTGGCGTACAGCGTGGTACATACAGTTGGATGTTGTTAGTTTATTGAATTTTATTTATTAAATCAAATAACAGTTATACACCAATTCGATAGTGCAGTGAACAATAATAGATACAATTAAATTAAACAATAGATAATAAAATCACATTATACAACATTACAAATAACATGTTATATTCAACTTGAGTTTAGAAAGAAAAAATGATTAATTGTTCCAATTGTTTTGATTGCGACGGAAGTCCGAATTCACAAAAATATTTCATAAATTCAAACCTCCACCACAACTTTAAAAACACAAAATAAATAAAAATCTTATAATTATAATAGCAAATTATAAATGTAGCCACTTTCGTGAATTCGCTCAACGAACAATGACGTATGGCAATTTCATCATCCACCCTGTTGAGATGCTGCAGCGCTCGTGTGAGCGGGGCTCTCGACAGCAAGTCAATTCTTCTTTCAGGAGTAGCAAAAGTAAGTTTCCTCCGAACCCGTACATCGGCATTGGGTATCCTCCACTTTATCAGTGCTAAAAATGTCGGGTTAGTTACATGGTTACACGATCTAATTACCTATTGTTTAATTTAATTGTATCTGTTATTGTTTACTGCACTATCGAATTGGTATGTAATTATTATGATAGTGTAATTGTTTAAATAAATAATAAATAAATGTTTGATTCCCCGGTATCATTGTTTGTGTCTTTTTGTTTATCTCTCTTAGTAAATGCATGTCGTTGTCTTTCATTTTGTGACTTAGAATTATCTATGTAGTATAATATCCATTTTTGATATCGTAGTGTAGTTCAGTCATCTTTTAACTTGTTTTTTTTTACCTTTGATATTTTTGCTTGTAATTTTTGTCGCTGATTCAAAGTCAAAGTCAAAATGTTTTTTATTCGAATAGACTTAAAATAAGCACTTTCAAATCGTCATTTTTTTACAACCGCCGGTTCGTAATGCTATTCCTACGGGAAAGAATCCTGCACGAAACTTTTTTTGTTGCTTTTTTTCAATATTCAAATACAATATTTTCTACTATAACTTACAATTTTTCAACATATTAACAATTAATATTAATTCTAGCTACACTCCAACTGTCAATAAGATAAACATGTCCGCGGTCGCGTTCGAATTAGCGCGAATTTTGAACCATGCTATGCAAAGCGTATTGTTATTTTTTTTTAAAAGTAATGAATGAACGAGAGCGCGAATTTACCTTGGTTCGATAGGGCAAGCCGGGCTTTTGGGCTTGTATGACAGTACCGCCGCTGTAGTACAGCCCTTCGAAGAGCGGTTCTTCGCGAACTAAGTCTCAGGCAACAGTTAGTGTAAGAAAATGGTTTAGAGCATAGCATTGCCCGGCCTCGATGTAATACATATTAATAACTATTTTTAATGTTCATTAATTTATCGCAGACGCATTGTGACCTTGCAGTACGTATTTGTAGTAACGACAGAAGAAAAATATCGAAATGATTCTCAGGTAAGTCTATGAATCTATCAAAAATTCATTCATAGATTTTGAACATCCAGTGTCCGGCCGAGTTGCTATTATCCGGTTGAACAGTAAAGTTGCCAGATATAATAATGACAACCACATCACGACATACACAATGACTCAGCCCTGCAGTAAGTACCGTAAGAAATTGTGTCACAGGAACTAAGCAACGATATGGTATATACATAGACAAGAATACTACATCCAAGACCGGTAAGCGAAACAATGCGTCTTGCAAATAACACAAAGTCCCAGCCTCGCCGGGATTCGAACCCGGAACCTCTAGTGTAGCAGTCGGCTGTTTACACCACCACCGACATCCGATCCGATCGATCCGAGGTCGAGGTATCCGATTCATCTCTAATCATTATTGTCGTAAGACCAAATAAATATTTATCAAGTTCCGTTGCTAACCGTACTCGGTATCGCCGGTCGCGAGTTCGATCCCCGGCTGTCGTTTTGGCATGCGACACGACAGCGCAGTGACAGGCAGTAATTTACGGCACTGACACCTAATTATTGAACGTCGTTTAATTTTTTAAATCTAAATTTACCTTTACTCTCATTACTTTAAAAGATGAATCCGCCATCTTGGAAAAGATTGGATTAAAAATCTATGATCACTGATCAGGGTTCCGTACCAAAATATACGATTACACTTTATATTGAATTTTATAAAATAATATTTTTTACTTATATAGTGGTAGTTTTTTTAAAAATTAAATACTAAAAACTGAGCCGTAGTTGCTAAATAAATTATTATTAAATTGCCGAACCGACTCGCACCTGGCCGTTTTTAACATATTAGTATATGCGTGGAGGTCGTGGTAGTTCATTTTGTTACGTGCCTTGGTTTACCGACCGACCCGACCCGACAGGCCGAGGGTTCGAGTCTCGAGTCGCCGCAACTTGTAGATACCATGTTCCTCATTGTACCCGGATAGTAACGACAGATTCGCAGCCTGTCACACTAGTACTCAACATAAATAAATAAATAACCACATCACGACACACACATTGACTCAGCCCTGCACCTTGTATCGCAGGTTCTAAGCAACGATATGGTATATACTAAACAAATAAGAATACAACATCCAAGACCGGTAAGAGAGACAATGCGTCTTGCTAATAACACAAGTCCCGCCCCCGCCAGGATTCGAACCCGGAACCTCTAGCGTAGCTGTCGGCTGTTTACACCACTGCGTCACCGAGGTCGTCAACATAAACATGCGGAATGCTGTGTGTAACACCTCTGCCTGCCCCTCTCGAGGTATTAATTACGGCGTGATTTTATGCTATGTTTATATACCTGTGTCCCTTTAATGTTACCTTCTCCTGGAGGTATAAAAAGTAATTTTGTCACACGAAAACTCTGACTGTGTATTACCTGAAACAATAAAAAATATTTATAAGATTAAAAATCCAAAAGCTCAGGTATTCAATACAGGTGTAGTATGCACTTCAAATAAAAATACAACACAACAAATAAATAAAAAAATCAAAAGTAATAAGTTTGAAAATTATATCTACGTGCGAGATCGTCCGCGTCGGTACCACCCTCCTTTATATTTACAACGTGAAGCAGTCCGCTGTGTTGCCGTTCGAAGGATTCGAGAGCCAGTGTGATTACCGACGCGAGAGGTATTTTATTTATTTAAAATAAGAAAACGGGAAACCACCCAATTACATTATCATTCATACTTAATACAAACACATAATTCTAAGTTCAATTAAAATAAAACAATAATAATTATCAATAACATCAACAGAAACCAATCGTCATACATTCCCACAAAGCTTTAAACAGGCATTCATCAACGAGTTCCATCCATCCGCAAACACATCAAGTTCAGGATTGGCAACCAGGAGAGCATTGAGGGCAGTGTGCATTCTACAGAATGGAGTCTGGGCACGCGCCACTGTATGACTCGCGGCCATAACATCTTTTTCGCCTCGCTCCCTTGCGGGGAAGAACTAGCCGCGCGGTTAGTCCGGTTACGCTGCGAAGACCAATAGGGCCGCAGTTAGGGTCAAAAAAAAAAAAATTGGCGTTCTCAGACATCAAGGGCATCGTCTTGTATACGGTATCACTTTCCATCAGTTTAACCGTTTGCTTTTGAAAAAAAATCTAAGACATAAAACCAATACATGCCGTTGATTTCCCGCCCGTCGACCACAATTTGCGCCGAAACTATTTACATGTCAATATTCATGCTAACGCAACCATGTATCATCAATATACGATTGACTGCGTTTTGTTTCACGTTCACGCGACAATGCCCACCCACCAAACCACAACAATGACATAACTGACGCTTTGAAAAAGCATCCGCCATTTTCGCTTGGAATCTAAACGTAAGCAAACAAGATTTGATTTCTTTTTTTTTGAAACTAGATATTTTCTACAACTATTTTCGTTTAATCTACCTCAGATAAATTGACGTAGGTACATGTATAAATTTTTTAACTACAACCATTTCAAAATAATTACTCAATTATATTTTGTTTTAATACCTACCAACTCTGATAACTGTCAAATCAATTAAGACATTATTAAATATATAATTAATATTTATTAAAGTAATTATTCAGTCGGAAGACGCATTTTCATTTTAACGAACAATACAAATACCTACACAAGCAAACATTATGAATATAAACAACTAGCGCCACGAATGAATGACAAGATATGATTGTATTTGACACTAATTAGTGAGAAATGTCGACCGTTTGTCCTTTTGTTAGTCTATGCTTTGTTGGCTTTTTAATTAGACTTGTAATAATTTTAGAACACGTAATGAACAAATTGCTTTATTAAGATCCAACAAAACGTTTCATAGAAATAGGTTTTTATTAATTTAATTTGTCTATTCATAAGTTTAAGAAATACTAACTGAAAAATGTTTAAATTTTAAAAGGAGATGTACATTTACGATAATAAATATGAAGTTCTTAAATCCGACGATAGATGGCGTTTTTTTCTAAAAAGTTTTCAATACTGGACGTTAAAGAGATCGGTGCGATTTATCTAGCTAATGTGCTGTATTGTCGTATGTTACTGTATGTTACCACGCCATTGCTATGAGTTCATTTTATTTCACTGACACAATACATTACTTTAGTGATATATTCTAACGATATTAATTCCTCATATATCCGGTAGAGGCGCTTTATATAGAGTCATACCAATTTACTGCAGTCACAGAAGGACAGGGGGGCAGAAGGGAAGCTGCCCCCTAGAGATAAAAAAATGGTAAAGAGAATTGTTTTTTGTTTTAGTAGATTTTAGGTACCATAACTACCAAAATTTTAACCATAATTAACCCCCCTAGACCTGGTTTCAGAGGAATACTGAAGCCTTATTTTACATACGCATACATCACACACACAAAACCCAAGGAATCCCAAACGGCTCGGCGAACAAAGACGTCGCAAATTGGATGTGAAATTACAATATTCCAACTCGAGTTATATATCTATGTAGGTTCCTTTGTTAGGATTCTTAAGAATTTTCAATAAATCTTTTCTACGGCTAGTCGAGTTGTTCGTGATTTTCACCAAATTTAAAGGAGGAAGGTAGAAAAAAAATCATATTTGGATTTATCGGTCATAGTTCTTTGCCTTTCACAAAAAAAGGAATTGCTTGGCGGGTACGGGAACTGGCGGTAAAAATTTTCTTATTTTTATTGTCTTTTCTTAGTGTACTAGTGTTTTACCCAGTGAATATCTTTAGTGCTGTACAAGTGTGGAGACAGTGAAATACGATGATTTGGCTGCTCTTTTCGTTATCTCCCAAGTAACTCAATAAAGCCCACAATAACCCTACTAGCATGATACTGTAGGCAGATTCAACATACCATCTACTATCTTCATCCTTTAATTATTCATCCCTCATCAAAACTTGATAGTAAATATTACTTGACACTGGCAAAATACTCAAAGTTATTGCCGTTATGACGGCGACGCCATAAAAAAGCCGGAAGGAAGGTTTCTCTGAAAATTCAAAATGAATGTATCTTATAAAAGTTATTTAGCTGAAATATTAAGTTAACGGTAGTATTGAAATATAATTAACTGTCTGATTTGAAGAATAGATAGTTTTAAAGTGAGAAAAGATATTGAATCAAGAAAAACGTTATGCAATACGAAAAGCACAAAAGTTTTTTTTAAATCTTTGTGTTAACATTCATTTAAATTTAAAAAATATTACTCATTTTTAAATTTAACAAATAAAATGTTCAATTGTCAAAATTAAAAACACAAGCATACAAGTTTCGACATTTAAATTAGAGTTTATTAAAAACAAATAATATTTTTTGATTTACGATCACTAAACGACGAGCACTGCGGCCCGGAGGCCTTAGCAGCTTTACCGTGGCAATCGTTCCCTATACAATCGATCAGGCTGTATCGTCTTTACAACAGAACTAGAATAAAGCCAACAGTACCGCATAACTCTGTGTCAGCATGAAGAGACCAGCCGTTTGATTAATTACCCTAGCTTTGAGTACCAACTAACTGGTATGCAATGTCTTCACTTCACGGCATTCCTTAGGCTGGGAATACACGTCAGACTTAGGTACGATAACCGGGGAGAATTTTTCCTCATACCTTTATAGTCTTTTTGTTTTCCAATTAAATTTCTTACCAATATTATAAACGCGAAAGTTTGTAAGGATAGACGCTTGTTACTCTTTCTCGCAAAAACTACTGAAACGATTTTAATGAAACTCCACAATAATATAGGTTATATATCTCAATAGCATATAGGGATGACTTTCTATGATCGCGAACACATAATTTCAATTTAAAACAAAGGATACATATATAAACATAAACTCACGTCGAAATTAATCCCTCGAGAGTGGTAGGCCGAGGTGTCACACACCGCATTCCGCATGTTTATGTTGAGTCCCAGTGCGATAGGTTGCAAATATATCGCCATTATTCGGGCACAATTAACATGGCAGCTACAACGGGTCGGGTCGGTTAGTTAACCTAGCCACGAAACAAACTGAGCTACCACGTCCTCCAAAGGGTTTGATGAATATAAATAACAGCTATACTATGGAGGCGTGTTACCTCTGGCATTGCGAACGTCCATAGGCTACGGTGACTGCTTACCGTCAGGCGGGACGTATGCTTGTTTGCCGACGCAATGGTATAAAAAATTACGTTCCCAGCGTTAACCTTACCTTTGGTGTTTACCTTGATTAATAAAGGCACATATAATATCCCATTAATTTTAATTCACTATTCAACAATAGAACTTTCCGAGTCGAGGTGGAATGTTGCCATAAATATTAAAATATCCGAGCTTTTGCTTTAATTAAAACATGTTTCAAATGCTACGCAATTTGGGGTGAGATCCTTATTCAATTAACATTATTTACGGGCGGTCTCTAAGCGTAATCTATCTTGGTATATTATAAAAACCACATCACGACACACACATTGACTCAGCCCTGCACTGAGATGTAATCTTGCATCGCAGGTGCTAAGCAACGATACGGTAATACATAGGTAAGAGTTGAAGGTTTTTTATACAATGTCATGGAGAAACAAGTCGACGGTCCTTATGGTAAGTGATACCACCGCCTATTGACACGATGATGCCCTTTACGTCTTAAAACGACATCGCCAATGCGTTTCCCATGTAGAATTCCAACCTTTTTTCTTTGGAGTGGCTTAACATTTTTTTTTCTATTTATCAATTTTGTGTCAACTTAAATTTAAAAAGAAATTTAAAAAATCTAAGAACCCACGTTTTTAAATGTCCTAAAAATAAGAAAATAACCCTACGTTGCTGAAAGAGGGGCCACTCAAAAGTGGGGGCAAACTTTGATTTGATTTGATCTGAGGCTGTGTGCGGACACACTACCGGCTACAGCGGGACCCACAATGTACTTAATCATAAGAAATAGGAAGTAGTATGAAAGCGGTTTCAAACTTCCCTCGCAGCAAAGCGGAGACAGCAATTGACACGGCCTAGAGGCCAAAAAACTAAAGGGAAGACAGTCAGGAGACGCCTGATCGTCAAAACACCACGGTATGCCACTAACTAACAGGGGATAAATTAAAAACTAACCTAAATCTTACACCATCTCTACCGTATCACCCCTTGCCCCTTGGACCCTGCCAGTGCATGCACATGTCTGACGAAATAACCTTAGTAGAATGGTCTTTGTTATATGGTACGACTTTACCTACTCCACTATGTTAGTTATAAAACTTAGAATAATTGCATACGTGACTTTCGCAGCCACTTTAATTAAAACTTTATTTTCTAATTAAAACTCTTTGCTTTGCTTTAGAGTCTCTATGAACACGTTCGACTGTCTCTGACATCAATAGACTAGATCTATTCTATCTTTTCATTTCAAAAGATTATTACAAATTTTAAATGTTAAATTTAAAAACAGAGTCGTGACCGTAACGCTGGTCTGCATTTCGCTCAGAGGTTAAGCATCGCTGTACAGCGTGGAAATGTAGCCAGTGCTATGCTATGCCAGGGCACACTCCACACATGATTTTTATTAGGTTTTTAAAATGTATTAATTAAATTTTATAATGTAATATATAATATAATAGTATTAAATATATTTAATCTTTTAATCTTTTCGATCGCCTTTTCGTAAATAAATTCATTGAACCCTTTGTATTTCAAAGAATATTATAACGATTGATTTAAAATTATGCTCATCTTTTTAAACATTGCGTTGTTTAATTATATATCACATAATAGCGTGATATAGCATTAAACATATTGTTTTATATTCAATAATTCGAAAACTATTTTATTTTTTATTTAGGGACGTCTACAGCAAGTACATTACAAAAACATATAAAAATCACATATTATAAACAGTAACTGATGTACATGCCTATAACAGACGAACACAACATTTACAAACACATTATACTAAAATAAAAACAGGTCACAAAGAAAAATAACATTGGTTTAGATTAAACCATTACACAAAAGAAATTAAAAAAGAAAATATATATATATAGGAATTGAAATCTAAAGATCCTGAACCTAATAAGAACTATTTCATTCGACTTATAAAATATTGAAAAATATTGCGTCTGAAACTTGCCAACGAAAGAAAAAAGATATTAAGGTCTTCCACCTTTGAGTTCATGTCATTGTATACCGTACATATTCTAGTAATTGGAGAGAAATGGCCTAGATTGGTTCGTGCAGGTAAATGTTCTCGTCACTGGATGTCGAGGAATGTGGTAGGGTACCGACAACAAGATGCGCTCAATCAGAGTGTCGCATTTGATAGCGCCATTTATAATTTTAAGCAGAAAGGTAAGATCATGCATCGTTCGACGATCGCGCAGTGATATCATTTTGAAGAAGCCGTTGCGGTCACTATACGGATTCTATGTGAGATGCCCTGCGAAATAAAAGCAAGGTGTCGTGTGAAAGCCCGTTGGATTGTTAGTTGTAATATAAAATGAAAAAAGGCAGGACGTTTCTCTACGGATTCTTCCCCGTAGAAATAGCATTACGAACCGATGGTAGTAAAAAAGGACGATTTGAAAGTGCTTAATTTAAGTAAATTTGAATAAAACATTTTGACTTTGAGTTAGATTACAGTGAGAACAATATTTCTCAATTGCAATGATTTCCATAATTTCATCTTCAAGAATGAAAACTTGCAAATGTTAATGCTTACCAAAATCTGTCTCACAAGTTTCTATAATATTTCCGCCACATTCATCAACTACATAACTCCATTCCCACTAATAACAGTCCAGTTCAATTTAACAACCCAAAAGCCGAACCCATGGTTCGAATCTGACGCCAACACCATTAATCAAGCCATAGAGAGAGCATGAATGGGCAGAGACAATAGAATCATGGAATCCCATACAAAACGCCGTGAAATATCGCTGCAAGTTAGCACAAAAGTTGTACGAAAATTATGGCTTTAATGAAATCATTGAATGTAAATAGAACATTCCAGTATTAAGGGTCGCATCACGACGATCAACTGGTAAATATATTTAACTCTACATGAGAGAGCATTGGAGAGCTCATGGTGTTTCACGACATCAACGCCATCGTCATGTCAATAATAATAATAATATAATAACCACATCACGACACACACAAAGGGCCGGCCCATCCACACCAAGCGTCTCTCTCAGTAGTCAGTATAGATTCACTCGTACAAAACAGCGAGGTCCGAGCCCGTTATGGGTGCCCTTAGGATGAGCCTGTTGTCTAGATCTGCACTTTGCACTTGTTGGAAATGTAACACCTTTTGTGCTACATCCAAAATTAAATTAACCCCGTTGGGGCTACAAGTTTTGAGGCCTCCCAGCCTTAAGGCTTGTAGACCCAACGTAATGCCCGGTTTTGAGAGCGTCAGCGCAAGGCGGCGAAGCGCAGCTACGCTGCGCCTCGCTCCCTTGCGGGGAAGCACTCGTCCTGCGGTTAGTCCGGTTACGCTTCGAAGGCCAATAGGGCCGTAATTAGGGTCCAAAAAAAAAAACGACAAATACACTGACTCAGCCCTGCAGTAAGATATAATCTTGTATCGCAGGCGCTAAGCAACGATATGTAAGTAAATAAAGTGTGTGTGTGATTGTGCCCGACACCAAAGAAAACTGTAATTGCTGTGTCCGGTGGCCGTAACCGGACTCTAAGATCGAATTTGGTGAGCGACTAATTTATACGAAAATATGGTGGTGGCTGTTGTCCCAGACAAGAAACACGTTCGCACAGCACCTTCAGCACTCGTAGGCAAACAAGCAGACAGTTCACCTAATGGAAAGTGATACCGCCGCCAATTGACGGCCTCTGTGGCGCAGTGGTGTAAACAGCCGACTGCTACGCTAGAGTGAAACCCGCCGGGGGCGAAACTCTCCAATGCTTCAAACCGAAACACAGCGAACTGCTTAGATATACCGCATGTAAATCTATCAAATTCATATTCGAATTCTTTATTTGTAACGTGTCCTATCTGTTGTGTTGTGGATCTTGTAAAAAAAATCTTCAATCATTTCATTCATTCATTAAGAGTTCGAATCCCGGCGGGTGCAAAACTTTGTGTTATTTGCAGGACGCATTTTTTTCGCTTACCGGTCTTGGATGTTGTATTCTTGTTTATGTAGTTTATACCATATCGTTGCTTAGCGCCAGCGATACAGGATTATATCTTAGTGCAGGGCTGAGCCAATGTGTGTGTGATCTGGTTATTATTATTAATGAGTATAAAACAATCAACGAGTTTTCTTTAACACCACTGTGTTGGCAAACAAGCATACGTGCCGCCTGACGGTAAGCAGTCACCGTAGCCTACGGACGTTTGCAATATCAGCGGTGACACGCAAGCGACCCTGTTAAGCTTTTTCTGGGCAAATAAAAACAATACAAATTTTAAACGAGAAAAATGTAGAGGGTACGTGTATTTTTAGAGCAAATATTTAATTTTTTAGGCGAACGTGAAATAAATCCATTCGTAGTTTGACTACAAACTGAAAACAACCTAGGCATGTAACACGTAACAAGATTATTTTGTTATGGATGCGACCATGGCTGTATAATAAAATAAAAACCGTTCAAGAGCGAGTCGGTCTTGCACATAACGGGTTCCGTACCATCTCATCAGCTCAAACAAAAAAGGTCGAATAAAAATTCTCACAGTTTTGTTCGTAAAAGAAAGAAGAAAAATTATTGTATAGTTCCCCTTAATTTTTTATATTTCTTTATGTTGTTAGTATTTGTTGTTAAAGTGGCAACATACTCTGAAAATTTCATGAGTCTAGCTATTGTGGTTCATGAGATACAGCCCGTTATTTAGATTGACCAGTTTGTTTGAGTCAAATTTAGCTATTGAAATTTAACCTCCTTCCTGTTGACAGATCGACCTGATTTTTGGCCGTTTTTTACTTCTGATGAGAATGCAATATAATTTATTCAGTATTATTGCATATCCAAGATGGCCGCAGCTATAAAATGGCGGATTACATGTTTTTTTACTATCCCTACAATATGGGTATCAAATGAAAGGGCTTGACTAGAATAATATAGTATTTGCAATTTGGCCGAGAAATAATTAAAACCGTTTAGCTAAAAACGTAATAAAAATTATCCTTTGGGTACGGAACCCTAAAAAGTATTGGTTATACCATGATTGCTATTAGAAACTAGCTGTAGCCCGCGGCTTTGCCTGCGCATATTTTTTATTCGTGTACTTTTCTGATTTCCCAGTTCAAAATTCAAATTCAAATGTTTTATTCGGTTCAGAATGCTATCTACGGGGAAGGAGCCGGCAAGAAACCTCCGTAGTTACTAGTTAGTCAGTTATTCTGCTATTCGACACATAGACAAATAAAATATAATATAAATTGTTCCACCAGTTATAAATGGTGTGACCAGCCCTACTTTATTTTTTATTTAGAAAATTTACACAATATCTTTACAAAGTAAAGCCTGTGTGTTATTCTGATATAAGCTATATTTATTAAATTTATTAATATTCGTTACGTGCCTTGGACAACAGACCGATCCGACCCAACAAGTCGAGGGTCCGACTCTTGGGTTGCCGTACGTTGTAGCTGCCATGTTTCTCATTGTGCCCGTACAATGGCGACAGATTCGTAACCTGCCACACTGGGACTCTACATAAATCATGCGGAAAGCGGTGTGTAGCAATCACCTCTACCAACCCCCCTAGGGGATAACGACTTGAGTTTATGTATGTCCTTGAAACTTTCGCATTTTAGTATGAGTAAGGATAAAGAAAAATTATGAGGTATTCCAGGAACAACACGTCTACACATTCGCCGCCATTCAAACTGGCAATAAAAGAATTTTAATTATTTTCATTAAGTTAGCTCCCCACGTAAACTACCTGAACGAGCTGTAAACTTGGTATTAAAGTGCTGGAACTCCGCCGCTTTATTGAACTATGCAGCGAAGTTATCGCTTCAATAGTCTTTCTTGAATGTTTTTAATGCAGTCATATTTTTGTTTGCTATGAAATTCGCTACCCAAACATAACGCTTATAATTTTTAAACTATTGAAGGTAATTTTAAAATCATCACTGGCAAACGAGCGGATATTCCTAATAAAAAGTGTCGTCTATTGATACGACAATGCCCTATATGTCTAACACTGGCAACACCACTCAATATATCTCTCGTCCTTTTCTCCAATCCTTCGAACGGCAACACAGAAACTGCTTCACGTTGTATATATAGAGGAGGGTGGTACCGACGCAGACGATCTCGCACGTAGATTGCAAACCTACTTGTGTACCATGAGTTTTACCGCCGATTGCCGCTTGCGACTTCAGCAACAAATTTGTATCTTTGTAAAGCGCTTCTAATGGATTGATGTGGAATTAAGATTCATACAAAATCACTGTAGTTATCTATGTTAGCTGACGTGAAGGAAAACTATACGAACTCACGCTGGTATTGCAAACGTCCATAGGCTATGGTGACCGCTTACCATTGCTTACCACTGGCCATGTTCTTGTTTGCCACCGCAGTGGTATAAAAATGTAGATCACCATGGTAGATCAGCATCAGGTGGACTGTCTGCTTTTTCCCCGATGAAGAATTAGACAGGAATGAACTCCCTCTCATGGTTTTTTCAAGTGACTACAGCATAGGGTTCTTCAAGGGTGTTTAAAGATTCTTTCGGCGACGCATGTGTGACACCCCTGGAATTGCAAACGTCCATAGGCTACGGTGACTGCTTACCATCAGCCGGTACTCAACGGCAGTGGTATAAAAATGCAGGCGTGCAATGTTTCACAGGCTACATGCCTGGACATCTGATTATGAAACCCATTTCTTACCCCTATATCTGCAGTAATGAGTTTCGCATTAAGTTTATAGGTTCCTTGTTGTTCCAGTTTGCGACAGATGGCGTCACTGGCTCAGCGCCAATAGACTAAACTCCAAGTTAAGGACCTCCCGTTCACAGGCACACATATTCATATTAACACAAGTACATATATTCTGGTAGCACAGAGGAAAATTATATTTACCAGAATAAATGATTGAAAAATTGCAGTCGAAAAGTATGTGCACTTTCCAAGGTCGCCAATAACATACTTTCAGTTCAAGGCATAGGTCAGTATAAATAAAATAAATAAATAACCACATCACAACACACACATTGACTCAGCCCTGCAGTAAGTATCGTAAGAACTTGTATCACAGATGCTAAGCAACCATATGGTATATACTAAATAAATAAGAATACAACATCCAAGACCGGTAAGCGAAACAATGCGTCTTGCAAATAACACAAAGTCCCGCCCCCGCCGGTATTCGAACCAGGAACCTCTAGCGTAGCAGTCGGCTGTTTACACCACTGCGCCACCGATGTCGAGGTATGTTTTGTCTTTTTCTTGATAAAAACTGATTTCTTATTTTATAAAATAACGCCGTAGTGAATCCTTCGAGAAAGGTTGGCAGAGGTGTGGCACACCGCATTCCGCATGTTTATGTTAAATCCCAGTGTGGTTGCGAATCTGTCACCACTATCCGGACACAGCGATGAACACGGCAGCTACAACTTACGGCAACCCGAGACTCGAATCCTCATGCTGTCGGCGGGTCGGTCAGATAACCAAGGCACGTAACAAACTGAGCTACCTCGTCCTCCAAAGGAAGTTTGAAGGATGGATGGAAGAATGGATGTTCGTTACTCTTTCACGTAAAGCGTATAAATCAGAAAAGTACACAGGCTATAACTTATAAAGATATTGTGTAAATTGAGCTACCGCGTCCTCTACTCCGCGTCAACGTTTATCTTTTTATCATTCTTCTTTATCAATCTCTTACGCTTCAACTACAGTACTAGCGAAGTTAACCGAAGATGACAGTATACACTTTGCTTCACTACGGGACATCGCTTCGTTTCAGGCTACTTCCATTTGCTCCTGAGTCAGAGCACCGGAAGCCTACGAGCTCCAAGCGACTGAGCACTTCGCGAACTTTATTTATTTCATTTGGGAAACCAAGAGTTTTATATTTTAATTTACATTAACAAATACTAATACAATAACCAATGAAGTATCCACTGACTGATGTTCACAATCGAAGCGGAAAAATTAAATCACAAATAAACATTAACATCACAAATTGAATAATAACAAACAATTAACGTTACATGGTTAAAATTAAGCAAAATAAATTAATGTACGTATGATGAACAATTAATAGAATACATGGAAAGCTCATAATACACTAAGCTGTAAATTCAGAATACGAAAAATATTTCATCAAAACTCTTTTAAATTGATTAAAGGATGTAAACATGTCAATATTAACACTTGTAAATTTCTTATTAAAATTATTAGGGCATCGAAAGAGCCCTAAATAACTAGACTAATAATGAAGTAAAAGTTCAAGCCTTTATTTTATATTCTTTTACTATTAACCCAAACCCAATCAAGCTAAAAACTAATAAACCGCAATCCACCTGCGCCAGCGCATTGATAACGCAGCAATCAGCAATTGTTTTTGGACGAAAGCCGACGTCCATCACGCACAGAGACGCGGGCAGCGTCATCCATCATTTGTACAGTCGCTGCGACATGCGTTTAAAGGATAAATACTTAAATACTCGCTTTCTCTCGCGAATAAACAGCATCAAAGGAAACCTACGCAGTAATTTAGATACACACAAACCTGGGTAACCTAGGTGATGAAGAAAAGCGGTTCCATCGAAACATTAATGTCATGTAAGAGCGGTAATTGGGATATTAACGAATCAAATTAATGAAGAGAAGTTTTTGTATTATATTTTAAAAAAGGAGTATTTTTCATACATTTTTTCGTTAACTTCAAAACTAGAGTTGGTACTTATAAAACTTTAAATAAAGATTTGATAAGGTTTTCCCAGAATCAGATCTTTTATGTCATTTTAATGTTCCAACAGGGAATATCCAGGGAATATGGCTTATATTATTTATTGAATGAAATTCAATACCACGAATAAAACACAAATCTGTTAGATTTTCTCAAATATCTGACTTATTAACTAAGTTATAAAGCTTCAAAGTCGTTGGTTAGATAGAGAGATCCGATGTGTACAATGACGTCAAAGTACACGGGCGCCATACAACTTTCATAGAAAAAGTTGTCCTGATGAGCGAGATAGATATATTTACTTTTAATGCTTATATCTCCCTGGTTTATCGTACAATCAAAGTCTGTTTTCACTGTAAAGATACTATTTCAACATACATTGATTGAATGATCAAATTAAATTTCATGCATAATACCAAATACAATTTACGCTAGTGCTACCCTTTGTAGAGAGGATGGATGAGTCAAGATGTACGAAAGCTCTGTATTGTGGTAATGTGTATGGGAGGGCAGGTATCTAGGCGGTCGTACCGCGACCAGATTGGTGACGTGCTGGGAAAAGGCCAGGTCAGAAGCACCCGTAACCGTCGTGTGTATGAGGAGATGCATGAATGTGGAGGAAGCGAGAGATGTATGTAAGGATCGTTGCGTATGGCGAGCCATTGTCTCTGCTTACCCCTTTGGGACGAAGGCGTGAGTGTGTGTGTGTGTGTGTTACCCTTTGACGCGAGAACATTATTATAATTTTAAAACACTTCCGTTGGTGCCGGTACATAGTGACATCACATGGCATCGCATGTCAGACGCACCTGAACGTTGCGCCAATAAATATATTAAATGCACTTCAATTAAACTGCAACCATCATATTCATGCATTTCATAATATATTTTATACTTATAGGAAGATCGTTAACTAAAGTTTCAGTACCTTAAAAAAAATATTTTGGCTGTATAGACTTGATCTCTTTGCTTTTTTCTACAGAAAAAAGAAACTGATTTATCAATCACTTTTCAAGAAGAGCAAGTCATAAACCGGCACTGTTTCTCATGCCAGAGGAAAATTTTCACAAAGCAAATATATAGAGTTTTAGGTATTCGCTAGGTTTCGCCGAACGTTGCGCCGTACAGGCGTAATTTAATGCTAACTGCTGCTCTGGAGGGCGCCATATTTCTTGGTGACTATGGCATGTTGACCATTAGTCATGTTGGTCGCAGGTGCCGCCTCTTGGTCATCTTCCGTGTTTTGGGCAAATTATACCTAAATACAAGAATGTTGTTTCTTAATTGAATTAAAATTTTAGTTTACGTTTATAATTAAAAATTGTCATTTTGCTTCGTTTGCGTTATATAATAAATTATAAGGCCTCTGTGGCGCAGTTGTGTAAACACCTGACTGTAACGCTAAAAGTCACAACTTCTAATCCCGGCGTGGCGAATCTTGTTATTTATAAAATACATTGTACCGGTCTTGGATGTCGTATTCTTATCTATGTAGTTTATATAATATCGTCACCCGCGACATAAGATTCTTCAATATTACTGTAGGGTTGAGTCAATTTGTGTGTCGTGATGTGGTTATTATTATAAGTTGGAACAAGTCAAATGCATTTCGGGGAGGCTTGAGCCCCCTACCCCCCTCCCTGGATCAGTCAGTGCGAGTCGTTGTACAGAAATAAAGCCTATCAATAAAAGCGATTCACAGCAAACGAACACAAATCTAAATATTGTAAATAAATAGACAAAACAAAGCCTGAAACGACAAAGGTTTGAATGCACTTTTACAAAACTCTAGGATTTCAACCCCCCAGTATCGAGTGCTACGTACAGTCTATGACAAAAGTCACTGCATTTATCTGTGTGCATGGATTTTACCTTCTGTTGTCGCTTGCGACTGCAGTTACAAATTTGTATGAATCTTTGTAAAGTGACCATAACGAATTGGTAATACAAAATTATTTTAGTAATCTGATTTTTTTTTTAATTATTTTGAATTCAATTTTGATAAAGAAATTCGTATGTTCACCGATCTTACGAATGTTTCTCGCAAAAGTCTTCATGTTTATGGATAATTTTCGCGGCACACCCGCCACTCTGTCCCACCACTGCAACTCCTGTTCACCAGGATCAACAGTGGCGTCCTTTGATCGAATAATGCAGCTGTGCAATGACGCATAGGCTGTGCCCGGACACACTACCGGCGACAGCGGGACACGACACGAACTTAATCAGAACAAATAGGAGGTTTCAGACTTGTTTATGGAGTTTAAAACTTATGTTAGCAACTGTACTTAATGTTTCTATCACTCTCGCGACTCTAGCTAGAGTAGAGAAAAGTAGAGAACGGTGGAGATGCATCGATGGCTCTATTGTGTGGTCGGCTCTCAAACAAAGCTCAAAACCTTTCATATTTAAGCCCCGACGAAAGTAAGGAAAGTAGAACACTTCTTAGTTCTAGAGATTTCGAGAGATTTCCGTTTGCAATCTTACACTTGCATAAAAAACTTGTTCGGTTCGCAAATGTTGATATTCTTAATGAAAAATTTCAATGGAAATTCTTAAAAATTGTTTATGTCTTCTTATATTTGTACCAGGAAAACAAGAAACTTTATATTTGAAGGTTTGAAAGTCATTAAAAACTATACATTCTAACTCATAGAATATGCGTCGCGGATCATCGTTCGTGTAACGCCATAACTGACAATAAAAACACACAAGTCAATAATAAACTCACATTTTAAACATTCTGTCGATGATACGCCCGACGCATCTTCTATCAGATATCCTAGCACCCTAGAACGAATTTCCAGAGCGAACAAAACGTAGCCTATTTTGTTCAAAAACAAAACGCATTATATAAATTGAGCAAAACCCTGCAAAATTTTATTTGACCCTTGTTGCCTTAAGATTTTTTTTTCTAACTAAACGCATGGCACATGTTATTCCTCTTTGATTCCTAGTTGCAGCCTCATGCGACATTTTGAGGTTATTCCAGCAAACATCAACGTACGTCGCAATAACTTCACGTCTATTAAAACGCCATCATTCGACTCGAAATAAATACAGATTCCGCGGAAACTTAAAGGAAATGGGTTAGATTAACAAGATTCAACACTTGCGCCCATATGTCATATTAAACGGGTATTTTTAAATGTACCTACGTAAGATTCTTTACGAAATTAATTAACTTGATCTTTTAAAATTTGATGAGCGTGTTTTTTTTGGAACAGTTTAAACCAGGAATCCCTTTGTAAATATCTTTGTGATTTTCTTTATCCAAGTACTCGAATAAACTAATTGGGAAATCATGAGTTAAGAATCGTTAGTTGCATAGTTTTGTCTCGTTGCTGTTAAATTATACAGTTGTGAGTTCACGCAATTTTTTCATTGTTAGTTACAAGAAATAGCTCTACCACCGAAGATAATAATTAAAAATTTTGATGTGTCCCATTTGTTCTATGGAATAATAAAAAATTAATAGAACAATTTGAGAAAATATTGTCCCTATTTGTACTACAGATCTACATACTAGCTTTTGCTCCTGTTTTTATTGGTCTGTGAATGCATAGAACTAAATGGGGATCGGCTTTTCCCAAATTCTTCCATGATGATCCATAGAACAAATGGGACACATCGCAAAATTGAAAGTTATTTGTCTCTGAAAAGATTACTGTCGATATAAAATGAGACATTTGTAAGTTGAGAATTATAACCTAACCTAACCTGTTTGGACTTTGTACCGTTCTTATGTTGTACAGCATAAGGATTGATATTGCACTTATTAAGAGAAGCTTAGTTGTACATATACCTATTGACTGTTTTTAAAAGAAGCCTAAATTACGAATAGCATCGAGAGAATTTTAACAAGCATTCGATACCGATTAAAAATATACCTCTAACGTCTAGTTATAGACATATCACAAGAAGACTTAAAAAAAATCCATGAAATATCATAGACCATAGATTATCTAGAGAATTAATAAAAGTCAAAATGGCCGCTCACAAGTAAGGATAACTGGGTACTGCAGTTTCAGATCAGTTCAGGGAGTTTACTATAACCTTATAAAGTCCATTCCCAGCCAGTTCTTAAGTCAGCCGGCTTTTGAATGATTTTGACACTACAAACATGAATGAAATGTTGAATGAAGAGTGATACAGGGCTCTAAAAATCTTTGTTGAGTTATTAATGACATCATTGTAAAACAACCTGACCATGTGCCCGGCAAATAAAGGCTCATAGTACGAATAGTTCGTGCAGTTCAATTTTTGCAAGCTACACCTGGTTCCCAAGAAGAAAGCGGCCGTTTTTAGAATTGATAATGCAGATTCAAATCCAATATTACAAATGTTTTGCTCTGATTGAAATATCTATTCGTAATTAACTCTACAAAAGTCTCTTCATCTGAATTTAATAATAAAAGATAGACTTTCCCGTTTCCGAAATCTACTTTTTTAGGTTTAATTTTGGTTGTTTTTAAAACGGTCTTCAAAAGCTGATGAATATCATTATGACATGCTGGCCAAGCACACAGCTTTAAGAGTGACTAATACGTGATGTGATCCCGTGTAATGAATGTATCCGAGTATTTCTGGATTTGCTACATTCCATCACGAGACGATGCCACGGCTAGTTCGCGGTTTGCATCTCTAGGAGTACGCCATCTTGAATTTTTTTGACAGATTGGATTTTTTTTTAGGTTAGAAACTTACTCATACTTATTGGTGTATAAAAGTTGATCTGTTTATGAATAAACCATGACAGATCGTCCAATCCATGAAAACATAGCTACCAAACACACACACGGCTACAAGCACTGAAACAATTGGTTTGTTTTTCACACAGATGTATTATGAGTTGGTATACATTATAAATGTACGATTTTTTTTAAACTATATTGACTTGACCATTTTAACCACACCAGGACACAAATTAACTCAACTCTGCACTAAGATATAATCCTGTATCACAGGCACTAAGCAACGATATGGTATATACTATATAGATACCTAAGAATATAATGGTTACCGGTCTTGGATGTAGTATTCTTATCTATGTAGTATATACCAAATCGTTGCTTAGTTACTGTGGCACAAGTTCTTGCGATACTTACTGCAGGGCTGAGTCAATGTGTGTGTCGTTATGTGGTTATTATTATTATTATTTTTCAAACGGTATATATTTTTGTCACATGTATACGTTATTTATATTGACATCTTTTGTACCTAATGTAATGTGACAAGCAATAAACGATTTTAGTTTAAGTAAAACCCTACAAATACAGTTACAAAGTTTCGGTAAATGGGTCTGCGAATTTATTAAATTGGATAATTTATACGACGTCATTAGTTATTTAGTGATTCGTATATAATATTTGGCAAACTATTTCAGTAAACATGTTAGAGATTTAGTTAGATTTACGATCGTTTACCGGATTTCAAAGTTACCTAACGTGTGTTTAAATTTGAACTAATTTAATAATTGTAACGGTCGCATTTGTTATTTAACTCTAAGGAGGTCAAATAGAGTTCTTACTTCAATTTTTTTAAACCAAAAACCACAGCCTTGAGAAATAAAAAGTTACAGGAAAAATAAGCTTGTCTCATGCCAATAAACTCTCAACTTATCAAACTCTTTATAATAGGGGATATTTGTTACTTTTTTTGTTTGATTTATTATAATTCGATACCACATACATACACAAATCCGTTAGATTTTCTCTAATATCTGACTTATTAACCAAGTTATAAAGCTTCAAAGGCGTTGGTTAGACGGAGAGATCCGATATGTACAATGACGTCAAAGTACACGGGTGCCATAAAACTTCCATAGAGAAGGTTGTTCTGATGAGCGAGATATATTTAGTTTTAATGGTTAAATCTCCCTGGTTTATCGTTCAATTCTATTTATGTTTTCACTGAAAATATACTATTCCTACATACTTCACGATAAATTGATTGAATGATCAAATTACATTTCATGCATATTCCCTGTACCGCATGGAAGTCACCTTTTTCACTACAAGAAGTACTCTGAAAATACCTCCGCACCTATTAGTTCGTGAGATGTATCTCACAGCCGGACAAAAAAATATTGCAAACAAAAAAAATAATTACATAGCTCAATATTTTTATTTTCAACAAACCATAGACAAAAGACCGGTGACAGTTGTTTTTTTTCTGTGTCACAGACTAGAATTAGCGCAATTAGACATCGGGCGCGTCGTAAATCTTCACGGCAGAGAAACGTAACGTAGATAAGAGATAACTGATGTGCCATCTGTCTAGAGAATGTGTGTTAGTTCTTTTAATTACCATGCCCCGCGGGATTCGCCATCGTGATACAAACAATGGCCAGGATTAGTGTTGCAAGGGAATTAAAAAAAATGTTTTAACTACATTTTTCATCAATTTGGTTGATATAGGGTATAAAAATTATAAAATGTTTGTTTTTACAGCTGTTTTTGTATTCCTTGCCTTTACAGGGATATCGTCTTAGCGACAAAGTACAACAAAAAAAAAAACATTTCTAAATTCAAATTCAAATGACTTATTTGTTAGATTATTAGATAGTTTCATAGAAACAAGATCAGCTGTATTTTTTTTTTAATTTCCTGAGATAAAATGTCTACCACAAGTGTATATTACATTATATTTGTGAAAGATTTCTATCGGAAAAGTAATGTCAAAGATACCATACACATATCTATGGATCGACCTAACCTGTTTGGACTTTGTACCGTTCTTAAGTTGTACAGCATAAGGATTGATATTGCACTGAACGTGAAGCTTGATATGTGACCGTCTGCACGTTGAAACGAACAAAAATTCATTTTACATTGAATGTGAAAATGCATGACCGTATTGCCAAACGCATTTTCACCGCTCAGTCCAACCACTGCAACTCCTGTTCACCAGGATCAACAGTGGCGTCCTTTGATCGAATAATCAACAAATTATGCAGCTGTGCAATGACGCACAGGCTGTGCCCGGACACACTACCGGCTGTCTTGGGACCCGCAACTAACTTAATCAGAACAAATAGGAGGTAGTAAGATACCGATTTCAGACTTCCCTCCCAGCAAAGCGGAGACAGCAATTGAAATGGCGCAGAGGCCAAAAAACTAAAGGGGAAACAGTCAGGAGACGCCTGACCGTGAAAACACCACTGTGCCACTAACTAACAGGGGATAAATTAAATAATAACCTAAATGTTACATCGGTAATATTGCCAAACGCATATGTCACCACCACAAATCGATCTATGTGTATAAGATCTATTTCAGTACTCCATGACAGTAACATCCGTGGATCTATCTGAAGCATTACATCAATTATAAACATCATGGCCTCAGGATAAACCTGGACAACAATCGAAATTCGACCTTAACTTGTTACTCATAGAGATAAAACTCTATTGCAACTTTGAGGTTATATTTAGAATAGCCCGCCATATTTAAAGGAAATGCATTAAGTTTATAGCGAAGAGGTTTTATGCTATTATTATTTTTTGATGTTAAGTAATACTTCTTTTTTGCTTCCATAGTGGAATGCAGAAAACTGATAAACTGTTAAATACAAGGTACTTATTAACGAACAATTTATTTGTTGCCTAGTCGAGCAAAAAAAAAAACACGGCAATAACTTTCTTGCCCCCATTTTCCATTTTGATTGAATATCTTGTTCATTGTTATTCTTGTTCTTCAAATTTGTTTTTGCTAAAGAAACTCCTTCAAAATTCAATTAATCATTCTTACTCACAAGTTGCGCCACCTCTGTCAGCATTAATAAGCCAGAAAAGATGTTTACCTGAAACAATTTATTTAATATTAATCAATAAATACGTACCAAAGCTTAGCATTATAAATAACTCTGCAATGTTTCGAAGTAAATAGGTTTTGTCGCAAAATTTACGTCAGAACTGTAAATTAAAAAATATTTCATTACTTTTCCCGATAGATGTCATTACCTACTGCTAAAGCCCGCTTCCTTCGCTTCCGGCGGGAAACGGAAGCACCGCCATAACTTGCACAACTTTCTCGGACGTCAAATAAACTAAATAGTTGAGAAAATTCACCGCCCATTATCTATAAGTGCAGATATTCACGAAGGAGCTATGGTTGTGATGACTCGTACATGCATATCGTTCTAGTGTGCAACCTCTTTTCTGAACGAACTCGAGATTACGCACACTGAAACAACATGCATGTACGTACACGCCTGGCAAAACTAACACAACCATAGTCGAACGTTTTTGGTAAGATAGAATAACTATACACCATGCATCATCCCAACCTACATATTTGTCGTTCTTAAGTTGTAAGGCATAAGGATTGATATCGCACTTGTTATGTGAAGCTTCAATGAGGCGGTGTTTTGTAAGAAAATTGCTTTTTAAATTTACTGTCACTGTAATTCTTTGGTAGTTTATTTAATTAATTATGCTTGTCGTTTAGGTTATGAAGTTGAATTTGTTCGTTAAACTGTATTTATTGGTCGCTAATACAAGCATTGTAACGTATTTGTTCTCGGCCGAGATGTATTTAAATATTAAGATTTGGTGGCGCAGTGATGTAAACAGCCGACTACTACGCTTGAAGTTCCGGGTTCGAATACCAGCGGAGGCGAAACTTTGAGTTATTTGCAAGACGCGTTTTTTCGCTTACCGGTCTTGGATGTTGTATTTTAATCTATGTAGTTTATACCGTATCGTTGCTTAGCGCCTGCGATACAAGATTATATCTTACTGCAGGGCTGAGTCAATGTGTGTGTCGTGATGTGGTTATTATTATTTATCGTACAAACAAAATTGAAAACCGAATTTAAAGATTTTTCTCAATTCTTTTGCATTTTAATTTACATATATATACCTACTCGCTACCAGCACCTTTGCTCGTACACAAGCTAATGGCTGACATTCATTCATGCTTTCTCCAAGCATTTCTAGATCACAACGTACCTACGCCTTATGGAAACTAGGTCTCACCGGACATCATGGTGGCATGGGGAGAATAATGGTGTATTTATAACTTTACTAGCAACCTTACTAAAGGAGTTACTTTGCTTGAACGGGAAGTACCTGTTAAAATTTTCTTATTTCGTTATTGTAATTTCTTGTAAATCAGCCGGATTTTATTTATAAAATACTAGCGTTTTAACCAGTGTATATCTGTAGTGCTGTACAAGTGTGGAATACAACGATTTGGCTGGTATTTTCGTCATCTCCCAAGTAACTCAATAAAGTATCATTTGTAGATATTATATACATGTTTTCGTAACATTTTATACTATAACTAAGATTGTAATGAAAGATTGTATTATGATATTGAAAACAGCAACTACGGAGGTTCCTCGCCGGATTCCTCCCCGTAGACAGGCATTCCGAACCGGTGGTAATTTAAAAAGAATTTTGACGATTTAAAAGTACTTATTTTAAGTCCATTTGAATAAAGAATTATTTGATTTTGAAAGCCTGCAGTAACAGTACTAGCATGTTACTGTAGGCGGATTCATCATTTCATCTTCATCCTATCATTATTCATCTCATCATCATTTCATTTCTCATCAAAACTTGATAATAAATATTACTTGACACTGGCAAAATACACCAAAAATTATCAAAAAAACGTTCAACCCGTAAATAAAATTAAAATTAAAAACCTTACCTCTACCTTTACTAAGAAAATATACTTTTTTTTTCTTTTTTTTTTAGAATTTCTACTAAAGTGTGTTTCCTTTTTTAAATTTTCAAATAGCAACGTTAAAATCTAGTTGATTATTTTTCGTACATCTGAAATCAGTCACTTAAAATATCATAATTTTTTAATTATCCGTAAACAATGAAATACCGAGGGTAATTTCTGTGAATTTCCCACAGTGTGAATTATTTATAAACACAGATAAAATTTAAAAATATAGGACCTGCCTGTTTTGTTTATCTATGTACGTTTTGTTTATCTATGTACGTTTTGTTTATCTATGTACGTTTTGTTTATCTATGTACGTTTTGTTTATCTACGTACGTTTTGTTTATCTATGTACGTTTTGTTTATCTATGTACGTTTTGTTTATCTACGTACGTTTTGTTTATCTATGTACGTTTTGTTTATCTACGTACGTTTTGTTTATCTATGTACGTTTTGTTTATCTACGTACGTTTTGTTTATCTATGTACGTGTTGTTTATCTACGTACGTTTTGTTTATCTATGTACGTTTTGTTTATCTACGTACGTTTTGTTTATCTATGTACGTGTTGTTTATCTACGTACGTTTTGTTTATCTACGTACGTTTTGTTTATCTATGTACGTTTTGTTTATCTACGTACGTTTTGTTTATCTATGTACGTTTTGTTTATCTATGTACGTTTTGTTTATCTATGTACGTTTTGTTTATCTACGTACGTTTTGTTTATCTATGTACGTTTTGTTTATCTACGTACGTTTTGTTTATCTATGTACGTTTTGTTTATCTATGTACGTTTTGTTTATCTATGTACGTTTTGTTTATCTATGTACGTTTTGTTTATCTATGTAATGATTATCGTTAGTTAATTAATTACACGTAATGAATGTTTCATGGAACGTAAGTTTCGAGAAGATTTTTTTATTTTAATGTCAAAAGAAAAAGTAAACTGACCCGTTGACATTTTTTATTTACCTCAATAACTATGTGATTAAATATATAAAATCGAAGTAAATGAATAAAACATTATTATTTGTCGACCTCGGTGGCGCAGTGGTGTAAACAGCCGACTGCTACGCTAGAGGTTCCGGGTTCGAATCCCGGCGGGAGCGGGACTTTGTGTTATTTGCAAGACGCATCGTTTCGCTTACCGGTCTTGGATGTTGTATTCATATCTTTGTAGTATATACCATATCGTTGCTTAGTTCCTGTCACACAAGTTCTTACGGTACTTACTGCAGGGCTGAGTCAGTGTGTATGTCGTGATGTGGTTATTATTATTATTATTAATACTATGTTTTTACCATTTCCTATGTTCGAAATATTTCTATAGTCAGCAGATTTTTTACATCAAGGGCAAACAACCAGACGTTTCAGCATCAGCTGATGGTAACTGATACCGCTGTCTATTGACACAATGGTGCCCTTAATGTCATAACTACAACACCGCCAATGCGTTGTCCTTGTACAGATAAAGATGTTATACCTCTCGTATACAGTACCACCACTGTACATTTTTTCTGTTGACTTTGCGACCTACATAGCGCCGAGCCGTAATTTAATATTTTAACTAATTATACATCAGTGCATAACTAACTAACTCACGATCAGCATCAAGTGAAGGAAAGTCTAATAGCATACTTATTGTTACCAAATTTAATCACAACATTTAATAAACCTTTTCATCTTGGACTCAATTTATTACTTTCAACGCACTCAACTAACAAGCAAGTGTGAGAGCTAACTGGCTCCTGCATCTCGTGTCGGTAATCACACTGGCTCTCCGATCCTTCGAACCGAAACACAGCGGACTGCTTCACGTTGTAAATATAAAGGACTAAGAATGGTACGTACTTTATAACATAGTTAAGTATATTATATAATCGTCGCAGCAAAACCAATTTGCTTCAAGTAATCCCCTACTTGAGTGGGAATAAAGCTTACGATCTTTAATTAAATGTTACAAGTGGCAAAAATCTAATCAAGGAATTCCCGCCTCAACCAATTTTCTGATCTGGCGACACAGAGGCAAAGGCTGTAAGATATACAGCCACCTTTGACATGGCAATATCACTACATGTGTTGGTAGGTACACACTCTTGTAGACCTCCAAAGAGTTTGTAGCTACCAATAAGTTAGGCAATGTATGTTGGCCTATCACAGATATTCCATCTCACCATAAATATTTTTAAATCAAAGCTAAAGTTTTAATTTTGCTAGTGTGCGTGAGTAATCTTTACTGAGCAAACGCGAGGTTACACACACTGAAACAATATGCATGTACGCCTGAAAAAAACTAAAAAAACCTTAGTCGAACTTGCCCCGTGAGATGGATGTCCGTAACAAAGATTTATATCGTTAGGTACTTTATAATATCATCTGAATAAAAGCTTACGTTTACATTGCTACATTAGTTTATTTTGAATAATATATTAATTTTGTTTTCAATCGTGTCGTTTATGTAAAATGGATCTACGATGTTGTAAAAACAAATAATTTCGAATCTTAATCATTGCCAACATTGTTTTCTATCTATATATGTATTTATCTATTAGGTACTTATGTCGTTGTTTAGTTCAAATAAAACTAGCCTGTGGCTAAGTTTGGGACTAACAAAATTCTCCCGAGATATTATTATTATATTATTAAGTCATTTATTTAAAAAAATTGCCCAATAAAATCTCACATTCTTAGATTCAAAGCCAACAAGTTACCAACCAACGTACCACATTGGTGACACCGTCTGTGTGTAGCGGACATGACAAGAGGATGCATACTCCCTTTAATTTCGAAGGTCACAAGTCGTTCGAGGGTGAGAGGAAGAAAATTAAATTATTAGGAATTCTTTATTTGAAATTTTATTGCTGGCACATACAAGAATCGGGAAAGAGGTTTTTACGATGGAGTTTACTAAAGCTCTTCGCATATTGAATAATTTAAGACCGAAAATCGAAAAAATAAGCCAGGTGGACTTTTTAACTAAAAGTTTTGTCATATTGTTGAAAACGCAATTATCTGTAAAATCTTACAATACAATGGAAATCAAATGAAAACAGTAAAAATGACGTTTACAAGTGACTTGGACGTGGTAGCTCAGCTTATTGTGTGTCTTGGTTATCCGACCGACCAGCATTTCGCATGTTTATGTTGACAGGTTGCGAATCTGTCGCCACTATCCGGGCACAATGAGGAACACGGCAGCTACAACTTACGGCAATCCGAGACTCGAACCCTCGACCTGTCGGATCGGGTCGGTCGGTTATCCAAGGCACGTAACAAACTGAGCTACCAATGCCACCAAATTCAAAACAAATCATCCACGGGAATATGGTTTCACCTGCCCTATTGGACAAAATAAAAATGTCAGTTCCCAACAGGATCCCAAGGCACAAAATCACCAATCTCCTCGCTACCTCTTTATCCAAAACAAACCTTGGACAACACGCCCCTCTTAATAGGATGATGATGAGCTATAATATGAGCGTGTCTTTGAACGGCGACATTGACATCTTCCACAACACTGAGCATCAGATAAGGCGGCTTTTAATTAAAAATCCTGACTCTGATAACACTTAGCACAATTGTCTTAATCCTGGATATTTTTATTAATATTAATATTATTTGCCATTATTTTTAAGATTCTATTTTTGTTTTTATTTTAAGTTTAATAGTTCATTTTAAATTAAGTTTTATATTTATTAGTAATTTGTAAATGTATTTATTATATTGTATTGTTACGCCTGCACCATTTAAAATGTTGCATGCATCTGTAATTGGCGTGTACACTAGACTATGCACCATTATAATAAAATATTGTATAGATTTATGTACACGCTGTTGATGTGGCAATTTCAATAAATAAAATAATAAATAAAATAAAATAAATAATTTCATTTCAGTTTAGTTCAACTTTATGAAAGCGAGCAAAGTCACGGGCGTGGCCTGTATTACGTTATAATAATTAATTTTACATACAACAGTCCGGTTTCTAATTGATCTACATGCGATTATGTGTTGTGAAAACAATGAATTATTAATTAGAAACGTTAGATTAATAACGAACGGAGTCAATGTCTTTATCAATACCTAATTATTAATTATTTTAAATTTAACATGTTAATGGGCTTATTTTGCTTGTTTTTTTATTTTCAATTAGCATTTAAAAACCTAATAAAAATCATGTGTACAATGAAGTGTGCCCATAGCACTGGCTGCATTTCCACGCTGTACAGCGATGCTCAGCCTCTGAGCGAAATGCAGACCAGCGTTACGGTCACGACTCTCTTTTATTAATCTAATATTTAAATTAATAATTAAAAATAATAAAGTTTGAGGCCTCCTTTTGATATTTATAAAAATAGCGTATGCCAGGAAACTCTGTTTTTAAAACATACCTAAATTAGTAAAAGATGACCTATGACAAATTCAATTTTCGGGAAACAACAGAAAATAAACATGATTTGAACTGACATTTCTTCACGCTTGATTTACGTCATTGTAATGTAATTTAAATACATTTTTAGTTTCTGCTGGTGTTCACGCCCGCGGAATGATGGCCCTTGTCTAAGGGGGCTGATTATGGAAACAAAAGTAAGTGGAGGTTGCTTGGCGGGAACGAGAAGTGTCAGTTGAAATTTTCTTATTTTATTGTCTTTTCTCGTATTTCAGCAGGATTTAATGTGTAAAATGCTAGTGTTTTAACCAGTGAACATCTGTAGTGCTGTACAAGTGTGGAGAAAGTGAAATACGACGATTTGGCTGCTCTTTTCGTCATCTCCCAAGTAACTCAATAAAGCCTACAGTAACCGTACTAGCATGTTACTGTAGGCACATTCACTATTACATCTATCATTCATCTTTTCATCATTTCATTACTTATCGAAACTTGACAATGAATATTATTTGATACTGTGAAAAATACTTAATAATTATTGCCATGATGATGGCAAATGCCATTTAAAAAAAGTATATAAGTGTTGCGTGTTGCGTATTGCCGCGTGTGTTTGTTTGGTCGGGTTGAAGAGAGTTGTGGATTTTTTTAAATTTATAATTATTAAACCAACAGCACAAACAAGTTTACAAAAAAATATCACTTAGAACTCACAAATAGGCCAATACAAACACAATTGTTCAGAGCAAACGAGTGAACGGCAATCAATTTTACTATTAGATAAGGTAGTTAAGTGTAAGTGTGTGTGGATGTAGGTGTGTGAGGAACTGTGTGTGTGTGTGTACGTGTCAATATTTCGTCTGCAGAAGTTCAAAAATTTGATGCCTAAATGCTATTGTGTATTTGTGATAGAAAAACACCATATTAATGTGTTATTATATTATAAAACAATGTATATATAAAACATGTTTTGTTATATTCCTATTTTTGATCAGATTCGTATACTTAATCATTTTTTTAAGCAAACGGCTCACCTTATGGAATGTGATACCGTTGCTTGTTTACACGGCGATGCACTTGATATCTTACAAAGACAACACTGACAATGCGTTGGTGTACAGGTAACGGTAGTAAATACAATGCTCTTTGCGGGACGAGTTGCCTTGTACACATAGACACCAAACTTTGACATAACAACTACACACGGCAATACATCAACCTTACCTCTTTGGACTTTGTGCCGTTAAGTTGTACAGCATGAATTCAAAATGAAAATGTAATAGATTTAAAATAAGTGCTTTCGAATCGTCGTTTTTAGGGTTCCGTATCCAAACGGGACTCTATTTCTAAGACTTCGCTGTCCGTCCGTCAGTCAGCGGGCTGTATCTCATGAACCATAGCAGCTAGAAACTTTCCAGAGAATGTCTATTTCTGTTGCCGCTATAACAGCAAATACTAAAAACATAAAGAAATTAAATGATTCTCATACAAATAACCTGATTTTTTGGCCTGTTTTGGTTTGCTCTCGTTTGTTTTATGAAATTTTCAAAAAATTATATAATGTTTAGTATTACAAGGTACGCTACCCATCATTTATTTATTTTTATTAAAACAATATCACAGTTTAACAGGTGACCTAAAACACTATGATACTTAAGTCTAATACATTTATAGTTAATTGTAATTAACTGCAAAACATATACTTGACGGCCTGTCATCAATCACGTCACAATATCTCTTACACTCGACATATGCATTGGACGACCTCGGTGGCGCAGTGGTGTAAACAGCCGACTGCTACGCTACAGGTTCCGAGTTCGAATCCCGGCGGGGGCGGGACTTTGTGTTATTTGCAAGACGCATTGTTTCGCTTACCGATCTTGGATGTAGTATTCTTATCTATGTAGTGTATACCATATCGTTGCTTAGCGCCTGCGATACAAGTTCTTACGATACTTACTGCAGGGCTGAGTCAATGTGTGCGTCGTGATGTGGTTATTATTATTATTACATTCGTCCATCGCTATGCAAACACATCGCACTCCGGTACCGATGTCAGAAACGCATTCAGCAGGGTCAGTCCTCGAACCAGAGGTGACTTTCATGTTCATGTTCGATTCTTACTCGCAAACGACTGGCTTTTTATTATTATCTACCACCGGTCCGGAATGCTATCTACTGGAAGAAGCCGGCGAGAAACTTCCGTAGCTGGGGACCTTGATTTTTGATGTGAAGGTTTACGTGTGGCCGTCTGTAGTGCGCTTATGTTTATAATTACAGAACGCTAATCGTAATAACTTGTTAACTCTGCTTTCTATGGCTGTGTGCCGTGACCGCTCCGCTTCACTGCAGTACAGGAAGCAACGAGGAGTGTTCGACATAAACACTTAGTAAACAGCTCAATAGGCTAATATATATTTATTTTAATTGTATATACATATCGGGGCACACCCACCACTGCAACTCCTGTTCACCAGGATCAACAGTGGCGTCCTTTGATCGAATAATCAACGAATAATGCAGCTGTGCAGTGATGCACAGGCTGTGCCCGGACACCCTACCGGCTGTCTTGGGACACGCACCGAACTTAATCAGAACTAATGGGAGGTAGTAAGAAAGCGGTTTTAGGCTGGAAGGGATCCAGCAAAACGGTCCAGAGGCCAAAAGCTAGGGGATCTACGGTCAGGAGACGTCTGACCGTCAAAACACCACGGCATGCCACTAACTAACAGGGGATAAATTAGATACTAACCTAAATCTTACACCAGTAATATTGGTGACAAAAACATAACAACATATATAATAATTAAGCTTTTTATATATTTATTTAATAATGGGTAATGTAACACATACGTTACGCACAAACACACACACTCACAGACACGTACTAGGCAAGTTATAACAATAACCACATCACGACACACACATTGACTCAGCCCTGCAGTAAGTATCGTAAGAACTTGTGTCACAGGAACTAAGCAACGATATGGTATAAACTACATAGATAAGAATACAACATCCAAGACCGGTAAGCGAAACGAACCCGGAACCTCTAACGTAGCAGTCGGCTGTTTACACCACTACGCCACCGAGGTCGTCAAAAGGCACAATGAAATGCATGCAATAAATAATCTAAACAGTAACAAGTCTAGATACAAAATACAGTGGACCCCCGGTAGTCCCACCCTCATTTTGCAGGGCAGTGGCGAACTATCGAATTTGCCGGATTGTAGTGTACTGACTAGACAGGGGCCGGATTACCGGGGGTCCACTGTATAATGCAGTTATGGAAGAGCGGGCCTTCCTAGTGCAAGCAAAATGTATTTGCTTAAATGGACGTTTCAAAAATTTGTATATTTTAGACTCAAGTTACTAAAGAAATTAAATTATTTTGAATTTTGATATTGATATTTGAATATACTCGTATTTATCGCATTCTCTCACACTAGACTGTAAGATGTATTAGTGGCTGAATATAAAATATATTTAAATAAATTACAGAATCTGGTGTTACTCGCCTCGCCTGTATCTTCCCCAAACTAGGTTTTCGGAACCGATGCTCGAGTCATTTTAAATAAAAATTAAATTCATCTGACGATTTCTATTTTTTTTTTTTAAATAAACGGAAAAAAGTAATTCTATTTGATTTTGATGTTTTAATTTATTTATAAGTTATCATAATTATGTTTGTAATGTCATTTCCATAAATAAGTGTGTGTGTGTGATTTACCTTTACTATTTGATACTGTGAAACTTGACAATTAATATTATTTGATACTGTGAAAAATACTTAATAATTATTGCCATGATGATGGCAAATGCCATTAAAAAAAAGTATATAAGTGTTGCGTGTTG
Source organism: Choreutis nemorana (assembly GCA_949316135.1). Classification (NCBI taxonomy): domain Eukaryota; kingdom Metazoa; phylum Arthropoda; class Insecta; order Lepidoptera; family Choreutidae; genus Choreutis; species Choreutis nemorana. Next base: position 6,455,865 of record OX438622.1, read on the forward strand.
CGTATTGCCGCGTGTGTTTGTTCGGTCGGGTCGAAGAGAGTTGTGGATTTTTTAAATTTATAATTATTAAACCAACAGCACAAACAAGTTTACAAAAAAATATCACTTAGAACTCACAAATAGGCCAATACAAACACAATTGTTCAGAGCAAACGAGTGAACGGCAATCAATTTTACTATTTTTTTTGTTATTGTACTACTCGTGCAACGCATTGGTGCGATGCACCGCTCACACTTTATACTAAACATAACATAACATAACACAAACTCATTATCCCTCGAGAGGGGTAGGCAGAGGTAATTGATTGAAATTATATTATAATAACAACGTAATACAAAAGTTAACGATGGTTGCTACGAATGTAATTACCGGCACGAGAGGTATAACATACAGAACAAGTTTGGAGTTCCAGATATAAAGGGCATTGTCGTGTCAGTAGGCGCGGTATCACTTTCCGTAAGGTGAATCGTCTGCTTGTTTATCCGTAACGTTGTATACAAATGAAATGAAGTGGAGCAGCAGATGATTTTCCGCCACCTTACAAACCAGTTACCATCAGTGGCGTGCGTAGAGTTTTAGTAAAAGGCCGAGAGATATACTTCATACTTCCGTTGTGGACTTGCTAGCGTTGACGAGCTCAGCAAAACAATCAGAAGGTTGCGAACATGTCAGCAAAACCACAATTCCGGTGGCTTTAAAAAGTCTTTTGATTTGTTAATGAATTAATAAGAGCGCGAACTTATTTTAGTTTGATAGGGCAAGCCCGGCTTTTTGGCTTCTATGACAGTACCGCCACTGATTACCATAAAATTATGGTAGGTGATACCGCCGCCTATCAATACGACGATGCGTTTGACACGACAAGAGTACCGGCAATGCGTTGCCCATGTAGAGTTAGAGATGCTATACCTTTTGTGCCTGTTATATCGAGTTGTAATGGCGTGTAAAGGAATAATATTTTTGAAACGCCTTGGGGAGGGGGATGCGGGCATTGGCTAAAAGTATAAAGAACTCAGATGATTTTGGGAGGATTAACAGAAAGTTCCGCCCTCGCCAGGACTTGAACCCAGATCCTCAAGCATAGCAGTCGGCTGTTTACACCACTGCGCCACAGAGTTTATTACGAGTATATGAAAAAAAATTGTTGGCGATGTTTGTGGTAATAAATATTTAATTTACAGTTTCATCATATCCTTTGGATAGCTTCTGATCAGTGGCGGTACTGTCATACAAGCCCAAAAGCCCGGCTTGCCCTATCGAACCAAGGTAAGTCCGCGCTCTCGTTCATTCATTACTTTTCAAATCAAATAACAATACGCTTTGCATAGCATGGTTCAAAATTCGCGCTAATTCCAACGCGTAAGTATGAAGTGTAGATTTAAGAGTAATGAGGCAATAAGACATTTATCGAAATGAATTATAAAAACTACAATAACGTATCTCTCGGCTTGCCCTATTCTAATACTCTAGGCACGCCACTGCTTCTGATCTTTACTATTTTATTAGTTAAACTTAACAACATCTATTTGTTTATTTAATATGAAACTTAAAGGTTAAAAATTAAATTTTTGCAAGATCCATTAATATTTAAAGTCTATAAATAAATTTTGTGATCCGCCGGTCCTCGCGTATGTGTACTAATATCTAGTAAGTTATTTTGTCCGTTCGTACGTCTGCCAACTATAATTAAAATGATGGTATCTGCTGCGTCTGCCGCGATGTAAAATCAACGTTTTAATGGCGGAACATTTATCATGTATATATTTATTTTCAAGACATTATAACTGATTTGAAATACTACACAACGCATCTTTAACTTAAAATATATTTTAAATAATGAATCTTCAATATTGCCAGAAAACTCTTCAATAGCAATGGCGTCTGTGTGTGACGTCAGCCTTCCGTAAACTCTAGCAAGGTTGCCAACTTAGTGATTTTTTCCTAAAGTTTGGGGTAAAACACATAAACAGATTGGGATTTAAGAGAAATTCAATAAATGTTAAATATATCGAAATGAGCAAAACAATCTAACGAGTTTGGACCCCAAAATCAATGTTGCTATTTTTTATCATAGTGTAAAACTCCATTCCGAATGCTAAAAAAAAAACTAGAAGAATTAATTAAAAAACGTCAAACGCATGTTTTATAATGTAATTGATAAATAAAAATACAGAGAAACAAATTATAAATTAAAAATGGGAAGTTAAAACTGTGTTGTTGGTAACACTAAGTGGAAATAAAATGTCAAATCGGACCATCCGGAGCTCTGACGTCACGCGCTTTCGAATAGCGTTTTAGCAATATGGCGGATAATTGATTTTTATAATTTAACCAAATTTTGCAAAATCGCAGACGTAATTTGAAACTTTACATAAAATATGAACATAAACTCACGCCGTAATCCCTCGCGAGGGGTTGGCAGAGGTTACACACCGCATTTCGTATGTTTATGTTGAGTCCCAGTGTGACAGGTTGCCAATCCGTCACCACTATTCGGGCACAATGAGTAACATGTGAGCTTTAACATGGCAACACGAAACTAGAACCCTCGACTTCGGATCGGGTCGGTCGGTTAACCAAGGCATGTAACAAACTGAGCTACCGCGTCCACCAGGTCCCAGTCGTCGGTAGTAACTTTACACTCTATTTTATTATTATTAAACATTATTTCAGTGATTGTCATCATCCTTATCGGAGACGTTTTTTCCATTACCGGATTATCAACCAATAAGTACGTGCATACTCTCGGAAAAACTTCATGCATGCATACCTCTTATTTGCATACTATAATGATGTTTATTTAACTAAGAATCCGTCTGTTTACAAGCGACATTGTTTGAATTTCTACGATTCAATCAACAGGTTAGAATTCTTCAAACATGAATTGGATATAATTTTGACAAGATTTTATACGAGAAACGTAATTATTTTAATGTAGATTAATTAGATACTAACCTAATCTTACATCAATAATACTGGTTTCAAAACTTTTTAAAGGCACGGAAGTTTCTCTTCGTTTTCACAAGATCTGGGTAATAAATAGGACCACACGCAGAAACCTGAATCGAATTTAACATGATCGACCGTTCGTCATGCCAGAGATTACACTTCCACAAGATGTGATGGGCAGTTTGTATAAATTCATGATCCGAAGTTGAACATCGCAGAGAGGTGACGGCACCAAATTAAATGAATAAAGTTTGCCCTTAAAGTTACCATGCCCAATCAGGAAATGGGCGACCCAATGATCGATATTTAGCCACGCTTTATTTAACCGTTCTGCACTATAGGGAAAAAAATAAATAAATGCCGCCCTTTAGTCGAAGTATTCCATCTAGTTTGCCATTCGTCAATTAGTTTTTCCTGAACGTTTTCATTACTATCAAATAATCTACTGATTTTAGCCCTATCCTTCGGTTTAGGAAAATCTGAACTCATACCATTCCGCGAATTATAATACATTGCTGCACGCCGTTGTATTTCTAAATCTACGGGTAGAACACCCGCAAGGATCAGAAGGGCTTCAGTGCTGACGGTTCTATACGCTTTACAAAGAAAAATTAAAGCTAATCTCTGACTCTGAAGCAGTTTACGTCGCGTAGCGCCGATCGTGGCTCTAAATTGATCGTGGCGCCCACACGGGGGCTCCGTAACAAATGCAATCCAAGAAAGTAGCAGTATAAATTATTTTTAATGATTTAAAAGACAAACCCCAGGTTGAAGTCGATATTCTATTTAACGCATAAAAATTTCGTTTTGATTTTTCGCTGACTTGCTTAATGTGCTCAATAAAATGAAATATTTTTTCAAGTATCAAACCGAGATAACAAACTGAGTCTTTCTTTTTAACTGTAACTGAATTAAAATTAAAGCGCGGTAGACCTACTAAGTTTCTTTTTAATATTAAATACTGTGTTTTGTGAGCCGCAAACTCAAGATGATTTCTCGTCCCCCAGTCGGCCACCAGACGTAGGCAGGAGTCAGCTAACAACCCAACTCCTGTTCTCGTATGAGATTGTATGAGCAGGAGACCGTCGTCTGCATGACCCGTCAGTGAACAGTTTACCCGTAATGGTATTGACAAGAAGTCATCAAATTCGATGTTCTCGAGATACGGCCTTAGCACTAAACCCTATGGACAGCCCCGACTTCGACACCGCATGATGACCAAGTTGAAGCTTAGTTGTTCCATATATAAAGTAATTGTATATTAAGGAATATACATTGCTGTAACAACCTCTGTTTTTAAGATTGAGCAATAATATTGGCCACCATGCATTATCAAAAGCACCAGAGATATCTAGGAATACACCTATGACGTATTTGAAGTCCGATGATTCTACCGATTTTCTCACCGAGATAGCCGCGTCGATTGTTAATTTACCGACAGTAAAACCGAATTGACGTTCGTGAAAAGTCGGACCGCCCGGAAGAAGCTGAGGTACGATGAGACGCTTTAAAAGTTTACCCAGGGATGGTAACAGGGTAATGGGTCTATTAGGTATGATTTAAATTAGCCCGCGGCGCCAAATCTAAGGAAAAATCCCATCAGCAATGCAACGGTTATACACAATTAAAATAGAATCCCCAGCGGACTTTACGACTTCCTGAATCATCTTATTCGATATTTTGTCTTCCCCAGAGGCCTTATTAACCGGTAACTCTCTAACAACTTTGACAAGTTCACCTAAAGTTGGAAGATCAGACGAAGGAGATATGGGTGGAACTGAAGCCAGGAGTGTAACTTCGCGATGAAAATCGGTATCATTTTCTATAATGTCGTCTGGAATAAGAGCGTTAAGAATGTAGATTGTTAATGGTAATATAGAGAATTTATTTACAATGTCAAGGGCAAAAGAGCAATCGGTCCAATTGATGGAAAGTGATACCGTGTCGTGGAACGCCAGGAGCATGCGTTGCCCATGCAGAGGTTACAGAAGTTTTTCTCGAGCCGGTAATTACACTGGTTCTCCAATCTTTAGAACTAAAACACAGCTAGATCACGTTGTAAATGTAAAAGAGGGTATGTAAGATATATTCACGTTCTAAGGGATAGTGTTCTTTTCTTGTTTGTGTATTCAATTTTATTTATTTCTTTTACTTTATTTTATTTATTTAGGGACGTCTACAGCAAGTACATTACACAAACATATAAAAATCACATATTATAAACAGTAACTGATGTACATGCCTATAACAGACGAACACAACATTTACAAAGGCTACACACATAGTATTCTAAAATAAAAACAGGTCACAAAGAAAAATTTGTTTAAATAAATTAATAACTAAATTACTGTCCATTGATTTTTTATAGGGATCGCTTTAATACCAAGGTTTATAATTAAAAATAGATGAAAAAACTTGAAGACTTCTGTACCGATTTAAGTGATTCAGCTCACCGCCAATAGGTTGCTCGTGTAGAGGTCACAGATATCTTACTTTTTGTGCTGGTAAATACTAAAAATTATCATTTACTATCTAATCTAGTTTAGTTTTTGGTATTTGGACTGTTTCAATTGCTGTCTCCTCTTTTACTGGGACGAAGGTCGCTTTCTTACTACCTCTTGTTTCTTCTGATTAAGTTCGTTGCTGGTCCTGTGGAAGCCAGTAAAGTGTCCGGGCACAGCCTGTGCGTCATTGCACAGCTGCATTATTCGTTGATTATTCGATGAAAGGACGCCACTGTTGATCCTGGTGAACAGGAGTTGCAGTGGTTTGCCGCGAAAATATCAACATATCATTTCACCTTATTGTTTTCGTAAACATTTCCCTAACCGAGTAGTTAAAGTAACTATATAACCTGTATTTGTTATAGTTATAGTTCAGTTTGAGCTAGAAAAGGTCTGTTTGGAGTGTGCGGCCGAAAGTAGGCCGGCTGCGGAGAGCTGTTTTATATTTTTTAAACTTTCCACCTAGGGCTATCGACTTAGGTTTCTTAAGGAAATATATTATTTATTTATTTTTAGTAATTTTATGGTTTTGTTCACTTTGTCTGCTCTGCAAACTCAGCAAATTTCGTTCCACGACTCCTTCAAGTTTTTTCATCTACTTTTAATTATAAACCGCGGTATGAAAGCGAACACTAAAAAAATCTGTTTGAATGGGTACCGACGCGTTTGCGATCGCGGTCCTGTTCAATTTATTCAATAAAATTTACATCGTGTCTGAATTACACGAACTTTTATTTAATCATTATTATAAAGTAATACTTAATCAATGAAAAATAATTAAAATATGTCAACGTAGATTGCCAAGAGAGACCAATGACTAATATATGGTTGAATGGAAGTCAACATAAACATGAAGTGTGTAACACCTCTGCCAACCGCTCTCGAGGGATTCCGGCGTGAGTTTATTTTTTATTTATGTAAAAATATAACATTAACATCAATATTAAAATTTTCCATCTTAATTCATGCTGCTGGTGGGTCGGGTTGGCGGTTAACCAAAGTATCAACTCTATGAAAAATGTCACAGCAAATGCGGTCAGTCTCCGATGCGGCGCTGTAGCATTTGTACGGCTTTACTGTAATTTATGTCGTAGAATTTCATCTTCTTAATTTTCTCTCAATTTTTCGAGTTCCGTACCCAAAGGGTAAAAAACGGGACCCTATTACTAAGTCTTCGTCCGTCTGTCAGCGGGCTGTATCTCATGAACCACAATAGCTAAACTATTGAAATATTCAGAGATTGTCTAACTCTATTGCCGCTGCAACATTATCTACTCAAAACGCAAAGAATTGAAAAAAAAATAGTTGGGCGCCATACAACAAACGAGATTTTCCCGAAATTTGATCTACTTGATTCTTTTACCAAATTAAAAAGTGCATAACATTTAATTTTATAAGTGGTATAGAATCCATCTTGTGCGAGTCCGACTCACACTTGACCAGTTTTATATATTTATAAAAAAAGGAGATGTCTAATCAGTGGCAACCCTACAGTGATCCCATCCGGACGGACGCAGCTCGGTCTCGAGCCCTCGCTGTCGTCGCTCAAACAACTGTATTTTGCAGCGGATTTAAAAAAGAAATATTGATTATTAAATTTGTTGCTGCTCTTTTTTTTCCTTACGTAATTGCTCCACTGGTTTCCAAACTGTTGCATTGCGACCACTGCGAGTCAGTTTGCTACTTGCTGTTGCATTGCGACCACTGCGAGTCAGTTTGCTACTTACTTTTGACTCGATATATTTACAAAATAAAACAATAATTAAGTGCTTAGTTTACAAACAATATATATATTATGTACTTTACAATACTTTTTACAGCATTTGGTGCTTTAACGTTTATGTTTTTTATAACTTCACTTGATCCCACCAGGTGGACAAAAGTGAAACCTTTTGGACTGAATTTCTATTTGCTAAGTGATAAAGATCTAGTAATTCGAATATAGGTCAGTATGTTTTAAACTGTTACTGCTAAGGCTTTTTAAATCTTTATTATATCGACATTAATTTTCTAGACCTTTATCTAGTCATCTCTTATTACCAGATGAGAATGCCAAATGTAACGAAAAAAAACAAGCTTCTATAGTTCCTAATAGTAGTTCTTATAGTAGAAGAAGTAACGGAATGATTTTTGTTAAGCTTAAGGGGTCTGATATAGTAACAGTGATATATAAAGAAATAAGACCTTATTTGTTTAATGTAGATTTGCGTCAAGTGCCTTCGAATCCGTCAATTATTGATAAAATGTAAATTGTATTTATTTTAAGAGAATTGTGACCGTAACGCTGGTCTGCATTTCGCTCAGAGGTTGAGCATCGCTATACAGCGTGGAAATGCTATAGGCACACTCCATTGTACACATTATTTTTGTTAGGTTTTTCAATATATTAATATTTTTTTAATAAAGTAAGAATACTTTAAATTTTTTTTTATTTTTTTTTATTGTGATTTTTACAAACAATCACCAGGAGAGCTTGTAATGTTGTTTCTGATACTTAAAGATAATTAATGTTAATGTTTAGTTCCTTATTTAAAATAATATATTTGTATTGATGTAAATATACATAAACTGTTATTTACAGAGACGCAATCAAGTTTGATTTCTAGTGCATTTCAACCTTATATAGTGATAGTCATTGATAGTTATATAGTAAAATCAGACCCCTACAAGTTTGTATATTCTCATGTTTGTATAGTTCAGTCTTATGGGAAAAAAGTATATTTCCCATAAGTACGGCCTCTGGGAGAAAGTTTGACAACCACTGTACTCCACTTACAATAATGTAGTCCGAGTAACAACTCTACGTTTCTAAATAAATGGATCTGTGCAGGCTGACAGATAATGTATTCGAATTATGGATAATGCCTTTAAAATATCTAGAAAGTTTAGAGTTTATAAGAAACTTGCAGATTGTCTGTAGTAGCTTAAATATGATTATTTAAATTTAATCGAATTCATTCATTATGTTTTTTTCTGTTGACTTAAGAATATCTCTGGTCTTTTTTTTGTTTCATTCTACCTTTTAGTCGGGAAAGACAAAGAGCAGTAGCCCAAACAGTACCTAAATATTTTTCGTATTTAGAGGTTACTTCTCGTTCCCGCCAAGTCTGGTCAAAATTTAATTTCTAAAAAATCATTTGACCTAGATGAAAGTCTTTTGGTTTTTTTTTTAAGGAATGGAATCCAGTCTTTTGGCTAGTGTTATTTGCAATAATTACATTCGAGGTTATTTGTGACATTGTTTAAAGTGCATATGTTTCCGCGCCTAGTGTCATATTGTATTTATTGTCATGTAAATCCGCGGGTCGTCGACCTGTCGTTTTGACAATTGTCACGGTCACGGTCCGTGACAATAACTCTTGTTTCGCTTCGATTTGTTTTATTTTTTTAACAAAAACTCACGAAAACTTACGAAATCCGCGTAGGTTTTTGTTATAATCTCTTTGAGCGAGTTTGACGCATAATTTACTTGGTTTAAGCGATTTTAGGTTTAAATTTATTAAAGAAAGATTTTTTTATTTGAATTCATGATAATACGTGCTATATTTAAAATTAATAAGTAAATATGTGACTGAACAAACACCAAATAAAAGTTGCTATAACACAATAAATTTCCAGACAAAATAATTAATTTAAAAACCTTAACATGGCTGTATGCGCTAGATCCTTGCGCCTTCAAACATGAAAAAAAAAACAAAGCAATGGTGGCTTGGTGTACGGACCGGTTGGCCGTGAACGGAGTCGCCGGTTCAATGCCCGGGCGGTACACTTAGCCATTGTACACAAAACTGACTCAAGTACTCGACTGGGGCTATACTACCATTGTTCTGGAAAACTTTATTTATAGTAAAATACTATGCTGGTAACTTAAGTTTTTATTTATTATTATAAGTATTAAAAAGTGACTTGGCTGTATAGCCGCTAAATCCTTGCGCACATGTAGGCAGGCATACATAAAAACTATATGCTATTGCGAAATATCACTCACTGATAAAACAAGCAAGAAATATCTGAAACTATATTCTATAAAACTGATTTGGTAGGTCAGAGACCGTTTGCTTTTTTTTTAATTCAACCCCTAAACTGGAAACGTTGGGGATGACCATGAGAGCCGAGGAGAGAAGTTAAATGGAAAAATATTCAATATTTTTAGGTTAAGATATTTCCTAGTCATGCTTAATTCAAAATGGCGTTTGTTTAGTATAACTGTAATATTTTACTGACATCGTTAGCTGTGCTTGTTGTAATGAATATGATGGCCATGATAATAACGTGGTGGCTCAGTTTGTTACGTGATTTGGTTAACCGACCGACCCGATCCGATAGGGTTCGAGTCTCGGGTTGCCGTAACTTGTAGCTGCCATGTTTCTCAATGTGCTCGGATAGTGGCGACGGATTCGCAACCTGCCACACTGGGACTCAACATAAACATGCGAAATGCGGTGTGTAGCAAGCACCTCTGCCAACCCCTCTCGAGGGATGTGAGTGTCACGGCGTGAGTTTATGTTATTTTGTAATAATGATAACCTACGAATATATTCATGACAAAATGAACGAGAAATTTCAGTTACGGACAAACTTACGAACGTTTACTAATAGGGAATATGCATGACTTTTGTATTTGTATATTATAAGTCGATACCACATATTTACGCAAATCCGTTAGATTTTCTCAATAAGTCAGATATTATTAACTAAGTTATGAAGCTTCAAATTGTTAGTTAGACAGAGAGATCAGATATGCACAATGACGTCAAAGTACTCAGGCGCCATACAACTTCCATAGAAAAGGTTATTCTGATGAGCGAGATAGATTTATCTACTTTGACTGGTTATATCTCCCTGGTTTATGGTACAATTATAATCCTGTTTCACTGTGAATGTACTATTTCCACTTACTTTACGATAAATGGATTAAATTATCAAATTAAATTTCATGCATATTCAATATTGATTTATTTATTGGCATAATAAAACACACACGGTGTTAGTATATAATGTATGGTTATAATTGAATTATTAATGTAATTCTAAAGTGTATGCCAAATAAAAGTGTTTGCAACCAAAAGATACCTAAGAAAAAATGCTTACAATTTAGTAAACTATCCTCTTTACTTCCCATACTTTATTAACTTTACATAATAATACAAATTGACGGATAGCAACGTTAAACAAAACGCAAGTGAAATGTAATAGACGCCATCTTGCACTGTTATTTATGTATGCGTCAATGGGACTTAATTGGCGGGAACGGGGAGTGGTGGTTGAAATTTTATTGTCTTTTCTTGTGTATCAGAAGAGATTAATGTGTAGCATTTTGCTAGCGTTTTAACCAGCGAACATCTGTAGAGCTATACAAGTGTAGAAAAAGTGAAATACGACGATTTAGCTGCTCTTTTCGTCATCTACTAAGTAACTCAATAAAGCCTTCAGTAGCATTACAAGCATGTTACTGTAGAAACAATTAAGAAAGAAGAAAAATATAACACGGAAGACTTGTGTTGTACGGGCTAAATAAAGCCTTTCCCGACAAAAGGGAAGAATTCTACCAGGAAGAAGTATGCGTCAATGTCAGATTGACGAATTAAAAATCAATTGTTTTGTGTTAAAAGATGCTATGATAAACGAAATTACTAAAGAAAACGACAGCCTCGGCATGCGTATGGTCCTGTCTAAACAATTCTAATTGAACAGAAAGTGAAACGTCAAATCGAAACGTCATCATTGTTCATGACTGTTGATAATGTGACCGTTTATAAAAATGCGTTGCTGCATACAAAATGCTTCGTCATACAAATGCGTGAAAATCCTATTTTTTTTAAGAGTTTAGATTTTTTTCTATGAAAGCAAATATTCAAAAATGAAGTATAAATTGTCGACTTTATTTGCCAACAAACCTTGTCTGGCTTGAATGACAAAATTTCAGTGTACTTCGATAATTCATTTTGTTTCTATAAATACAAATAAAATTAAATAATTAAAAAAAATGCTTTATACATCGTTGTAACCTCAGACAGCCGAAGTAAAAGAGAGACATCTCTTTCAGATAATGGCAATCTTACTCACATGAAGACAGCAACCAATAACCCCCGATAGTATCAAATATGCTTACCTGAAACAATAATAATAGATAAAATTACAAAACAATGTATATTTCAACATAATATATATGTATATACAATAAGCATTTCTATTGGAAAGGACACAGCTCAATAAAAACATGACATTTTTATTAATAATAATAATAATAACCACATCACGACACGCACATTGTCTCAGCCCTGCAGCAAGTGTCGTAAGAACTTGTGTCACAGGAACTAAGCAACGATATGGTTTATACTAAATAAATAAGAATACAACATCCAAGATCGGAAAGCGAAACAATGCGTCTTGCTAATAACACAAAGTCCCGCCTGCGCCGGTATTCGAACCCAGAACCTCTAGCGTAGCAGCCGGCTGTTCACACCAATGCGCCACCGAGGTCGTCAATATTAACATTATTATTGTAACAGGTTATTTTTATATACAATAATAAACCACATCACGACACACACATTGACATGGGTAATGTCACACATACGTTACGCACAAACACACACACTCACAAACACGTACTAGGCAAGTTATAATAATAATAACCACATCACGACACACACATTGACTCAGCCCTGCAGTAAGTATCGTAAGAACTTGTATCGCAGGCGCTAAGCAACGATATGGTATATACCACATAGATAAGAATACTACATCTGACACCGGTAAGCGAAACAATGCGTCTTGCAAATATCACAAAGTTCCGGGATTCGAGCCCAGAACATCTAGCGTAGCAGTCGGCTGTTTACACCAATGCACCACTGAGGTCGTTATATTGAGTTCTGACAATTTCAAAAAATTATATGATTTACGAAAATTATTTTTTGTTTTCGGCTACATGCTATTTTTTTATATAGTATACATAAGAACATTGACAACTTTTTGGATAATACAAGGTATCGCAAAGTTAAAAAAAAAACGATCGCCAGCCAGAGAAGGGGCTTCGATTCAGCTGATGCCCTGGGGCCTCAGCTAGGCTTAAGGCGGCCCTGGGCGTGTGCGTAACTTGACCTTAGCTGTTTGCTTGCTCCATTGTTCTTGGTGAGCCAAGTGTAAAGATGGATGGACGTATTCAACTTCACATTTACAAGTTTTTATAAGGATCTCTAACATCGCAACAAGCGATACGATTGAAAACTAATAATAATAACCACATCACGACACACACATTGACTCAGCCCTGCACTAACATATAATCTTGTGTCGCAGGCGCTAAGCAACGATACGGTATAAACTACATAGATAAGAATACAACATCCAAGATCAGTAAGCGGAACGATGCGTCTTGCAAATAACACAAAGTTCCGCATCTGCACGGATTCGAACCCGGAGCCGCACGCGTATCAGTCGGCCTAACTCATACCACTGCGCCACTGAGGTCGTCAATTAAACGTAAATTGTAATTCAAATTTGTGTACTGAAAGTTTTGTCGAATTTCTTCTTTTAGCTCTTGTTTTAAAAAAATGGCCAAGTGTGAGTCGCGCCCACACATAAAGGTTTCCGAACTATCACATAAGGTTAAACAATACGTAATTTTTTTATATTTTCTTTAAGGCAAGAGTGAATAGGTTTCTCCTAGGCAGGCATGATCCACCTTAGACCTCATCGCCGCTTAACATCGGGCGGGCTTGGGGTCAAATGCCTGCCTGGTCTTGAATAAAAAAAAAAAGAGCAAGCAAAAAATTTCTAAAAATCATGTTTCTTGTAAGGGGGCCCACTTAATTTTTCAATTTCTTTGTTTTTTATATTGGCTAAGATACAGACGTTCTTTGAAAATGTCATGAATCTAGCTTTTATGGTTCATGAGATACAGCCCACTGACTGACGGGCGGACAGCGACACAGTCGAGTCTTTTACCTTTCAGGTACGGAACCCTAAAAATTTATCATATGAAAACTGTAACATGTGGTAAATTTAAAGGCGAACCAATATCGCGATGTACAAAACACTTAACGCCATCTGTTGAGGAAATCATGAAACCTGTTTTTCCTCTTCAATTATAGAGAAAAATTACGCGTGTTTTCTCGGCTAAGTTCGTTTCCATAAAGTTTCCTATTAAGTTGTTATAAAACATCGTTAGATAAATACGATTATTGATGTAACGGATAGCAGCGTTCGGGAATCTTCGGGGAAAACCCGAGAAACAACGAAGCTTGTGATAATTTTTCTAACCTAAATTGTGTCAACGGGACCTAATTATTACCTCTTTTCTTAGCATGCTTGAGCTTACGCACACTGATACAGCGTGAATGTACACGCATGACGAAACTAACACAACCTTAGTGGACGTTTTAAAGAGATGTAATCAAAGTATTTTAAGATTTGGCGCCCCGGGCCATTTAGTTTTACCGCCTCATTAATTGACCTACATACATATACATTTTACCTCAGTAAAAATCCCAACGAATTCCCATAAATATACCTTGTAACAGTGTTTCTTAACCTTTGTGCGGCCCTTAGGGGTCCCCAAGGTAATGTACCCGGATCCATCCTTAAATACTCGTAATATTCATAATAATAACCACGTCACGACACACACATTGACTCAGCCCTGCACTAAGACATAATCGTGTATCGCAGGTGCTAAGCAAATATACGGTTTAAACTACTTAAATTAGAATACTACATCCAAGACCGGTAAGCGGAACAATGTGTTTTGCAAATAACATAAAGTCCTGCCCCGCCGGAATTCGATTCCGGAACCTCTAGCGTAGCTGTTGGCTGTTTACACCACTGTGTTCATTATCGCCGATATCTTTCTAGAAGTAACATTAAATATCGCTACTTAAGATGCAAGTAAGCAATTCCAATCCTCACATGAAATAAAAAATGGGGGTCCATGAAAATTTTACTCGTTTTTTTGGGGGTCGCGGCCGAAAAGGTTTAAGAAACGCTGCCTGCTCTAAAACCAACCAGATATAAATTAGGATTCCTGGGAGACCGGTATCGATCTAGTGGTTTGTTGAACTGCTTCCAGCGTCATAATAAATGCCTACTCTTTTCAAAGGAATCAATTTCCCCAGACGCAGTATGTACGCTACATTTGTACAGTCCGTCACTAAACCTTTGTAAATATGGCTCCTTCCCTTTTGTATACTTTCCTGTTTCGTAGCTGTCATATATATATTTTTTTGTTCAAAAGTTGCAACACTAGACCTAAGACAGTGTGAAGCAGTCATTTTTTTTGTTCAAAAGTTGCAACACTGGACCTAAGACAGTGTGAAGCACTCATTTTTTTTTGTTCAAAAGTTGCAACACTAGACCTAAGACAGTGTGAAGCACTCATTTTTTTTTGTTCAAAAGTTGCAACACTAGACCTAAGACAGTGTGAAGTACTCATTTTTTTTGTTCAAAAGTTGCAACACTAGACCTAAGACAGTGTGAAGCACTCATTTTTTTTTGTTCAAAAGTTGCAACACTGGACCTAAGACAGTGTGAAGCAGTCATTTTTTTTTTGTTCAAAAGTTGCAACACTAGACCTAAGACAGTGTGAAGCACTCATTTTTTTTTGTTCAAAAGTTGCAACACTAGACCTAAGACAGTGTGAAGCACTCATTTTTTTTTGTTCAAAAGTTGCAACACTAGACCTAAGACAGTGTGAAGCACTCATTTTTTTTGTTCAAAAGTTGCAACACTGGACCTAAGACAGTGTGAAGCACTCATTTTTTTTTTGTTTAAAAGTTGCAACACTGGACCTAAGACAGTGTGAAGCAGTCATTTTTTTTTGTTCAAAAGTTGCAACACTAGACTTAAGACAGTGTAAAGCATTCTTGAAAGCTTCCATCTTTTTTTATTTGACGTTAAACCGATTCGTCTTTTACGGACCAGTTTCCTAGTAAACTGTCAAATACGCGAATCGTATATGTGAATTTTACATTAGCAGAACATAATCGGATTCGGCCCTAACAACCTTTTTAGCTTCAATTCAAATCATTTATTTGCTAAATGTAGGTCCTTACAGATCTTATTATAACACAATATTTCACTACATTTTGCTATATAATTAAGCATGCAAATATTAATAATAAATTACGATTCAATATTTAAATAATTATTATTTATATTTGTGAGCAAATCATTAATATTAGTAAAGTTACGTTACGTTATAAATTATAAAGTTTTGTCAGCGAAGAATTCCCTTAAACAGTAGTATGTATGTGTTTTCGGGGCACACCCGCCACTCTGTCCCACCACTGCAACTCCTAGTATGTATGTGTATGAGTAGTAGCTTTCAGGAGTACTTCAGCCCTGTTAGCGTCTTTTTCGTTGGCGACCTTTATAAGACATGATCTAATTTTGTGGATCCTTTGGGATTTTAGCGCCCCTTGAATCTAGCGGCCGGAGCAAGTGCCTCTGTTTGCACTCCCGCAGTAGTGCAAACAGAGGCACATTCCAGGCACATCGAGGTAGCTGTTTTTAGGGTCAATAGGCGGCAGTATGACTTTCCAGCCGTCTTATTACGTACTTATTTGCCATTGTCATTGTGAAAATTGTGTTTTTGTTTGTTAATATTAAATTTAGTATGTGGATATCGTTACATTATTTTAATAAAATTTGATTATTTTTGATTACAATTTTGTATGAGGAGTATTTTATTATATTTGCTGTGTGATTGTGTATTTGATTGTACAGCGGTATCGCATCACCGCCCGCGGGAGGCGTCCCGACGCTCCCGTCATAAATACAGATCTCTCACCTCGCACAAACATCGTGGATCAATTTAAATTGGAAACCTAGCTTCATAGTGTTGCCATTTTGGAAAAAAGGGTTTGAATAAATGTTCGATTTTGACGAAATTTTGACATTCACCATATTAGACATGAGTCAGTAGTCACGAGCATGACTTTTAAGTAGTTTTCGATTCGTTTTATCAACAAATAACAATCAACTTTACAAAGTAGCAAAAATTAATAAAAGATAACCTCAAAATTGTATAAAGATATAAAAGTAAGAGTTCAATGGCGGTAAGTGACGAAAATTTGGCGTCATTAACATAGTTGTCAGGTGTTATACTATATTGCGGGGATTATATTATATTTTAAATAATGGTTATTTTGCGTATTTAATAATCCAATTATACTTCTAACGGCTAAAATAAAATATTTCGGTTTAAAAAAGTTGTAACCTCAAAATCTATGTAAAAAGCAATACCATTATTTTCGTTTCGCTGTTATTATAATTTAAACCCGTGTAAATCCGGAGACAACCCATAAAAATGTTAAAAACACCCGCAAACCAGACACTTCATAAACGCCAGTCAATAAACACTTTTCACAACGCCATCTAGCTGGCGATCTTGTAAACAACATCAAATAGGTTACCTTCCATTTGAAATTCCACTTTAGGAAGTTAAAAATAAGGTTGCAATTTCAATGGAGTCATCTAAATTGAACTAGGCACTATATTTGTTTTTGTAAAACAAAATGAGGAAGTTTGTAATTATATCAATTAGATAGGTATTATTTAATATAACCTCCTTGTGCTTGCTTGGTTGACAAATGATTTTATAATACAAATGGATTTTTTGACCAACTTTAAACGTAATTTGCACGTGTAATTTATTTTATTCAAACAATAAATCTTAAATTATAGAATAATTTTAATATAATTATAATAAGTGTTCATATTAGTTATAATATGCATGTTATATTGAATATGACTTATATGCTACAATATATATAATGCTGTACCTACATCCGATCATTGTTATTTTTTTTTAAATGCATTATGCAAATAAATTAATTAATCTGTGGTGGTTTTATCAAGTAAACGTTCAGGTGAAATATGTAAAAAATTAGAGAATCAAAAATTTATTTAAAAAACTAGTCAAGTGCGAGTCGGACCCGAACATAAAGGTTCCGTAATATCGTACAAAATGAAATAGGTAAGTTGACATAAAAACAAACAAACATGTTCTTGTTACTTAAAATAAACAAGAACAAGAAAAAATTGTCAAAAATTGTTAAATTCCCTATCAATTTTTATTTCTTCAGTATTTATTGTTATCGCGGTAACCGAAATAGACATTTGTTGGAAAATTTTAAGAATCTAGTTACTGTGTTTCATGAGATACAGCCCACTAACGGGCAGCGGAGTACCAGGATCCCGTTTTTATCCTTTTCGTTCGGAAATCTATAAGATAAAATAAGCATCAACGTTAATTTCTAGATCCGCCACAGGTGGATGCTTGGACTTTACTCGACTGCGGCGAGGTAAAAAAGAATGATTTTGATTTTGATCGGTATGTATTAAAAAAATATTATTGTATTTTTTGTAAAAAATATTACCCTGACTTAGTAAATATCTACTTAAATAGGGCTCCAGCCTTGAAATAATGCATACTATGCTTTTTACTATGTGGGACTTTGTGTTATTTGCAAAACGCATTGTTTCGCTTACCGGTCTTGGATGTTGTATTCTTATCTATGTAGTCTATACCATATCGTTGCTTAGCGCCTGCGACACAAGTTCTTACGATACTTACTTCAGGGCTGAGTCAATGTGTGTGTCGTGATGTGGCTTGTTTAAGTTTTAAATTTCCTACAATTTATGAATGTTTTAAGAGTTAGGACGTATTTCTTAACAATATGAGGATCATTTTTTTTACTAAATCAATGTTCCAGTTAATAATAATAATAATAACCACATCACGATACACACATTGACTCAGCACTGCACTAAGTATCGTAAGAACTTGTGTCACAGGAACTAAGCAACGATATGGTATAAACTACATAGATAAGAATACGACCTCCAAGACCGGTAAGCGAAACAATGCGTCTTGCAAATAACACAAAGTCCTGCCACCGCCGGTATTCGAACCCAGAACCTCTAGCGTAGCAGTCGGCTGTTTACACCACTGCGCCACCGAGGTCGTCTAAGGAGGAGTTATACAAATACATACGTACATTTAAAATCCGAACGCATATTCGATTTTTATTATAAGCAAATAAATGATTATTATTTGTGGTCGGGACTTTTGGGTATGTTTAGGTGAACCTGTTTTTAATTAGACCGGCTTGCAGGTGTTCTTGCTTTCATGATAAAATGCATTCTTGAGTTCTTACTTCTCCACCAGATCTATTTCATAAAGTACAACCTCAAAACCAATCCTAAAAATATAGTTTCCATTTAAAATTGGTATATCGTGGAATTCGTACGCAGTTAGCAGAAAAATCAAACCGCAGCTGTTTTTCTCGTCGAAATCGCTGTAATCTGATAAAAATTGTATTTATTACGTAACGTTTTTATGAGCTTTATTTATTATTTTATAAGTTTACATCAATCGGGGCGTCGGGAACATAAAACTTTCATTCAAAATTGTTTATATTTCAGTTTAAAATAACAAACTTGTGAGTTTGGTTTCGATCTATTTCTTATAAACAACCAACGCAATACAGAACTTTTACACTACAGGATAAAGTACGAATTTGATTGATTAAGTATATTCTTTAATAACTTAAAATAATTACTAGTTGGCGTAATCGATTTACTTAAAAAAAATCGAGGCTACGCGAGTACCTAAGTTATAAGTTTTTTGTAACTTAAAAATTGATGGTAAATATTATTTAAAGTAAATGTTATATATAATGATATGTGTATTTATATAATGATTTGGCTAAGAACATGCCAAAAAAAGATATATTTCATGACTCGCTGACTAGTTTCAGAACAATGATACGTGACCGTCTCGTAAAGCTAAATCCATTATTATTATTTTTAGATACTTTTAAATCAAATTTTGTTCTTTTGTCATTTATTTTTTGTACTTATTTGATTAATGTTCTTCTAATTTTCGTTTTATTTGTTCTAATCATTTTCTTTTAATTTTGTTTTGATTTATTAATTTGATTAGTTTTTATTTTTGCGGTGACGGCTAATGTTATGTACACCGGTATAGTCATACATATCAGACCAAATAGTTACATATGATTTATTGTGTAAATTTGAATATGTATGATGTGGTAGTACTATTTAATAAATATGTTATACGTATATGTTAAAGAATCCAACATGCTTGCAATATCCTTTTAATACACAGACCACTTAAAAAACTGATGCAATGAGAATTAAATGAATGTCTTTGGATGACCTCAATTCAACCAGGTCTAGGCCAAATTGTCACAGGGGTTGAAAAACTTTAATTAAAGGAGATACGCTCAACCTTACATTTGGTCTTGTTTTGATCCTATAAGATTTCCCTGCCTTTGAATATTGGTGTAAAATCCTTCGCAAGCAAGAGCAGTAACATACGATTCAGGCCTTCCTTCCATACAACATAAATCTCCATTAACTATTAAGGTATTTTTCACAAAAATAAGTGACCACGACCTGATTCTGATTTAAATTTGATCAATTTGAAAGATACCTGAAATCTGAGTACATGACATTGGTAGATTTATATTTTGGCAAGATTCCTCAGACAGACATCATAAAATTTGTCTGAAGATCACAGAACACTGTACCGGGGTAACTTCCGCGTGTAGGAAAATGTCTTTTGTTTTCGAAACATAACCTAACTAAATCCTTGAAAACCTGATTATAGGAGTTCCATTGACTTGCTGATGTAAGTTACCTCTACTTGGGCCACGCATTGGGTGTGGTGGCTCTGTAAGACATCGAGGGCATCGTCTTGGGCAATAGTCTTGGGATCACTTTCCATAGAGTTTACTGTTTCGTTTGCCCGTTGTATAAAACCTAAAGATCTGATACCAGAACCTATATTGACCATTAACTCAAAAGTAATCCTCTTTTTACAAAATTCTTCTGATTAAGTTCGTTGCGTGTCCTGCGACAGCGGGTAGTGTATCCGGGCACAGCCTGTGCGTCATTGCTCAGCTGCATTATTCGATCACATACGCCATTGTTGTTCCCGGTGAACAGGAGTTGCAGCGGTGGAACAGAGTGCTGCGAATTTATTGCAAATTTCATGAAACTTCGAAAGTGGAAGTGTTTCTGTGACGAGTTTGTATTAACGCGCATTTTTTATATGTCCTTAAAAACGGATATTTTCCAGCTGCATTCCTGACAAACGGCGAAAGGTCCTGTCGCGTCAGGAAAATTCCTTGCGTCCTACCAATGACAATAGGAAAGAGGTGTCATGTAAAACCAGTGTCCATCGAGCTGATCTAAGTTGATGCCCATTGTGATGTACCGAACCTCAGCAGTTAAAACCTTTCGCCGCCAGGTTTTTGTGAAATCAAATTACGAAAACCATGTTTAAATCTGCCAGTCCTACATAAGATCCGCCATTGTTACGCTGTGACAATCGGAAATTATGACTTTTAATTAAAATACTCGAATCACACGTGTTGACACAGGTTCGTATAAACCGGTGATTGTCTGATTCTTTTATTACAATAACTATTTATATATTATAATAGAGAGCGTTGAAACTATACAATAGTTAAACTATACAATAGTTAAACAATCGGCTACACTTTTCTCTGTGAATGGTGAATTTTAAAATAAATGTTCCAAATATTTGTAGATTTAATCAAAGGACAGAGGGCAAAGGCTTTGTTTAGTCAATTTCATAACTCTCGTATCATTTTATTGTTTTTAGATTTATTTTGACTCAAAATTTAAATACACGACAAAAAGCTGAAGATCATTGTTCGATTGATAAAATAAAACAGGGGCGGTAAATGACACCGGCAATTCGAGCGCCAAATGTTTAAATGTGGCTTTGTGTTAATCGTGTTTTGCATAAAATCTAGTTTTATTGATCTCTTTTTCCGGAATGTAAAGGTATTAAAACAACTCTTATAGCCTACCTATTCCATGATTTACAAAATATATTTATATGAAACATGTTTATACCCCGACTAGGGCGAAGTTTATGATTTAAGCTTTGTATTTAACAGAAACCCTTGACAAAAACGTAATCCATTCTCTGCCGAAACAAAAAAATAATGTAAAGCTTGGAAAAGCAGTTTTACAGATTTAAATGAAATTTATTTAATTATAAGTAATAGGTGCTATGATTATTTATCAAAAAACTAACGATTATTAACTAATCTATTATTTATTATTTATCACTTAGTCAACACGGACGAAGTCAACGAGCAGAAACTAGTACAAGAATAATTAGAAAAAGGACCAGCTATTTTCTAAAGATACAACTATCTATTCTTCAGGTCGTTGATATTGAGGTCGCCAGCCCTCGAGTATTCAATACGGCACTGGATACCGGGTCCTTTGTCCCGGCTGCATGCGATCACTGGTCTGTGCCTTAATCTTGGACTTATCGAAACGTCAACTGTCACAGTGAAGTTGACAGAACGAAATTGGAACGAAACGCATTTATTTTTTGTTATAAGGGCAACAGAGCACTGTGGCAGAAAGCCGATTAT
Source organism: Choreutis nemorana (assembly GCA_949316135.1). Taxonomy (NCBI): domain Eukaryota; kingdom Metazoa; phylum Arthropoda; class Insecta; order Lepidoptera; family Choreutidae; genus Choreutis; species Choreutis nemorana. The sequence continues at coordinate 6,477,767 of OX438622.1, forward strand.
ATTTTACTATGGTAATTTACAATTCGTTCGTTCTCAACCGTAGCACATCACATAAAATTGGCTAAGTACATAGATGATCAACAATTGTTTCCAGAATGTTTTTTAAAATGTACCTGGACAACATAGGAAAATTTAGATGAATGCTTGATAAAATTCCTGTCATTAAATTAATGTAGATTGAATAAAGCCCCTTTTTTCTCACTGGCAGGCTACGTCGTTTTAAGGTTCCGCGCCCAAAGGGTAAAATATGGGACCTTCTCACTAAGCCTCCGCTGTTCGTCGGTTTGTCGTGTCAGTCAGCGAGATGTATCATAATAGCTTGTCATGGAATTTCCAAAGAATGTCCGCCTCTGTTGCCACTATAATAAAAAATATTTAAACACAAAAACGAGTTTTTTTTTTTTTTTTTGCTTGTTCCTGTAACCATTACGAAATTATTTAAAAATACATAATGTTTAGCTTATAAAATGGTATCGAACCTATCATGTGTGAATCCAACTCACGGTTGACCGGCTTTTGAATCCTAACCTTTTTCTTGACCTCCGCCGTCCAATTTACTAAAATACAGATATTACTTAATCAATTATAATTCTAAAGCGAGTGCATTATCCGCCTTTGCGTGATTTAAAGTTAATTACTCGATTATTGGAGCGTTCTATATTTTATAATCACCTGATAAATGATATCGTTACTGATGAAACAACTATGTAACTCGCAAGCGCGTGGCGTCAGACTCCCTATTGATCCTCTTGTAGGTTAAAAATGAAATGCGCTGGAATGCCATCTTAATAAATTCGGTCACAATATCAGTCAGTAAGACTAAGAGGAATAATCGACCCGATTTATCGATCCTACAAAAAGATAGATCGATCCTACAAAAAGACTTACCGATCCTACAAAGAGATTTATCGATCCTACAAAAAAACTTATCAATCCTACAAAGAGATTTACCGATCCTACAAAAAGACTTATCGATCCTGCAAAGAGATTTATGGATCCTATAGTAACATTTATCGATCCTACAAAAATATTTATCGATCCCATAAAGAGTCAGTCGGAGCCTAATAAAAGGTGCAGACTGCAGAAGTATACAGTTTCATTCAAACTGAATAACTGCGATCTCGTTCTACCCTGGTCAGGTCACACCATTCAAGCTTTCAGCATTTTCAGCCTCTTCAAGCTTTGGGCATTCGTTCGTACCCAGAATTTATCTAGAGTCGAATTTTACTAGATTCCTGTTTTTCAGAATGTATTCCCAGAGAGCCCCAGATCTAAAGAACGTCTACCATATCGGGGGCCCTATTACTTAGCCGCTGCTGTCCATTCTTCTATCAGCTGTATCTCATGAACCATAAAAATTAAAAGGTTTTCCTATACAATATGTTTTTTTCGACATAATTAACCTGGTCTTTTTTATATCACAAAATTATATCAATTTATTATTATTATTATTACACGGGATATCCCAATTACAGTAATAATATTAATACGCACTAGTCAATAAGTATTGAAATAATGTAACAGGTCTATACCATACCATTATAATATAAATTAATTTAAACAAGGCGAAAAGGCGCAAATATGTATCTTTGGGTAACAATTCCATATTTGAGACTACGGGTTGTTGGGGTGCGAATTTCAAAATTTTATTCAAAATTTTAAAAGAAAAATTAAAAAAAGAGAGTCGTGACCGTAACGCTGGTCTGTATTTCGCTCAGAGGTTGAGCATCGCTATACAGCGTGGAAATGCAGCCAGTGCTATGGGCACACTCCATTGTTCACATGATTTTTATTAGGTTTTCAAATGTATTAATTAAGTTATTTATTATAAAAAGTTAATTTTGGAAATGAAATCCCTAATTTAAACAATATTCAAATAAAAAATAAAAAATAAAGTTAATTCATATATAAAAGTACATGAAGCTTTTAAGCTGGTACGGAACCCAACATGTGCGAGGTCGATTCACGCATGACCAGTTTTTAAATTCATTTGACACAACTGGTGATATTCAAGACAGTCGATGATCAGTACTTAGATGAAGGAATGTTTTCAAAACATTCTGGTTTTGAATCTAAGTCTGCTACCTCACCCGAAGTTGAGCATTACACTAGTGAATGAGTTGTCCAAGCATTACAGTGCGCCACCTGCAATATTACAGATTCGAGCATCACACTGGTGAGAGAAGAGAACTGTGTGCCTATCATGAGTTTTACCTTCGATCGCCGCTTGCGACTCCATTTACAAATTTGTATGAATCTTTTTAAAGCGCCTCTAACGGATTGATGAGGAATTAATATTGCTTAATACAAAATCACTGTAGTTATCCATGTTACTTGACGAGTAGGAAAACTATACGAACTCATGGTAGACACACTGAACATTAACGCACTTAGCAACAGAACAATACAATGTGTAACATTAAAAACTGTGATCGTCACAATTTTAATACCAGAAATAAGCACAGACTTGCGGTTCCCAATCTCAGGCTTCACAAAGTTGGTAGTTCACTTATTGGTGGCTGTGTAAAAATATTTAATAAATTACCACTAAGCATTGTAAGCCTTGCCAATGCATAAATTTAAGCCACTTATTAAGATGTGCCTAATGAGTAAAGGCTATTAACCTAAAAGATTATTTTGATGACAAGATCTCATGGCAATGATACTCGTAGCTTGCTCTGTTGTTTATATTATTTCGTGTTAAGCATTTTTGGTGTATGTAAAAATAGATTTGCAATAAATGATTTTTGAATTTGAATAAATAAAACTCACGCCGTAATTAATCCCTCGACAGCGGTATGCAGAGGTGATACACACCGCATTACACATGTTGAGTCCCAGTGTGAGAGATACATCATTATACATCATTTGAAACATCAAACTTCTATAGGCAAACGCTCAAGTCAGGGATGTCAAAGTTAAAATGTTTTTAATTCCAATAAATTTAAAATAAGCACTTCGTAATTTGTAATTTTTATACCACCGGTTCGGAATGCTGTTTCTACGGAGAAGAGTCTAGGAAACCTCCGTAGTTGCTTTTGTAATACAATGTTAATGCTCAAAATTAAATATAAAACTTTGCATTACACAGGCGATGGAGCACCTTAACATGCCTTTAATTTAAATTTAATTAAATATTTTTGCATTTTAGTACAAAAATCGTTTAAATCCCTAAAATATTTCCTTGTTTCGTTGGCAAACAGTTTGATTGAGTTTCCGAACACTGACTGTCAAGCGTGCACCGGCAATGCAGTTAAAAATGCAGTTCCTCTCGAATACGTTCAGTGCAATAAAATTTGAACGTGTGTAGCATTCGCTTAAGTGACCTGGCAACACAACTATTTAATCCTTTTGGCCTATAATACGAGCTGAGACTGGAAATGATGGCAACACCTGACATTGGAGTTTGGGTATCTAGGGTATGACTTGGTCGATATGCGGTATCACATCACAATAAAACAAATATATGGTACGATAATATCACGAAACGTTATTGATAATGTATAAACGTTTCTAATGTTTCCTTTTTTTGCATGCCGTTTTCACCTCTTTGTAGTGACACTTTACTTTTTTACCTTAATATTGCTCTCCATTTGCATGATTAAGTGAACACTATGTTGATCTTTTTTTAATTTAATTAAAAAGTTAAGAATAGAGAATAGAAGATAGCGTTTTTAGTTTATTTTTGGATTACAATAATTCTTATTTTATTTATAAAAAGAAAAACCTTTATTGGCATATGACAAGCTTATTTTTCCTGTAACTTTTTATTTCTTAAGGCTGTGGGTTTTGGTAAATTAAAAAAAAAACACTGTAAGGATCTCGTTGGAAGCTTTTGCTATTGAATCTAAGATGCCAGAAACTGGATAATAATGTTTGAGACAATCCTAGGAGGCAGTGGCGTGCCTAGAGTTTAGCACAGGGCAAGCCGAGAGATATACTTCATACTTCCGTTGTGGACTTGCTAGCGTGGACGAGCTCAGCAAAACAATAAGAAGTTTGCGAACAAGTCAGCAAAACCACAATTTCGGTGGCATTAAAAGAGTCGTTTGATTTGTTAATGAATGAATAAGAGCGTTAACTTATTTTAGTTCGATAGGGCAAGCCGGGTTTTTGGACTTCTATGACAGTACCGCCACTGCTATGAGGGTTAGGATTAGAGATGAAACAGATATTCGGCAATCATACCAAAAATTTACTATCCGTCCAGCGCGGCGGTCGAGTCATTTATAAGAAAAAAATAAATTCATGTGACGATTCTAAGCTAACGGAATAAAGCTAATTAATTACAGGCACGAGAGGTATAGGATCTTTTCCCTCATGGGCAAAGCATTGACGGTGCCCTTGGGGTTCTAAGACATTGAGGGCTTCGTCGTGTCAATAGGCGGCGGTATCACTTTCCATAAGGTGAATCGTCTGCTTGTTTGCCCGTGAAGTTAAAAAAAAGAATAATAAAAAAAGGTAGAATAATTTTGATTTTGATACCGGATATTCGGTTAGTTATTTAATTCGTATCCGGCCAAACGAATATATCACTAGTTGGAATCGAAGATTTTAGTTTTTTTTTTGTATATTTATATCTACAACATGATAGACAAAATGCCGTCTATTGACAGGAGGATGCCCTCGATGTCTTCATCGCCAACAGACCCAATGCGTTGCCCGGGTACAGGTAAAGATGTTTACTGCATTTCGCCCGAAACACAGGTTTTCCTAGTTCGTGCATTGTTTACTTATAATCTCTTCATTTAAAGTTTTTTGTTAATGTTTTCAGACCTTAGAAATACAACTTAATTATTATACCTTCCTTTTGTAAATTATTTAAAACAGATATTGTAAATTCAGACCTAAGAAAATTCAATAAAGATTTTTATTATTATTTGTAATCTCATTTCGACCCCAAGGATTGTTAAACTACAGGTACATATTTAAGATACGAGCGAACAACTTGTTCAGTTTCATCAGTCAAAGCAATGAGATATATATATATCTAAAGTTGTCTGATAATTAGGTAATGGACGGACACTTAAACGTCTCATCATCATCATTTTGACGACCTCGGTGGCGCACTTGTGTAAGCAGCAGACTGCTACGCTAGAGGTTCCGGGTATCCAGGCGGGGGCGGGACTTTGTGTTATTTGCAAGTAGCGTTGTTTCGCTTACCGGTCTTGGATGTTGTATTCTTATCTATGTAGTATATACCATATCGTTGCTTAGTTCCTGTGACACAAGTTCTTACGAAACTTGCTACAGGGCTGATGTGTGTCGTGGTGTGGTTATTATTATTATTGTTATTATTATTAAACATAAACTCACGCTGTAATTAATCCCTCAAGAGGTGCACGCAGAAGTTGTACTAACCGCATTTCGCATGTTTATGTTGAGTCCTAATGTTACAGGTTGGGAATCTGTCGCCACTATTCGAGCACGGTGAGGAACATAGCAGTTACAATGTACGGCAACCCGAGACTCGAAACCTTAACTCCTCGGGTCGGTCGGTTAAAACGTCCTCTTTCTTTCTTTCCGTTTTGAATGTTTTGAAAACCTAATATTCTTAATTACAGTTGGTAGATGTACAAATGAGATCATGGTAGCACGCAACACAGACGAACAAGCCCGCTTACAGGCTGATGGACGAATACGGTCTCATTTTGAATCCTTTGCGTTACGAACCCAAAAAACGAAATCAAAGCAGATGAAGTCGCATTTAAAAGCTAGTAATCAATATTTTTACCAATGAAAGCGACATTTTCGTTTAAAATTATAGATAAATATTTGTTATTAAAGTTACATAAATTGCATAAAAGCTGTATAGGTGGTGTGTCGCAGGGTGCTTCGCCCCCGAGGCACAGCTGCCGCGACGTTGCCAGCTCCTGCGCAGGATTCTGTAGTTCTACCTGGCAACGTCGCGTATCACGGGCATCGGGTTACTTGTGATCTTACAAAGACAATGGATGTTGTAACCTTGCCTTGTTTATCCGTTGAATGAAAAAAAAATGCTATAAGTCAATTTCAGGTTAATCCCGTGTATGTGGCCTAGGATTTTTTTTATTTTGATAAACGACAAACATCGGCGGTTCACCTCATGGTAAGTGATACCGCCTATTGACACGACGATGCCATCGCCAATGCGTAGCCCATGTAGTGGTAAGATATTGTACCTCTCGTGTCGGTAATCACACTGGCTCTCCGATCCTTCGAACCGAAACACAGCGGACTGCTTCACGTTGTAAATATAAAGGAGGGTGGTACCATTGAAATGTATATATGAGAACTGACTTTTTGTACCACTAAGGATGTGGATTAGCATCTGTCTCTACTATGTTTTGGACACTCAACAAAGCTAGACGCTTTATAGTGCTAAGCTATCATACCCTTCATGTACAGTAATGAGATATTGCAGTTTGTATTCCGTACCTAACCTAAACCCTGTTCTCTCTGTTCAGCTGTTTCGAGTAGTCTGTGGCTCATGTAAGTTTTGGCGCGCAGTTTTTGTTTAAGATGGCTGTTCTAGAATGTACTTAGTGCGCATTACTTCAATGGGTGGTAGATTTACCACCTGTACCTAGCTACTGTTGGTATATGAATAGATACTAGAATAAGTACCTAGAAGTTTGTGTCAGTGTATTTGGTATTTAATGAGTATTTTAAATGTTTTCAATTTTGTTTGTTGACATATTTAATGTTTAGCTTTTGCTTTCGCCCGAAACACAGGTTTTCCTAGTACGGGCATAGTTTATTTATAATATCCTCATTTAAAATGTTTTATAGACCTTAGAAATACAACTCAATTATTATTTATTATTATACCTTCCTTTTGTAAATTATTTAAAAGATAAATTGTAAATTTAGACGTAAGAAATCATTATTATTAGTTTAATTTTCCATCAGGTGAACTTTGCTTGTCTGCCCATGACGCCATGATTGCCATCACACTCGTCAGCATCTGACTGTTCCAAATTGGGAGATTAGTTCAAAATCAAAATTACTTAATTCCGATAACTTTTAAAAAAGGACTTAGAATCGTCAAATGAATTTAAAATTTTATTCAAAATTACCGTTACGGAAAATGTATACTGGGGAATTTATACTGGGGAATGTATACTGGGGAATGTATACTGGGGAATGTATACTGGGGAAGATACCGGCGAGAAACCCGAGATTCTGTAATTTATGTAAGTATATCAACATGTTTTAAACTTAGCCACTAATACATCTTACAGTTTAGGGTGAGATATCGCGATGAAACTCATGTCACATGTACGAATTAAAATGAAATTATTTATAAATTACCCCGTTTGACGGAGGACGTGGTAGTTAGTTGCTCAGTTTGTTACGAGGGTTTTGTTAAACGACCGACCCGATCCGACAGGTCGACGGTTCGAGTCTCGGTTTGCTGTCAGTTGTAACTGACGGCAGCAGCAAGTGACTGTCACACTGGGACTCAACATAAATATGCGAAATGTGGTGTTTAACACTTCTGCCAACCCATCTCGAGGGATAATGGCTTGAGTTTATGTTTATGGTGATATGTGTACCTCGTTTGTGAAGACTACAACTACTTTTTAAAGGATATGACACAGATAATAACCGGAAGCTTTCGAAAACAAAGATCACTGTGATGGAAGATGTTACAAAATCGTTACCCCTTCCTTCGGAGGTGACCACTGCTTCGGATGCGAATAAATATAGAAGTAATGTTAAATTAACGCTATCAGCATGAAGATACGTTTGCAGCAGAAAGCTGAACTGATGCGTGACATGTTCATAAATAAATAAGTTAGCTAAATACCGTTTTTCCATTCATAACACGCTGATTGATGCGACGAGTGTGATTTCACCTTTAACCATTTCAAATAGCTTTTCAGTATGGATAATTGGCCATAGCTCGAGTTTTGTTTAAAAAAAACAAACACGAACTTAATAAATAAATGTCGCGGGTGAGTTACTTGGCGAGAACTGGAAGTGTCAGTTGGAATTTTCTTATTATATTGTCTTTACTTACACATCAGCAGAATTTAATGTGTCAAATGCTAGTGTTTTAACCAGTGAATATCTGTAGTGCTGTACAAGTGTGGAGAAAGTGAAATACGAAGATTTAGCTGCGCTTTTCGTCATCTCCTAAGTAACTCATTAGAGCCTTCAGTAACACAACAGATTCATCATTTCCAGTGTTCATCTTTTCATCTTCATCTCATTTATCATCTCATCATCTTCAAGAATGAAGAAATTATAATTACTGATGATTAGGCAGTATGGTACTAAAACCAATGCCGTTAAAGAAAAACATTAAAAAAAAAATGTCGCGGGTTAAACTAGTTGGCTATGATATTAGAATCCCTTGAATCAAATCAAATTATATATATTTAAAAAGTTCTTGTAAATAAGTAAATAAGAACTTTATTCATAAAATAAAAGTGTTTTAACAAGGAATATGTATTAACCTAAACGATTACATTAAGATGCTGCGTTACAACCATGAAAGGGTATGCAACTCAGCACTGTGTCAGCTCTTACGAGACCGACGCTGATCTTCCGTTGCACCCCAATTGATTCCGAAGATGAATTAAACATATACAAATAATTGTGAAAATTTAAAACTTGTACTCAGATTATATTGATATTAAAATAATTTCACACAAGTTATACGGACAAAATACTGTAGGTCTCATTTAAAAGCAACTACTGAGGTTTCGTTCCGGATTATTTTACGCAGAAATAGTGTTTCGAACCGGTGGTAGAGTGAAAATGAACAAATATTTTTCTATCTAATTAATTGATAGTTCCAAAACACCTCTTTTAACTCTTCATATATTTTACTACCACTGATTCGAAACGCTGTCTCCTTGGGGAAGAATCCGGCAAGAAAGTTGCTTTTTTAAAATTTCAAATTAATTTTGTAGGGTTCCATACACAAAGGGGCGCCCTATTACTAGGGCTCCGCAGTCCGTTCATCCGTCCATCTGTCAGCGGACTGTACCTATGTCATGAACCGTAAAGCTAGAGTCTTGCCGCTACAACAACAAATACGCGAATATCTACAAATTAAATACAAGGGACTTCCATACTTGATTTTCTTTGACATATTTTAATAATAATAATAATTAATCTTTATTTCGGACATTTGAATCCATAGTGGTAAGTGTTGGGTTAGTTAAGGTTGTAGCTAAGTCTTTTGTTTATTCTCGTCTCTTTACAAAATTATCTAAAAAGAACGTAATATGTCAACCCTTTATTTCATTTCGTTTATTATTAATTTGATCTTACAAGCTAACAGATAAAAACATCCACGCGCTTACAAGACTATTATTTGCCTATTAACAATTGATCTACTTATCACATCATGCTCGTCAAATTATGTTATCTTGTTATGAAATAACAAAATGTCAAATTTAATATATTATGATACAAGAAAAACAGAACGATTAATATACGAGTATAGAAGAATGAAAATTTCATTTGATCTTCAACTCACAAATAATAATAATAAAAAGTAAGTCACAGTCATTATAAGTCAGATAAGCATTACGTAATTCATTAAGTATACAATACGAATCCGTCTCACACTTGACCTATTTCAATTATATAATTCCTATCTAAATACAAAACAAGAATTTTTTACAACTGCTCATCAATTTCATGAACTCGATGGGAAATTTTAATGAACGTTAACAAAAAAAGGAAGATAACAATTCTAAAATCCAGAGTTCAATTAAAAATGTTTCCGTAATACACTTCTGGGCACATCTATTGGCCCACCTTAGAGTTCAGGTTTCGATGGCCCCTACCTAAATATGATTGCTAGGTTGAACAAAAACTATTGATGCAGTTTTAAACCTGATACATTTTACCATCTTTTTCGATCGTATTGTTTTAAATTTGAATTCAGAATACCACACGACATGGAGCTACGCCTAACAAGTCGGGTATGCGCCTTGATGAAGGCAGTCGATTATTGAATAAAAAAAACATGTTTTATCTAATAAAAGTTTAATTTAATAACGCGTGTGGCAACACCACAGCATGGCATCCATGGGCATCTACGACAGCTCTCATACGATTAGGCATAGAGTTTATCAACCGCTCTATGAAATTTTGCAAGGTGGTCCAATAGATGTGTCCAGAAGTGTATGATTAAAATCAAATTTCTCGTAAAATTTCAAAAAAAAAAGCAACTACGGAGGTTTCTCGTCGGCTCCTTCCCCGTAGATAGCATTCCGAACCGGTGGTAGAAAAAAAATGACGATTTGAAAGCACTTATTTTAAGTCTATTTAAATTTTAAAATGAAATTGTATTTGGAAAGGCGGCGGTATGACTCACCATCAGGACCGTCTGCTAGTTTACTCGTGAAATTATGCAAAATAATAATTTCTGATATCTGACTTAAATAATTTGCGAAAAACGATCGACCTTCATAAACCACATCACGACACAAATGACTCAGCCCTGCACTGAGATATAATCTTGTATCGCAGGCGCTAAGCAACGATATGGTATAAACTATATAGATAAGAATACTACATCCAAGACCGGTAAGCGATACAATGCTTCTTGTGAAGAATTCAAAGTTCCGCCCCCGTCGGGATTTTAACCCAGAACCTCTGGTGTAGCAGTCGGCTGTTTACACCACTGCGCCACCGAGGTCGACAAAAAAAAAGTTAAAGTGATGAAAAATAAAGGTGAGATTATTATAAGTTCAATTCAAATCCCGTTTGATGCAAAATCGAGTTAAAAACGTTAGGGTCAGAACACCTGTTGTAAGCCAAATAGGTCATGTCATGTATCCGCGATGTCTGCATAAATGTCAACGTTTATACAATATGGATATTAAACTTGTGTTTTTATTTCAGTTCTAGTTTTAATTGTTTAAGAAAAAAATCTATTCATAAATTATTCTTAGCTCGATTGCGCAAATAATTATCGATTGATTTTTTATCTAAAATGCATAACAAAATCTGATAAACAAATTAGTTCTAATTGTATAACTTTTAGATCTTGACTTCAGCGCCACCAATCGTTTCTTAACTAAATTATCCAATTTACTTTCAAGCATGGAATTAATATGAATATTGACAAAATTTCGTTGAAATTCGTTATTGCCTTCAAAGATTAGCTCAAACGCGGGAACGTGTTTTATTTATAAGTAGCATTTAAATTAGCTCTTTTCGTGAGGTTTGAGTATTCGAAGATCTCAAAATTAATGAAAAAATCCTTTTGCAACCTGCTTTAAGGTTACAGAAGTTCCTTCGAGTATGTTGTTTAAATTGTAAATCTTTGGCTTAATTTTAAGTTTAAATTTAAGTTTAGATATAAGTAATAGTTTGACGACCTCGGTGGCCCAGTGGTGTAAACAGCCGACTGCTACGCTAGAGGTTCCTGGTTCGAATCCCGGCGGGGGCGGGACTTTATGTTATTTGCAAGACGCATTGTTTCGCTCACCGGTCTTGGATGTTGTATTCTTATTTATTTAGTATATACTATATAGTTGTTTAGCGCCTGCGATACAAGTTCTTACGATATTTACTGCAGGGCTCAATGTGTATGTCGTGATGTGGTTATCAACATTTTGTTTCAACCAATTCACTCGATGGTGCAGGTTAATAGATGTATAGATAGATATACGTTAAAGGTATATCTACGTGCGAGATCGTCCGCGTCGGTACCGCCCTCCTTTATATTTACAACGTGAAGCAGTCCGCTGTGTTTGCGTTCGAAGGATCGGAGAGCCAGTGTAATTACATTAACCTCTACATGGGCAACGCATTGGCGGTATGAGACATCAAGGGCATCGTCGTTTTAATAGGCGGTATCACTTTTCATTAGGTGAGCCATCAGCATGTCCACCCGAGATGTTGTCTAAAAATTATTTGTCTTGTTATGTGATTTACGCAAACATCAGTATGTAATCTGGTAGAACGTGATACAAAATGTATTAAAAAAGGAAATATTGTTAGCATTACAAAAGTGAAATTGTCAGAGATTATTGTAATACAAAAGTTTCGGGTCAAATGAAAACCGAATTGAACGCGTAACCCGCCGATAACGAAATACTTTTACTAATTTATTTTTTATCAATAAAGTGTTTTGTGAGCGGAGAAAGCGTTAACAAATAAATAAGCGTGAAATTGATAAAATATCGTCGATACCTACTGCAGTAGGTGCAATCGATTACTACAATCGATGCTGGAAATCAATCGAACCCAGTACTCTCGAGGAAAAACTTTAGTTTGACTAAAAACTTGTAGTACGTATTTAATACGTTTTTCTACTCAAACTCTACTAGAGTCTTCATGGAGGGTCTATTGGAGTCTTTTCTTGATGAAAATTTTGGCTTATAAGTTTCGCTCGTGAAAGTTTAAATATATTTATAAATTATAGCATACTCAATCAATACAGAACATCAAAAAGGCCAATTTTCAAGTAGAAATAGATGTTTCCGAGTGCAGTCCTTAACACAGTTTCTTGAAATGTAAACAAATCGTAGGAAACCTCAGAAATTATACCAACTTCATTGTAGGTATCTTATAGTTACGTTAGCGGTTTATTGAGAGTGAAAAAAAAGGGTAAATAGTAATTTTATTTTTAATGGATACTAGCTGTTCTATAGCGTAAGAAATTCTCAAGTCGTGACCCAATTTAAGACAGCAAAAGTCTTTGTGCTATAAAACAGGAGTTCCAATTAAAAACTTGTTACTGAAGCAACAACTGAAAATGCGTAATCAACTGGATTGATTTTGTGATTACATTAGAATCTGTCGATGATTGTTCAAAACAAAACAGTTCTAATAATTGTCCAATTTGTTTTGAAACTTTTCATAATAAGGAATTTTGAAGAACTAAGTATTACAAAATGACAAGATACCAATTATAACTCAACTAAATACAGATAGCGCGCTGTCAAAGTCCCTTTTGCCATTTCGACGAGCGCTAAGTGTTCCAGGTAAAACCCAATTATAATCAAACCTAGCTATTGTAGTTATTTGCAAGTAGCCGGTACTCTTTACGAGGTATTTTTAAGAACATTCCCTTTGAGCTGAATTTGTGAGGATTATACAAAAAGTTGTTTTGTAGTTCTCCGCTCGGGGCGTTTGTACCTTGGCCTTTGTCACGAGAAATACACGAGGATTTTTCTTTTTCCCTTCTTCATCAAAGAGACGATAACTGTGCCCTCACCAGCATCGGTTCCACAGAAAAAACTAGGCCATTTTGCTTTGAGTTGTTTTGAACAACTGTAATTCATCATGTTCTAGATATATTTCGAGCGGACTCAGTACTCTGTCAAAATCAGTTGTACATGTTATTCACCATTATGTCGCGACAATTGTTTTTAATAACATCGCTTTCAAAACATGTCATTTTCATGGTTTTCTTATGACTAACTATAACTGGCCATTTACCAATATTTGAATAATAAAAGCCAGAACGTTCTCAAATGAAACTTCAATTAAATGTACTGGCAGACGTCACGTTTTTTGCTTGCTTATAAAAAGCCATTAGTACTACGCGCGCTTGTTTTTTTTTCTCATGTCATCCAATGAAGCAATCGTTTCTCTGGGGTACTGTACAGTTGATTATGTTTTTTCAATCATTTGTAGGTTAGTTTCGATCGAGAAGTAATGAAAAACTAGCAGCATTATACTAGTTTCGTTGGTAAAGTGTTAAATTTACAACGTAATTTAACAGTATCTCGGTGGTATTTGATAGTATTAAAACCAATTAATCAGGTTACACGGTAGATCCCTGTCGGGTCTAACCGCAAACTGTTTCCCTAAATCCATCGCAATCTACACGAACGCAGGAATCTCGCTTTGTTTTGCGTTTACACTTTCTTAGAAATCGCTACTGACACAGCTTTGACAAACGTTCGATATTCAATGCGAAACATTTCAATATCCACGCGTTCTTGTTCACGATTAATAGCAGTGGATTTATCGTCGTTTTTTCAGGTTTAGCAATGAAATATGAATGGAAACATCGAAAACACAGTTTGAATCACAGCGAGAAGAATAATAGCGCAGTGATGTTGTATCGACGTTTCATTCCTCTGCGTTCGAGCGTTACCCGTCCGTCCGACAGACGCAAAGTGTCGCCTCGGTGCCTGCTCAGCCGTTGTAAATACCACTTCTTTTCATTAAATCCAACGAAACACACTGGCACTTGCATACACTGGTGGTAGAGTAAAGCTTGGTTGTTGAGGATCGTGTTAGGAGGCAGGGAGAGGGCGCTGGGGGATGCGGGCCTCACCTGAGCCTCACCGGCGGCGGGATGTTGAACGCAGGGAACAGTTTCGCGTTAGGACTCTCGAACAGCATCGCGATTTGTTTTTTTTACCGAGCACGCATCGTGCACCCGTCCACTCTGATAGGCGACCGGCCGTACACTGACGACTGCGCTGCGGGGCGCCGGCCTGCCCCCCTCCCTGCCCCGCACCGCACGCCGCGCGCCCCGCACCCCGTGACGTCACGCCCGGAAAGCTAGTTCCGACAGGGCTTCTCCGACGCTGCCGATGTCCTTTCCCCTGCATGCATCTCTATCTAACAAGCACGATAGAACAAGGACGGCTGCATAACTGCAGATCCGTATTGTTCGATGGCGGCCGAGCTGGTTCAGCCCCTTCTTTTATGTTACTAGGGCTTCACTTGAAGTTCCGTCTCGCATTGTACCGACTACCGACTCCTGCATACTTCTTTGTATTGTATAACGCATGCACTACCTACCCACGCGCGTAAGATATCTCATTATTTAAAACCCACGTTGGTACCTGAATGTTTTATGAAACGTAATTGTAACCTTGACATTTAAGGAGTAAGTAAATCTTACCGGCACAGTCTACACAGCAAACAAAGTACCTATTTACTTTCACAGTGGACGGTCACAGGTGCCCACACCCTACCGCTGAGCTTAACGATCAACAAACGTTGCCCGAAAGGTTAAACTTTAAAAACTGTGATTTCAATGCGACCTCCTTTTTAACTAAAATAATCACAACATTCTAAGTTTACAAAATATTCATTCTTTATTTTTATTTCATTGCAGAAATTAACAAGGAAAATTAAGAAACAAAACTTGTATTGTATAAATATTATAACATGATTACAATGTTGTTAATAACAGTTAGAATGAAGTAAATAATGCTTTTGATTTTTCTTTCGTTTCCATGTATCTAGCGCCCCTGGCGGAATGTGAGCGAAACATCATTTAAGGAAATCCAATCCCCTAACAGTTTGTTTCCCGCGAAGGTTTCAATATAAATATTCGCCAACGTTCCAATGCTGCGGTTTATTATAATTAATGTTACAAAGTTGTCGGTGAGATTACGTGATGTTTCGTAAGTAATTTGTTGGTAATTATTCGGAATAGAAGCTGTGGTCGCTGCGGGCGATGTCGCCATTTTAGTTTTAGGTTATGGTTTAGTTTGGTTACAAAGTTTTTTAATGGAGATTTACAACAGTACCCCACGTACTTTAAAACTTAGCAGATTTCACTGTTATTAGGTATTTAAATGAGTAAGAACTTATATTACTCTTATAGGATAGGTGTATACCTTAATAATGTTGTAGTCGCGAAAGTTTTTATGGGTGTTTGTTACTCATTCACGCAGAAACTGCTTGATGTATTATAATGAAACTCTACAATTATATAGCTCATACATCAGAATAACACATAGGCTATGATTTTTAAGGTTTGTGTGAATTGTCTAAAATATAACGATAAATATCAAGTAGTTTAAAATCCTATTAGAACCATTTTCGACTTAAGCGGACGAAGTCGCGGGCAGATGATGGTTTACAATAAAAATTAAACAATTCCAACATTTAAAAACAACTCGTAAATTTTTTATTGTTACATTAATGTTATTATAGTGTGAAGAAACGTCTAGGCACCTGATAAATTAAGTTGACAAATTATGAAGAATGTTAATGTTTGACATTTCTATTTAATTTTGTTAAATTACATATATTTTAGTTCTGGCATTTAATTTTAAATTATTTATTGATAAATTTGTACGTCAGTCATGGCTGGCTGTTTTTATTACCTCGAAGCGAAAAGGAAGGGTATTGTTTTCAGCAGTCTATGTATGTATATTTGTTCCACCGTAGCGACTAAACTACAGGACAGATTTTAATAAATGAGGTGTCAATAGATTCGTAAACATGACCCGCGTGATATAAACCTATAAACTATAGGCTGTATAAACTTTATTCGACGGTTAAACCTCAAATTCTTATATCCATAAAGAAATATAAAGCTATACGATACGACAATTTTACAAAAATCGCCAGAAAGAAACGCAGACTTGATCTATGTAACATAGGATCTTAACTAGCTACTGCCCCGTGGCTTTGCACGCGTTCCTTTATCACTGTAGTTTCATTAAAATCCATTCAGTAGTTTTTGCGTGACAGAGTAACAAACATCCAGTCATCAATAAATCCTTACAAACATTCGCGTTTATAATATTAGTAAGGATAAGTAAATTGGCAACTATCTAAGTTTCTACTTCCAAAAATAGTTTCCTTATAATGCCCTGTAATGCCCTGTAATGCCTGGTCTCGAAATCGGGGGCATCTTTCCTAGAAATTTAATGTCAGGGATTAATTGAATAAATATTGGTATTTATATGGTGTAGTTTCCTGTAAAATTACGAGAGAGCAGCCCCAAGCAACACGTGAACTGTATACCCACTTGAATACCTTCAGGAAGACAATAGCTCACGAGAAGAGTACTCTTGTAGACAGTGGTATTCTTCAAGGGGCCAGGACAGTCTTTCTGGGACAACTATTTGCTTTCATGAAACATCTTTTGACCTGACCAAGCGGATGAAGTCGCGGGCAAGAGTTAAGTATCAGTTCAAGTTTTTTTTTAACGGTTGGAGGACGTTGTAGCTCAGTTTGATACGTGCCTTAGTTAACAGACCGACCCTACAAGGACAGACTCGGGTTTCCGTAAGTTGTAGCTGCCATGTTGTCCCCGGATAGTGGCGACAGATTCGCGACCCGTCACTCTGGGACTCAACATAAACAAGCCAAATACAGTGTGTAACACCTCTGCCAACCCCTCTCGAGGGATTACGGCGTGAGTATATGTTTATGTATGAGGCGATATGTACCTGTGTGAAGCCGGGACGGGCTGGCATGTTTGAAACGTTTTGATAAAAGTAAACTATATTGGTTCGTTGTGGGTCCAATGATTTATTTATGTATTCAACGGCGTCGCCAGCCCGTGGCCCTGAGCCTAACGAATGTCAGTATTCCGTAAGCGCTAGCGCCAACAAAAGATAAATACGTGTTGAAATGACATTTCCTTACGCTCGATTTACTTCATTTCAATATATATATTTTTGTTAGCGTTAACGCTTACGGAGATGGCATTTGTCTAAGGTTTGCGATGGCGGCAGTTGACTTATGGATGGGAATACCATGTCTTATAATATGTCAGCATAAGTAACTTTTACATTGGCAATGGCGAACAGACGCATACGGATTTTGTTCAGGATTTTTTTTTGACTATCACACAATTTTTCTTTTTTGATTAAATAAAACACAAGACATATTTCCATTTTTTTTTTTAATTATAATTTTAATAGTTAATTTACAACATTTTACAAAACACACACCATATTTTAAACATAAAAATTATTATTTATTTAATAAAAAAACCAAAAGCATTTTCATTCTTCTTGGATAAAAAAATCATTTCTTGTATTTTACAAACGGTAACAAATAGGTACAAGTTATTTATACCTAGGTATAATTAATCACAGTATCATTCTGAAAACGGATTATTACAAATAGCTCAATATTTCTTGAAACGACGCAAGATAACAAACCCAAAACTCAATCCAAATCATCTTTACTGGGTATCTTTGGACGATTCCCCAGTTTTACGCAGAATAAAATTAATTAAACAGATTTTGTAATTAATTTAATACAACATCACGAGTAAACAAGCAGACTATTCACCTAATGGAAAGTGATACCACCTATTAAAACGACGATGCCCTTGATGTCTCATACCGCCAATGCGTTGCCCATGTAGAGGTTAATGTAATCACACTGGCTCTCCGATCCTTCGAACGCAAACACAGCGGACTGCTTCACGTTGTAAATATAACGGAGGGTGGTACCGACGCGGACGATCTCGCACGTAGATACTAACTTAAAAACATATGTTTTTAAGTTAGTTGGGTATTTATAAAGTTTGACGACCTCGGTGGCGCAGTGGTGTAAACAGCCGACTGCTACGCTATAGGTTCCGGGTTCGAATCCCGGCGGGGGCGGGACTTTGTGTTATTGGCAAGACGCATTGTTTCGCTTACCGGTCTCGGATGTTGTATTCTTATCTATGTAGTATATACCATATCGTTGCTTAGCGCCTGCGATACAAGTTCTTACGATACTTACTTTATATTATAATCGACAAGTAACGTGTTAAATAAGTTCTCAGTTACACATTATTTTAATATTAAAGATGTTCGGCAATGGCACTGTTAAACATACATATACTGTAAGCATCCTCATTAATATTATGAACGCGAAAGTTTGTAAGGATGTATGGGATGTATGGATGTTTGTTACTCTTTCACGCAAAAACTACTGAACGGATTTTAATGAAACTTTACAATAATACAGCTTATACGTCAGAATAACACATGGGCTGTAATATATAAAGATATCGTGTGAATTGTCAAAAATTGAACTATTAATGTCCAGTAATTAAAATAATATTAATAGAACCTATTTCAATTCCTAAGCGGACCAAGTTGCGGGCAAAGCTAGTATATAATAATATTAGTAAAACATAGGATTATTTCCCACAGCCTCCTTTGGCGCAGGCGGATCTCTTAGGCGGCTTGTATGATGACGTCGACGCACCGCCACTCAGTGGAAGATAACCTGTAATACATAGACATAATACATATATGTATATTTTTATATTGTAATTATAAGGGCTGTATGTTGAGACGCCGTTGACGTAATGCAGAACACTGGGGCTTGATTTAAAAAGAAACATAACAGTCAGTGAGACAGCGCGGGAAGGAAAAAACAGGAAGATCGGGAGATTGATTCTTGGGATATTATCGAATTGGAGGACCCAGAGAGATTGGATACTGTATCTGACAATCCTGGTGTGCCTCCATCATGGGTTATCAAGGCGTGGGTTAACGGGCGAGGAGTTAAAATCACGTTTAACGAGTCACAAAAGTTTACTATAGAAAAGTCACTTCAAAGACGTTCTGCAGAACACGTGGTGCTTCGGTAATGTAATAAAATTCAATCTCATTGCGAACGTCCGATTCGATAACGTCCAAGAATCAATCTCCCGATCTTCCTGTTTTTTTCCTTCCCGCGCTGTCTCACTGACTGTTATATTTCTTTTTAAATCAAGCCCCAGTGTTCTGCATTACGTCAAGGGCGTCTCAACATACAGCCCTTATAATTACATTTTAAAAATATATGCGCCGTCATATTCTTAGTTTATATAATAATAAATAAACCACATCACGACACACACATTGACTCAGCCCTGCAGTAAGTATCGTAAGAACTTGTATCGCAGGCGCTAAGCAACGATACGGTATATACTACATAGATAAGAATACTACATCCGAGACCTACACTTATATAGGCAAGTAACTAACACTGTACGTGGTGATGTCTTAGCTTCAATGACCATTGAAACTGCTCATGCATTCACATTACATAAGCATAAAGTCACGCCGTAATTAATCCCTCGAGAGGTATATGCAGAGGTGTTAAACACAGAATTTCGCATGTTTATGTAAGGGGTCGCAATACCGAGCCATTTAAGCAAAACCGGATTATCGGTATTGATCTGGAGCCAATACCGATAATCCGGTATTTTCGATATTTAAGGGATTAAGCTAAAGTTAGGAAATTTTGTATAATAAAGTTAGTTTTCGGAGAAATAGCAATAGTCAAGGCAATGGCGCGTAAATCAGTCTTGGAAAAGCAACCGGATGACTCTTGGTATTTGAGTTCGTGAGGCAATTTGGAAACATTACATAAATGTAAAGGACCTCATATCCTCAAAGTGGACTGATTCCGAGAAAAAATGCGTGGGTGATACCGAGAAAAAAATATTGCTTAGCAACCGACTGGAAAGGCGGTAGCATTCAAGTATACATACTTAATAATAGTTATAAAAATTGTCATCCGAAACGTACGGACGATTTGCAGCAACCGGTAGCACTTTAAACGAAAATTCTTGTTTGTTGGTGGAGATGCCATAAAAAATTGTGATCCGTTTTTGCTGGACGGTTTTTGAGTAATTAAAGGTCAAAGTGGCGAAAATGTTGGATATTTCACTTTCTTTTTTCACAAATCGTAAAAAATGTGTTATGATTATTAAAACGGATGACGTTAATTATACCGGTATTAATAGGACCTAAATTTGGCCCCGTTTTCCGGTATTTTCGAAATTCGGTATCCTGGTTTGCGACCCCTAGTTTATGTCGAGTCTCAAAAATTATATGAATGAATTAAAATTGGTTTAAGCTACATATGTATATCCTGACCTCCTTCATCAGGCGTCCCCAATCTGTTCCCGTCATGTCCGTATTTTTTAAGTCGCTCCGCTGTCTCCGCTCGCTTGCGCTCCTCGCGCTGAAAATATTAAAATATATGTTATTAATAATAATAATAACCACATCACGACGCACACATTGACTCAGCCCTGCACTAACATATAATCTTGTATCGCAGGCGCTAAGCAACGATATGGTATAAACTACATACATAAGAACACTACATCCGAGACCGGTGAGCGAAACAATGCGTCTTGCAAATAACAAGTACCGACCCCGCTCTCTTGATTTTTTTTTAAATACTACCGAATCATACATATTCAAATTTAAACAAGAAATTAAATTTGACAGTTATGTCTTATACATATATACTGTTGTGAATAGCTGTAGCCGTCGACACACAAATAATAAATTAATTCAATTAAAACAATTGAAAATGTGACGAACAACATGAAAACATTACAAAAATTAAGAACAAAATATAAATCAAGTACTGGAGAACTAAAAAAGTGGTCCCAATTTTTTATTTTACAGGCCCCATTCTATTTACTTGCCGCGGACCCCAGACAGTTGATTAAGAAACACACAAATTTAAATTGCGAAATAAACCGGAAATAACATTTAATAGTTAGTATTATGGATTCATGTATTTATTTTATAACTATACCTCTTTCTGCAGTTGTATTGCTCTCTCGGACTCCTCCATGAGTTTCTGTTGTTGTCTCTCTCTAGCGCGCTGGATCGCCTCCATGCGGCCGAGAGCCTTGTCCGGATCTGAAATAAACATTCATAGCTATCAGACTATAGCCATACTAGCTTTTTCCCGAGAACTCATCCGCATAGAAGTTGAAAATGGTTCTGATAGGATACATTTATTGTTATATTTTGGACAACATCTTTATACACTAAAGCCTGTGTGTTACTCTGATGTATGAGCTATATAATTTTAAAGTTTCATTAAAATCCATTTAGTAGTTTTTAGTTTTTGAGTGAAAGAGTGACAAACATCCATACACCTATACATACTGATATTTTTCTATCTGTCTCCCCAAATCAATCTCTTATTTTAATTTCTCAATAAAGTTTTAATAATTGACATACCTACTGCAATATATATACTACTCAAAACAAAATAAGGGCCATATTGAGCAATTTAAGTAAAATAGTTTTTGAAAATTTAACTAGGTGGCAACACAATATATATGAAGGTCTTTTGTAACTAAGTGTTCTTGCTGTAATTCATCTTATTACAAAATAAAAGTTATATTTGTGCTAATTACTATCGTTTCTTTTATAATTGACCCATAATCCTTCAGGTTATGGGCCCAGCAGATTCTGCAATTGAAAGTTTTAAGAAAAATAGCAAAGAAAAAGTTACAATCGTATTGTGAAGAAATTGACAAAATAACCTCAAAATGGATTCAATGCGGTCAATAAACTTAGAAAAATTTGATGGAAATAACTTTAAGCAATGGAAATTCCAGATAAAGTGTGCCCTAAAAGCAAAAGGGATTGATATTTCAGTGCCTAAACCGGCTGGAAATAATGTTGAATGGACAAAGAATGATGGCATGGCCATGTTTATTATAACATCTTCGATGGACTTCAAACAAATAACTTTAATAGAAAATTGTGAAACTGCTATGGAAATAATGACAAAACTTGAATCAATATACGAACAGAAGAGTGAATTATGTAAAATGTTGATCCATGAAAAGTTTTACCAGTATAAAATGTCTACAAATGACAGTGTAGCTCAACACATTTCTAAAGTGGAATCATTGGCCAAGCAGTTAAAAGAAAGTGGCGAAAGTATTAGTGAAATGGCTGTGATAACAAAAATACTTGGAACACTGCCTCATAAGTATAGATCACTCCGTCAAGCGTGGATGTCTTTGGATCCAGAGCAACAGACTCTTGTCAATCTCACTGCTCGTTTGTTAGATGAAGAAGCTAGTTTACAGTGTGAAGAAGAACAAGAAACCGCTCTTCTTGTGGCTAAGAAAGGATGGAAAAATAGCCCAAAACAAAGCGAGCTGAATAGAAATGCTAGTAATTCAAATCAAAATAAAAACAGTAAACACAGATTTGAATGTTATAATTGTGGGAAACGAGGACATTTTTCTCGAGAATGTCGTGCTCCAAAGAAATCCAAGTATAGAAAACCTCAACAGGAAGGTGCAGACTTGTTAGCGTTTAATGTAGAAACCAAATTCCATGAAGCTGAAGACAATGTGTGGATTTTAGACAGTGGTGCCTCTGCACATATGACCTATAGAAAGGAGTTCTTTGTAGAACTATTTGAATGTAACCAGAAATCATTGACATTAGGAAACAAACAGTCAGTGGAAGTGGCTGGCATTGGCAAGGTGTTAATAAAGAGATGTGTCAATGGACAGTGGGAGAACAGTGAACTAGATGATGTATTGTATGTTCCGAATTTGCGACGAAATCTGTTCTCAGAAGGTGTCATAATGCGTAAATCCTATATCATTATCAAGAAAGACTCTGGTGCATTCATTTACAAAGGTAATGACTTGGTAATGTGTGCAACAATAACAGAAAATAATTTATACGAATTGAAAATTAAAGCTGTGGTCTCAGATACCTGTAACTTAGTTCAAAGTGATCAAAATAACATTAAAATGTGGCATGAAAGACTGGGACATGTTAACCTAAAACAAATCAAGAGTATGAGTGCTGATAATGTGGTAGAAGGCTTGAAACTGAATAACAGTGATAAAACTGATTTTGTTTGTGAAGCATGTGCATATGGAAAGCAGTGCAGATTTCCATTTCACAAATCTATACGAGGAGAACTACAGCCAGGTGACCTTGTATATAGTGATGTCTGTGGACCTATGAGTCATACATCTATCCAAGGTATGAGATACTTTATATTATTTAAGGATGCTGCTACAAGTTACAGGCATGTATATTTTGTCAAACATAAAAGTGATGTGATGGACATATTCATGAAATACAATGCTATGATCAAAAATAAATACATGCATAGTGTCAGAATATTGCATACTGATAATGGAAGAGAGTATGTGAATAAAACCTTCAATGACTATCTCAGCAAAGAAGGTATAATTCATGAGTGTACTGCGCCTTATACACCAGAACAAAATGGGCGTGCTGAAAGAGAGAACCGTACCATTGTGGAGAGTGCACGTTCAATGTTGTACGCGAGGGATGTGTCACTGGAATTATGGGCGGAGGCTGTGAATTGTGCAGTATATTTATTAAACCGGACTTCCTCCAGCCAAACTCCTAAGAAAACACCATTTGAATTATGGAACGGCATCAAACCTCATATAGGCCATGTGAAGGTGTTTGGAAGTATTGGATATGTCCATATTCCTAATCAGCTAAGAACTAAACTTGACAAAAAGAGTGAGAAAATGATACTAATTGGGTATGATAATAACAATTACAGGATGTTCAATCCAGAAACCAAAAAGGTTAAAATATCAAGAAATGTAATTTTTGAAGAACATAATGTTCCAGAGATAAGGAAGAATATTACACAAATATACATTGACGATGAAGTGAAGACATTAGGACAACAAAATCAAATGCAAGAAACAAATGTAGAGGATACTCTTGTGGAAACTTCATCATCAGAGAATGAAGATAGCATGTTGAGTTGTAATAGTAATGACCCTACATATGAACCTTCTCAAGAATTAGATGATGATTTAATTCAAAGCAACATAAATTTGAGACCAAGGATTAATAGACGTTTTGAAGCAAACCTAATTGAACTGTCAATGCCACAAACGTATGCTGAAGCGATGAAAAGTCCACAAAGAAACGACTGGTTGAAAGCTATTGATGAAGAATTGCTTGCACATGAAGAGAATAATACTTGGACTCCAGTAGAGAGGTCTGGTCAACGTACGCTTACTACAAAGTGGGTTTTTGCTATAAAAAAGGATGAAAATGATCAGGGAAAACGGTTTAAAGCTCGTTTGTGTGCACGCGGATTTAATCAAATAAAAGATATTGACTATCAAGGAATATTCTCTCCAACAACAAGATATGACTCTATTAGAATTATCCTTTCTATTGCAGCTAAATATAATTTAGAAATTCAACTGTTTGATGTAAAGACTGCTTTTTTGAACGGGTATTTGGAAGAGAATATTTTTATAGAAGTACCAGAAGGAATTTCATTTAAAAATGATTGTATCCTAAAACTTAATAAATCACTGTATGGACTTAAACAGGCGTCTCGTTGTTGGAATAGAAGATTCACTGAGTTTTTAATAAAATATGGTTTTGTGCAATCTCAGGCTGACATTTGTGTTTATGTAGGTATTTTTAATGGGGTGAAAGTATTCATAATAATTTATGTTGATGATGCACTTGTAGTCTCTTCCAGTTCCTCAATGATTAAAAGAGTTATAGAATATTTGAAACAAACATTTAAAATAAAAGAATTAAAATTGAAATACGAAATACCTAATAAATACTAAAGATTTATGTATATGTTATGGAGAAAGTAGTGATCTCACTGGCTATTCGGATTCAGATTTTGCAGGTGATGTAGATACGCGTAAGTCTACTACAGGTTATATTTTTAATATGAATGGGGGACCTATAACATGGTGTAGCCAGAAACAGAAGACTACTGCTCTCTCCACAACTGAAGCAGAATTTGTAGCTGCTTGTGAAGCTGCAAAAGAGATATTATGGTTACAGCAATTATTATTAGATTTAGGTGAAAATATTACATCTGTTCCATTGTATGTTGATAATCAGAGTGCAATTAAGTTAATTAGCAATCCTGTTTATCATAAGAAAACCAAACACATAGATGTGAAATTTAATTTTATAAGGGAAAAGGTTGAGTTGGGTGTAATTAAACTAAATTATATTCCTAGTAACAGTCAATTAGCAGATATGTTAACTAAAGCGTTACCAACTCAAGCTTTTATCTATTTAAGAGATCAAATTTTGTTTTTCTTTTCACAACTCTAATTTCAGTAGGAGTTTATTTTTTTTATTTGTACCTAGTTTAAATTTTAGTGGGAGTATTGAGCAATTTAAGTAAAATAGTTTTTGAAAATTTAACTAGGTGGCAACACAATATATATGAAGGTCTTTTGTAACTAAGTGTTCTTGCTGTAATTCATCTTATTACAAAATAAAAGTTATATTTGTGCTAATTACTATCGTTTCTTTGATAATTGACCCATAATCCTTATTATTGAGGTATTTTTTCATTTTGGTGTAAATTATTAAACATTTACATATTGAAAGTAGTAAAATATTGAGTATACAAACTCTTTGATACCTAAACTATTTAATATTGTAGTGTTCATCTAATGCTGGCAACAATTTTAAATAAAATTTGATTTAAAATTATTTTTGAAAATTTTGATTCCATTTTCTTTGTCGTTTTGTTTTCCTTAGCTTCTTGGTTTATTAGAAATTATCAGAGTTCATTGATATCTCGAGTCAGAAACATCTTTTGCTATATGCCACAAGCACGCAGGCGTCATATGGACTCGCTGACAGCAACCAGAGCCGTTACAATGATTGAAGAAGGTCATTCGCAGCGATCTGTGGGTTTATCTGGTTTTTATCTATTCGTAATCGATTGCATGAAGACCAGCAGGCATCAAGAAGGCGAGTTGTCAGTGTTCCATTAACCAGAAATCATCGTGCAAATCGTTTAAGATTTACCCGTCAACATTTGAACTGGGACATAAACCAATGAAGGATGGTGCTCTTCACAGACGAATGCAAAGTTAAATTTTTAACGACCATCGGCGTATTAGAGTATGGAGAAGACGCGGCGAGAGATTTTCAGAAGCCTGAATCCATGAAGTCGATCGTTTTGGTGGTCCAAATGTAATGATTTGGGGCGGGATAAGCTTACTTTGGGAGGGTACTGTTACTGCTCAGCGGTATATTGAGGAAGTTGTCAGACCACATGTGATCCCATTTGCCCAGCGAGCGGGTTCTGGATCCATCTTGATGCAAGACAATGCTTGTGCACACACGGCTCAAGCGACTCGGTTTGTACTGGAAGCGTCTCAAATTCAAGTCTTGCCGTGGACGGCGAACAGTCCAGACTTAAATCCAATAGAGCACATGTGGGATCAGTTGAAACGAAGAGTTAGAGACGGTGATCAGGAAATCCACAACCAACAGCAACTCATCAACGCTGTTAAACGGGCCTGGGAAGAGATTCCAATGGAAAATGTCAGGCATTTGATTGAGAGCATGCACTCCAGGCTTCAGGAGTGCGTAGCGAAACGAGGAGGGCATACTCGTTACTAAAAGATAAGCATGGAGTATTTTCTTTTGTTTTCAGTAACTTTACATTGTTTTTATTTTTAATCTTAAATGTGATTTTTTCTTTCAAAAGCAAATAAACTTTTTAATAATTATTAGTGGAATAATTTTATTGGTCTACACGGTTAAAACAATATTAGTTTTCGTTATGGAGACAAAATATATATATATTGGTTTTATTATTTTCATGGTACAGACAAAATACCTCGTGGCCCTTATTTTGTTTTGAGTAGTATATATACAGACCAGTCAATGTAACAATGACATTCATTCAGTTATATTAAATTTTGACATAAAATAAATTCATAGTAATTAATATTTAATAATGATATTAATATAATAAAAAGTAATGAGTGACATTCTTAATTTTCTTGACTTAATATTACATCTGTACACAGGATTTTTATTTTTATCTATATTATCTATATTTTTTAAGGCCTAACAAAACTTTTACACATTTTACTTATGGGTTTTACAATTTATTTATGGGTAAAAGTTTGACAGATTTATTTATTTATTAATTTTAACATCATTTCAAACCTTTATGGTATTCAGCATCTTCCTGCGCTTGCCTCCACTTGTCCACCCTCACTCGGATGTGACTCCATGCATATAAACCAACGGCTGACGCTCCCAACAGGTACCACCCATATGATGCCAGGAAACTAAACACTAACAATGTCGTTATTATTGAATGAGTGAGCAAAGTTCTCAGAGTGTACCACAGCAATCTGGTGTTTGTACATATAAATGTTTTTCTGATGACAACTTGAGTATTTGAGTGGATTGTTGTGAAATTTGGTAGGTAATGAGGTAACCAACATATTTTTTAGTTCAAACATGAGTCAAGTCAGTCAAGAAGTTCGCGAGTTAACAGTTTGAAGTGAATGACTAGTAATAACTAGTAGTAACAACTAGTAATATTGCAAATATACTTAAAGTGACAGTCTTTACAGTACTTCTTGACTTTGAGTACTTAGCTAATTAAAGTTATTGCTGTAAGTTGAATTTGTATTTAGTGATAAAATCATGTAATTAGGTTTTCGTCTATAATTTTTGTGAATATAAATAAAAAGATAACATTCATTGTTTTTATCGGTTTAAACTGTTGCAATAACTAACAAAATGTCAAATCTCTAAATTCTATGATCATAGGTTCATTGTGAAATGATTGACGATTATTTGTAAGGAAAATAGGTCACCTACTACCAATGAATTTTATAATTAGTATTAAAATGTTTGTATGAGAAAACAGTACATGTTCTGGAACTTCTTTCTATAGTTCACTCACTGTCACACAAACTATTAGTGCCTCTATTAAAATAACCAAACAATAGGTTATCGCTTACCGTAAGTTACAGGGTTGAACATGGTTGATTCTTCTTCCACCACAGAATCCATTGTATATCGTATTAATTTAATATTTTAAATAAACACTATCGGTGACTTCCTTTGCGCCCACACAAGACGATAACTGATTTGAGACTTGTTTGAGAATCTGTTTCTGGTGAATACAATGTTTGATAGTAAAATGTTGGATTTTACGTTTATTTGATTTATTTCTTTACCTTAGTTTAACTGAATTGTAAATAGAAAAGTAACTCGCAAACTTGCTTGACATTACGAACTGACGTGTCCCATCTGACTGACAACCTGTCAACGTCAAAAGTAATCATCAAAGTGGAGTGAATTGGCGGGAACGAGAAGTGTCAGTTAGAATTTTCTTATTTTATTGTCTTTTCTTATATATCAGCAGAATTTAATGTGTAAAACGCTGGTGTTTTGACCAGTAAACATCTGTATTGCTGTAAAAGTGTGGAGAAAGTGAAATACCACGATTTGGCTGCGCTTTTCGTCATCTCCCAAGTAACTCCTCAGAGCCTACAGTAACCGTACTAGCATGTTACTGTAGGCAGATTCATCATTTTCATTGTTCATCTTATCATCTTCATCTCATTTTAAAAAAATATTGATCCAATCGTTATACATGCGGCTACTAGATGGTAGTCACGTTTTATTTAAACCTAGTCAACTCGGTCTTGGGTAGAAAATAATGAACAAATATTAGTTAATTAAAAATTTCAATGTAAGTAATTTTATGGAAATATGTGGATGCCCTAATTAATTATTGGTATTTGCTGGAATCGAAACCGCTGGTTGCGGGCAGCCAGTTCAAATTCAGGAATGTCAGTCGGGGGATCTGACCACATTTTTGTATGATTTAGAGGGGGGGCTTGAGCACCTTAGCCCCTAAAAAGTGCCAGCCAGCCCTCTTAGACAAATGCCATCATTCTGCAGCAGAAAACAAAGATGTATTGAAATGACATTTCAATACATTTTAACGGTACCTATACGTATAAAAGTTATTATCCTATAAAGCTTAAATAAATCTATTGGTTTCCGCTGAGGAGCTACATTCATCGTCGCCGGTCGCCCGGATGTCGATTTACATATATTGCGCGCTCTCAACCAAATAGCCGGTCGCACTTATATATTATTTTATACTCTGAATGAATATACAAGAGTTGCCTCACAATATTTTCTTTGCTATGAATGATTAAGATTCTTGTTGTTTTTTTGTCTTTGATCATTTGTTTGTTTTTTTTTTGTCATTTAAAAATGTTATATCTTAATTATTAATATCGGTTGTGTGTGATTAGAAATTGCGTTGTTGTTTATGTATGTGTACTGCACTATCGCATTGGTCCTTGACTGTAATGATAGTACAGAAGTAAAAATAATTGTAGCCGGGAGACTGGTGGTCGGTCGGCGACTTGTCAACAGTGCGTTTATGCTATTTTTCGTAAATTTCGCAATATGTTCAAAAAGTCATAAAAATACGTAACTGATGTTATTGCGTGTTTGAAACATTCGCCATGATTCGCATGATATGGGTTTTAAATGAATGTTTATAAAAATAATAAAATACGGTTACTTTTCAAAATAATCATTTAATAAGTTCAATGATTCGTCACTGCAGTTTGGTTTGCTGCAACAATGTGCGATTTACTTAAACACTATATAACGGGACGACACATCAATCGATCACCTAAATACAATATCCACACATTTTCACATATATTGTTACTGGCAACACCAAACTTATGCCAGTTAAATCGAGACTTCGCTTCACCGAAATAAACACACTCAAACTAATAAACACACACACACACTTCACACTCAAACTAATAAACATGTATTTCAAAGATACATAAGAAACAATGCTTTCTCTTACATATTTATGCGGCCGCGGAAAAATGTCTTAAATTTCGTTCACAAAATGTTCAGTGTTGCCCGTAACGTGTGAAAGATTGAAAATTGCGCATTCGCATTATTTTTTACAATTTTATTTTTATATACTTATTAACTATTTTCATACTTTTTTTACAATTCCTAATAAGTACATAACTAATTTATTTAATTCGCATCACAATTGCAATTAAAAATTATTCAGAGTTAAAATCAATTGATAAAATTAATTAGATTAAATGAGAAACGAATGTTCATGTCATTTTTAAAGTTAACCTAAAATGATGTCTGTGTTCTCAACGGAACCATTGGTTATCGTTAAAGTAATATGGTTAGTGTTAATGTTATTTCGTGACGTCATTTTAACTATTATAATGGCGTTACGCATTTAATTTTAAAGGTGATTTGACCTGTTAAACCATCTTACCAACGTTAAATTTTTGTTGGGTCTTCAAGAATAATAAGTTTCATATAGTTTTTCTTCCTATATATTGTAGTAACAAGAGGATCATTTGTTCTAATACACATTGAAGATGTCTGAGCGAGTTTATGCTACTATTAAAATTCAAAGGTCAATGCTTAGAAAATAAAGCATTTGTAGCTACTAGGAAAAGGCAGTAATACTCTCGCGTCAGATGGCAGCACTAGCGTCCATTGTGTGAATGCTACAACTAAAGGTACGGTCCAATGGTATTCTTTCTTTTTTGTATTTGTTTTATTGTAATTGATCTTAGAGTTATGTGTTTTTAATAATTATGAATAATAATGTAATTGGGTGCATACCCGTTTTATTATTTTAAATAAATTAAATGAAATTGTAATTATTACAATAACAATAACGTTAGACATGTCGCGTGTCGGCGGTTTGTTCACGTTGTGTGCTAGCGCGGGCTCCGTTACGAGCGCAGCGAGACGTTGTATATTTAAATTTATAAAATAATTATTTCTAAATTGATTTAAGCATAAAAGTATATTCACAGAAATTATGATTACAAATTGATTATTTTACCATCAGTCTTCATATTATTCGTATTAAACAAGACCTATTTCGACTTCTTTATTAGAAATAAATAATTTTACAATACTAATAACGTCTCCACATTCACAAAAAATATATTTTACATGTGGTAGTATCTACGTGCGAGATCGTCCGCGTCAGTACCACCCTTCTTTATATTTACAACGTGAAGCAGTCCGCTGTGTTACCATTTCGATTGGAGAGCCAGTGTGATTACCGGCACGAGAGTTATAACATTTACATCTATATGGGCAAGGCATTGTCGTTGTAAGACATCACGGGCATAGTCGTGTCAACAGGCGGCGGGTATCAACTCACCATAAAAAACATCAGCTTATTTGCCCTTGATTTTGTATATATAAAAGTCCGAGACGCTGTCAGTATTTTAAAATGACATTACATATACAATATACGCTCTTTAAATTCAAGAGATCAGATATTATTTGTAACTTATAATAATATTTGCTAACTTAAAGTAAATTAAACTAAGAGAAATCATCGCAATCATTTGAAATATATTTCTTCAAGATTGGATTTTTTTTCAAAACGATTTATCTATGTAAAATAAAGTTGAACTAAATAATAACAACCAAACACAACCACATCACGACACACACATTGACTCAGCCCTGCAGTAAGTATCGTAAGAACTTGTATCGCAGGCGCTAAGCAACGATATGGTATATACTAAATAAATAAGAATACAACATCCAAGACCGGTAAGCGAAACAATGCGCCTTGCAAATAACACAAAGTCCCGCCCCCGACGGGATTCGAACCCGGAACCTCTAGCGTAGCAGTCGGCTGTTTACACCGAGCGCCACCGAATAATGTTTAGTAGTTTGGCTATATGCGTGTTGATATAAGTATATTACGATGCGGGCAAGGGAGTCCTCAGCCTTCGAGCTAGAGGGGCAGCTTATGGGGCTGTATGGCATGATGGGGGGGGGGGGGGGGAGGCAGTTGATATTGAATACCTCCCCTACAAAGTATGAATTGTAGTGTGAGTATTTTTTTGCGTGATTGTAATATAATCTAATGTCTAAGTATTGTATTATTTTTAATATCTAGTCTCTCCGCTGCTCCCTCTGCCCTCACTGGCGACGCCCGCGGGTGCGAGATACACCCGTTGGTTTGTGTGTTATTGAGTAGTAATAATGGTTACATTACAAAAATTCAAGTCACAGTATTAAAACATGGCTGGCGCTTAAGGGAATCATCAGCGGCACGAACTCATTCCATCAATTTAAAAATAAATACAATAATAAAACTAATTATAAAGTATTGTCTATTATATTATAATGAAAATTATTACTAAATTTGAACTGCGTGAACGAGATTATTGTATTAAATACAAAAATATCACAATTCTGGACGTACCCTTACCTAACTTATACACAAACCTACTTAGCTTATACACAAACGTATATAATTATACACAAACGTATATAATTATACACAAACTTAAATAATTATACACAAACTTATATAATTATACACAAACTTATATAATTATACACAAACTTATTTAAATATACACAGAAGTGATAAAAATTCACTGTCGATTCGATAATTTCATTGGAAATTTTATATTGTATATGAGGTTGTTTTTAAATTAAAAATAAGTCACATAGTAACCATTTGTATGACACAAACAAGCAGCTCCTGAGATTAGTAGTTTCCATTGCTGCTGACAATTCATATATATTACACTGGCGGATCCAGGCTGGGGGGCTCAAGCCCCCCATTCCCAACTGGTCGATGCATGGCCGTGTATTTAGGTTTATTTGTTTTCTTACATTTGCTAATCGATGAATCGACTTTCAGCAATTTCGTTTTTGCTACAGATATTCCATATGACGAAGAAAGTTCGTCTATGGTCGTGATTTTATGCGTTCATGCACATCATTGTATGGATTACTTTTTTTATTTACTGTTTATTCGATACCACATACATACAGAAATCCGTTAGATTTTCTCAAATATCTGACTTTATTAAATAATTTATAAAGCTTCAAAGTCGTTGGTTAGACAGAGAGATCCGATATGTACAATGACGTCAAAGTACACGAGCGCCGTACAACTTCCATAGAAAAGGTTGTTCTGATGAGCGAGATAGATATATTTACTTTGAATGGTTACATCTCCCTAGTTTCTCGTACAATTCTAATTCTGTTTTTACTGTAAATATAATATTTCCACATACTTTAAGATAAATTGATTGAATAATCAAATGAATTTTCATGTATATTCCCTATTGTTGAAACTTCAAGATAGCTTAGTAAAGAGATGACGCACATAGTAGCAACGTACATAATAAACGCAAAGAGTATATCGCGAAAATATGAATTCTTGAAAGACAAATAAATCCATTAAATTTAAATCACTTATACAAAGAATGGTTGTATGTATGTGCATCAAAAATAATGTAAATTGTCGTTTGTCGAAATCCGGTACAACTAAGTCCAGTTACACGACTGGGGACAGTCCAGACAGAAATTCCGGGACAATCACGGATTTTGGGACATATGGCAAGCCTGACGTACACGCCTGTCGACACTAACACAACCATAGACGAATATTCTTCGAATAACCATAGATTCAACCATCGAGACTTCGTGATGGAATAATATATTCCTCAAGATCAACTATCCCTGCTTGTTACATGTTATTTTCTTCTTCGTTTTACATACTGTTACCTCGTATATATACATATATATAAATAGATAAGATGTTATTCCCGGAGCAGTCCCCGTGCTTTCGGAGTGAGTTTCCTAACTCGGCCGCGGGACGAGATCGACACGGGACAAGGGTTGCTGTCCTCGTCCACTACGACACCTGGGACAGATGAATATTTATCCATTTACTGTGTCACATCCTTCAACAAAATAATGTTTTGGTTAATTAATAGTTTTTGGTATAATTATACATAGAATTAATATAATTTCTACCCGAACTGTTTGTATTTGCGGATGGATGGAAGTTATTGATGCCTGCTTGAATTAGTTATTATAAATATATTGTTTTAAAAACATTCGTTGCTTTCGTTTCCTGCCTTCAATTTGATTGTTTCAATATGGAATTTATATTTAATTTTATGTCCTGTTACGTTTGTAATAATCAAGATATTGGAGTTTCCCAAAGTGTCCACCGTTTTATCTCCAAATAGATAAATCAACAATTACCGTTGGTGATGTTGTGGTGGACATGGTGGTGACCGTTCGTATAGTTGTGGTCGCTGTTCATCGTTGAAATGTTCACCGTCGGCAGGCTCTAAAAGTAAAAAAAAAACAATAAAAATATTATTGCCAGATTAACAATAAACATTAACTTTTAGAGAATTTGAAAAATAACTAAGAACAAGCAGAAAATGTCAAAAATAAAATTATGTTCCTGGTATGGGAGCTCCATTTAATTTTTATTACATACACACATACATAAACTCACTTGAGTCCCAGTGTGACAGGTTGCGAATCTGTCGCCACTATCCGGGCACAATGAGAAACATGGCAGCTACAACTCGAGACTGGAACCGTCGACCTGTCGGGTCGTTCGGTTAACCTAGGCACGTAACAAACTGAGCTACCACGTCTTCAATTCAATCAATCTAAATCATAATTGTCAATTTGTTTTTATATGTTTAGTATTTGTTGTTACAGCAGCAATATAAATAGAGAAGGTATTATGGTTCATGAGATACAGGCCGCTGAGGAGACAGGCGGACAGCGGTGGTTTAGTATGAGTATTTCAGTATTTTATAGGATACATTTCGGAGTTCGCAGGAATTGCACAATTTAATTCCACCGGCCCCCTTTTACAATTGGAATACAAGACGTAGGCTGAAGTTGCATCCTTTTGTAGTAGATATTTCGACCATCCGGACAAAACGCTTCGATAGCTCCTTCATAATGCGTACTGCGAGGGTGTGGAATTCTTTGCCTGCCGATGTGTTCCCTGACCAATATAACTTGGGCCTCTTTAAGGCAAGAGTGAATAGGTTTCTCCTGGGCAGGCATGATCCACCTTAGAACTCATCGCCGCTTAACATCAGGCGGGCTTGGGGTCAAATGCCTGCCTGGTCTTGAATAAAAAATCTCATGAACCATACTAGCTAAAATCATGAAATTTTCAGAAAATGTCTATTCTTGTTTACAATTATTACAAAAAATGGAATTGAAAATGGTAGGACATGAAAAGCTATTTTAAAAAATAAAAATAAAAAAAAGAGTATTGTGTAATATAGGTATGTTATGACCATGTTCCTGTTGTTGGCGCGGTGTCGCTTGGAGATGGCGGCGGCGCTGTCGTCGTCGCTGTCCTCGTTGTAGCGCCGCGGCCGCCGGGCGCGGAGACGCACGCGGCCGCTCTGTGCGGATATACGTATATACGTTACATTCATTCATTTCATCTTACAAGATAAAGCGTGTAAAGCGCTTACAATATAATTTACATAACAACAATTAAATTATACAATCTTATATTAAGCAGTGATATGTTTTTTTGCTTTTACCTCTGACTCGGTAATTTGTTCAGATATATTGTCAGACACAAAATTTAAAATACATTTTAAAGTATTCTAATAAAAAAGGCTTACGAAGACATTTGGAAGTAGGCTTATCTATCGTACCCTCGCAGGCACCTCTATTGACCGTTGAAATGCAGGAGTTGCAATCGTGGTCCATGAAATGTAGATTCAGAACATAGACTATTTTTAGCTTTCATCAGCTGGGTGTTTGTTGCAACTCCAGTAGTTCATGTAGTAACTTTACTATATTTTAATTCAATAGCACTAATTAAGTAGGTACTTGTTTATTGTTATATTTCGTCTGCATAAAATGTTTTATTGACATCTGTAGATATTGCATACATTATTTTCATACTACAAGGTGTCTCAAAAGAAAGTCTATATTTTGTGGATGAATAAAAAAAGTAAGCGGTGTATTGAAAAAATGTTTATTAATTATTAAAGTGCATAACATGGGAATTTATATCTTTAAAATAATATCGTCCAAATGCAGTCCACCGCGTTCGCGGCACTCGTTTAATCGAGCAGTAAAATTATTTATGACAGCTCGGTAGTAGACACAGTGATGGCTGCCATTTCGTGCCGGATATTTTCTTTTAAATGCACTAGAGAAGTTGGTTTATTGGCATACACTTTAGATTTGAGATACCCCCACAAGAAAGAGTCCATGGGGGTTAAATAAGGGCTGCGTGGAGGCTTGCTGGTGGCCCTGGGAAAACTCCGGGGTCGGAAGAGGGCGCCTGGTCCGGATGGGGTTCCGGGTCGGGTAATCTTGATTGTAGCGGAGTTTCTTGGGGACAGGCTTCGGGAACTGTTCAACGCGTGTATTCGCGAGGGACAGTTTCCGAAGCCCTGGAAGGAGGGACGGGTATGCTTGCTACCTAAAGTGGGTCGCCCACCGGAGGATCCTTCAGCTTATAGGCCAATCGTCTTGCTGTATGAGGTGGGTAAGGTATTCGAGAGGATACTTGCTGCTCGCCTTGCTGCTCGGGATGGGCCCAAATTTATCAGATGCGCAGTATGGGTTCAGGGTGGGTCACTCGACTCTTGACGCTGCTAAGAGGGCTGGCCGTGGAGGCTGTTAATGGGGGGGAGGTTGTGCTGGCTATATCTTTGGACGTAGCCAATACATTTAACTCCCTTCCCTTCGAGACGTTGAGGGAGGCGCTCCGTTATCACGGAGTGCCCCTCTACCTGCTGCGGTGTTCAGTCCACAGGGTTCGGTCCTTGGACCAATCCTGTGGAATATCGGGTTTGACTGGATTCTCCGGCAGTCGGTTCTCCCTGGGATGAGGGTCATCTGTTATACTGATGACACTCTTGTCACTGTCCGAGGGAACACGTACGAGGAGGTAGCGATGAGGGCCACGGTTGGTGCAAGGTTGAGGTCGACAGGATCCGTCAGCTTGGACTTGAGGTGGCCTTGTCCAAGACGGAGGCCCTTCTTTTTCATGGACCACGCAGAGGACCCCCGCGGGGTGCCCAGTTGGTCATCAGGGGAACGGTGGTCCCGGTAAGGGCCCAGATGAAATATCTGGGTCTTGTCCTGGACGGTCATTGGAGATTTGTGGCACACTTTGCCCAGCTGGGTCCGCGGTTGGTGGCGGCGGCCGCTGCCTTGGGGAGACTTATGCACAATGTGGGGGGACACAATGGGGCCTGCAGGCGCCTGTACTCTGGAATCATCCGGAGTATGGCCCTGTACGGTGCACTCATCTGGGCTGACGCACTAGACTCCACCAACAGGACGCTTCTAAGAAGGCCGCAAAGGATTGTGGCTATAAGAGCCATCAGGGGCTACCGGACCGTTTCCTGGGCTGCAGCAACACTGGTGGCGGCGGACCCTCCGTGGGAACTTCAGGCTGAGGTTCTCGAAATGGTGTACCGATACAGGGAAATAGGGCGCTAGACTGGGAGGGGGTAGCCAGGACAAGAAGGGCGGCAAAGAAATGCGGTCCTGGAAAAATGGGAGGGGCAGCTCGGGGCTTCGTCCTTCGGCCTAGCGACGATTGAGGCCCTTAAACCTCAGTTGCATCGCTGGGTTGGCAGGAGACACGGAGTCCTGAGCTACAGACTTACGCAGGTACTTACCGGGCATGGGTGCTTCGGTGAGTACCTGCATAAGATAGCCAGGAGAGAGGTGGACATGGTGTGCCATGAGTGTGGTGCAGTGGACGATACCGTGCGCCACACGGTAGAGGAGTGCGCAGCATGGGGGCCTCAAAGGCATAACGCAGCTCATAGGCAGTGACATCTTGCTGCCAAGCATGATCAATGTCATGCAGGCAATGTCAGGTGTTGGGACGCGGTAGCCACCTTCTGGGAGTCAGTAATTTCGCAGAAGGAGACTGCGGAGCGGGACAGAGAGGTTGACGCCAACGCTGACCCGCTCCGATGACGCAGTTTGGGCCTGCGATGGCGCCGATATGCGCCTCTTCTTCTTTCTCCGCCGTGATAGTGTGGCCGGGGTGCTGGGACCCTGCGTAAAAGGCCCACTGGATGAAGGCCCGTTTTGAGACTACTGGGACGGTGTAGCCTGCTTGTATGCAAGGCTCACTGGTGGTGGTTCTTAAGGCCAGCCGTTGGAGTAGTGCGGTGTCTGAGGGTTCCGCTGGCTTCCCTCTATCCCGTAATGCTCTGACAGCTAACGGCGTTGGCGGAACGTGGGGTTTTAGTCGGTAGGCACGGGTTCTTCGTGAGTCCGACAAACTCCTTCGGCCCCCCCGGGCTGAAGGAGATCCATGAGGATTTCCCCACGTTAAAAAAAGAGCTGCGTGGAGGCCAATTTATGTCACCTTTCCTAGAGATCAATTTTCCCGGGGAAATTTCATGAATTCGTGGTAAAGACATATTTGACGTGTGTGGTGTAGCTCCGTCTTGCTGGAACCATGTTCTCTGGTCATAGCCAGGAAAGTTTTGCAGTGCAGGCACCAAAAACTCGTCTTTTCATAGCGTTCTGAATTGACTGTAACTACACACCCCCTTTCGTCTTCAAAAAAGTAAGGGCCAATAATTCCTCGCGCCGACATCACTGCGCATACAGTCTCTTTTGGCGAATTAAGGGGTTTCTGATGCTTGCGTTTTGGATTTGTTGCACTCCAGTAGCGGCAATTCTGCTTATTGACGTGCCCATTAAGTTGGAAATGAGCTTCATCAGAAAACAAGATGTTGGTAAACGTTGAAAAGCGCTCAATTGCCTGATTTACGAAGTTAAGCCTCTGCATGGCATCTTGACTCTTCAATTCTTGCACCAATTGAATTTTGTAGGGGTGCAGCTTTAGGTCTTTGTGCAAAATACGGTGCAATGACGATCTATGCACATTTAAAGCACTTGCGCGCTTCCGAATTGAAAGGCCCGGGTCGTCACGAGCAGACTCATTAGCACGCTCCAAGTTTTCAACCGTTCGTGATGACCTTGGTCGCCCTGATTTTGGTTTTTTTAGTGTTGTACCGGTCTCTTCAAACTTTTTAACCCATTTCCGGATTAGGGGAATGCTTGGGGCATCATTTAAGTGACGAAATCCTCGAACACTACAGAATCTTCTACGCGCTACAGTCGCCGAATCACTGCTCGATTAAATGAGTGCCGCGAACGCGATGGACTGCATTTGGATGATATTATTTTTAAGAAATAAAATCCCATGTTATGCACTTTAATAATTAATAAACATTTTTTCAATACAGCGCTTACTTTTTTATTTATTCATCCACAAGACACCTTGTATAACTAAGACTGTAATGAAAGATTATTATGATAATGAAAATAGCAACTACGGAGGTTTCTCGCTGGGTTCCTTCAAGTAGACAGGCATTCCGAACCGGTGGTAGTTTAAAATAATGACGATTTGAAAGCATTTTTTTGATGTCTATTTCAATAAAACATTTTTAATTTGAATATGTCAGATACAGGTGCTACTGGCGCCCTCTGTTTCGAACTTTGACATAACGTGTTGTCCACGTTATGTCAAATAATAATAATTATTATTATTATCTTCCAGTTCCCGCTCGGGCAGTAGGAGCGAAAAGTGAGTATTATTCATACATTTTTTTATTCAAAAACACGCAGTTTTCAAAGTAAATTAAAAAATGCAAAAATGTATCAATAACAATATTATATACCTAGTCAGGTCATAAATTCTGTCACATGTTTAAATATAAAATAATTGAAAAAAGTTTATTCATTATGTAACCATTTATATACCAAAATGAACTTAACAAAACATAGATTCTTATGACACTAAAGTTTGTTCAAAATGACCTCCGTGATTTGAATACAGGCCTTCAATCTGCGCGGCCAGTCGTCTATCGCAGCACGAACGAGGTCCATGTCAATATCGGCGGCTGCCTTAATCAAGGATGTCTTGAGTGACTCCAAATTGGGATGAGGCTTTGAGCACGCCTTTTCCTCCCAGTGTTGCCATATCTTGTAATCTAACGGATTCAAATCTGGACTGAGGAGGGCCAGTCTTCGTGCCGGATGAAGTCGATTTCACGCGCCGCCAGCCAGTCTTCTGTGCTCTTCGCTCTATGAGCTGGCGCCGAATCTTGTTGGAATACCCTGTGCCTGTTATTGAACATGGTATGAGAAACAGGTTTCACAAGGTTCGTCAGGACTGTATTTTGATACACAACTGCATTCGTTTTTACACCTTTCTCACAAAAATGTACCTCTGTTAAGCCCCAATAAGAAACTCCCAACCATAACATGAGCGAGGATGGAAAAAAACCTCGTTGGACACGCGGAATACGGTTGCTCGCTTCTTCACTACTGTGTGCGTACACCTTATCATTTTGTTTGTTGTAGCTCTCTTCTACGGTAAAAAATTTTTCATCCGAAAGAAGAATTTCCCGATATTTTTTTCCCGCGTACCGCTTCAACAAAACGCGGCATCTCTTCAGTCTCAGGTCCTTTAGACGAACATTCAAACGATGTCCTGTTTTTCTTCGATATGCCCGAAGCCCTAAGTCTTCATTTAACGCCCTTTTCACCGTGGTTCTGCTTAACCCCATCTGAAGGGCCAACAGTTTCTGCTTACGTTTGGGATTTCTTCGAATTCGCGCCTTCACAGCTTTTATCACTGCTGGAGTCCTAACAGACCGAGGGCGACCACTTCTTGACCTGTCATCTACACTAGAGTCTTCATTGTATCGTTTGATGGTACGATAAACGAATCTTTTGGTTTTATTCAAATTATTCAGTATGTCAAAAATTTGAATTGGCGCGTAACCGCAACGATGCAACGCAATAACTGCAACACGGTCTTCTTTAAGCGTCCACTCCATATTTAAAAATGAGTAAAATTCTAAAAAGTATACATTTTTATTTTCATGAACAATTCGAAATTCGAATTCAATAAACTTTTTTGTTGCCAGCATTTTAAAAGAAAAGTTTTTACTGTGTGACAATACTTACGACCTGACTGTGTATACAAAATGTGTCTGTTATGTCGAAATAACAGCTTATGAATGTACGCTACTAATGACAAAAAAAACTATTTATTTACATTCTTGTCTATCTGTTTGTTCCGTGTAATTTCCGAAACGGGTTTACCGATTTTGACAGGACTTTCACTGAAGAATAGCATACATTTCAGGGCATGTTACTTTTTTAACATTTTAGGGTGTAATTTTTTTTGTATCGGAATATAATTTTTTTAGAGGATCTACAAAATTGGAAAAGTTGTTTTATTACTTTGTACCTCTATGGCAGTTTTTTCTATAAACATTCCCTCCATTCCATTCCATTTTCCTGTATGTCATATTATTGCGTAGTAATGTGATGATATGTTAGATGAGATACTAGTATGTAATGAGTTACCGTGACGTGTCCGTTGTGCGTCCGCGTCCGTGACGTGGACGGGACGGACGCGTCGCCGCCGGACTGACGACTCCTACAAGCAAACAAACAAACATGCGTGTATTATATGTGACTGTCATTGTACAGTAGAAGGTTCATATGAAATTGTTTAGAAAATGATTTCACTTTGCACAACAGAAATTCAGTTTTAAATACAAACAGGAAATCTGCAAAGGGAATAATTACTTTTATTGTCTTTTGAAAAGGTTTGAAAAAAAAAATATGGTTTTCTCGATTCAGAACACACGAGTAATAACGAGTGAGCGATGTTCTCACAGTGTACTGCAGCAATCCGACGTTTGTATGTATTTATAAATGATTGTCCGACGATAACTCGAGTATCGTTGAACGGATCGTCGTGAAATTTTGTAGGCGCGTTAATGTGACATTTTTAAATTTAAATTAAAAATCTTAGCCAAATCGGTCAAGGGGTTACTGAGATATGGGGGGTTGCGAGTTCACAGTTCGGGGTGAACCTCTAGTAATATTATGATCTTACTAGGTGTTATATGTTTAGTGTTGTATTCAAATTGTTTATTGCTTGTAACATTACAATAGGCACAAAATATATAATTATATTCATATTGTCATATATAATGCATGTAATAATGACCTGTAGAGATGTAGCGGCGCGTCGTCGTCGGTGGAGTAGGTGGGTTTGTATGAGTGGTCGGACTCGTACCGGTGCGGGGTCGGAGCCCGCGAGCCCGGCGAGCACGACGAGCTCGAATACGACGATATGCGCTCGCGGGTGCTGACAAACATAGCACATAGTTTTTTTTATTATAGCATTAAAAAAAAATTGGATTAAAATGATTCACAATAAAATGCTACTAAAATGGTACTTCAGTAAAATACTTGAAAAATACAGAGAAATTAATAGTTTTTATGGTTCTGTTACAAAATAATAATAAAATAATGAAATTTAAAATTAAAGCGGCGGGCTCTCATACAAGAAACGTTCTTTTTTAAACTAAATTATCTGATAAAATTCATATTGTTTATTTTTGTATCGCCCTTTTTTTGCGATCAATAAATATCATACTTAAATTTACATGAATATGTTTAGTTTAAGAAGCGCATAAAATAAATAACAGGTGGTTACCGTTTCTTAGCGGCGTGTTTCCTCCTGGTCCGGTGGTCGCTGTCGTCGGACTGCGAGCTGGACCGCAGCCGTTTGAGCGAGCGGCTCGCCGCGCCGCGCGACCGCTCCGGCGACGGCGACGGACTCTGCAAATATACATTACGACTTCAACACCTAATTTAACACCTACAATAGGTTTGTACTTTGTATGTGTACACAGGTGGATGCTCAACATACATTCGCTGTTCCGACTTCGATGGACATGTTATTTAATTAAAACAATAAAGTATATCATTAGATTCCATAGATAAAGAGATGTGAAGCATTATTCTCCTGTAAACATTTGATTGAACTTTACATATGAGGTTAAAAATAGGCCACTGCACCGTAGAGGCATCATAATGTATATATCTGTATGTATGTATGTATGTATATACTCACGGTGGTGTGCGTGTGTGCGTCGTTGAGTACGTGCGTGTGCGTGTACTCCGTGTCCGACTGCAGCACCGCCTCCAGCGGGTCGCGGCCGCTGTCTGCGGCGTGACACACAAACAAACAAACAATATTACTATTATACATTTTCAAGTTAAATAAACATGCAGTGGCGGTACTGTCATACAAGCCCAAAAGCCCGGCTTGCCCTATCGAACCAAGGTAAGTCCGCGCTCTCGCTCATCCATTACTTTTCAAATCAAATAACAATACGCTTTGCATAGCATGGTTCAAAATTCGCGCTAATTCGAACGCGTAAGTGTGAAGTGTAGATTTAATAGTAATGAGGCAATAAGACATTTATCGAAATGAATTATAAAACTACAATAACGTACCTATTCTAAAACTCTAGGCACGCCACTGTAAAAATGATCGGATTATTCTTCAATTTTACGAGAATTATAATTACATACAATACATAACTAATAATAACAATACATTTTGGAATTTTGCGTCAGACAGAGAGGGCGATACCCACGTGTGACGTCCCATTGCACGAATATTGACTGGATGGCTATTGCCATAATATATTGACCAGTCAACTGGATTGTCAATCCGACGACTCGATTCCACCTCAAACTGACTAGTTTGACGTTTCAATGTAATTCTTAAAAATCATAAAAGATGGCGCTTATAAAAATCACAATAAAATAGGTGTCGCCTATAATATAAGTATATAATATAATATTACTATATAAGTTACATAGCATATGTAAATTAACAACAATAAATGTATATATTCATAGTTAAATATTGTT
Source organism: Choreutis nemorana (assembly GCA_949316135.1). Lineage (NCBI taxonomy): Eukaryota > Metazoa > Arthropoda > Insecta > Lepidoptera > Choreutidae > Choreutis > Choreutis nemorana. The sequence continues at coordinate 6,521,611 of OX438622.1, forward strand.
TTGTGTGCAATAAATAAAATAAAATAAAAAACAAATACGATTTGAGATTTCCAGCAAAGCATCTATAATTAAAATTACTTGCTGACCTTGTTCATCATCATCATCATCGTCGTCGTCGTCATCATCATCGTCATCATCATCAGCTGGTTGTTGGTAGTGATGCGAGTTGTACTGTGCACTAGTGCTCGGCCCCGGCTCCGGGCTCGCCACTGACTTGCTCTTCTTGCCTATACCTTTACCTTTGTAACAAGCAAAAAAAATAATTAATTTTACCAAATTATTTTGAAAGAAGCAACTGCGGAGGTTTCTCGCCGGATTCTTCCCCGTAGAGATAGCGTTCCGAACCGGTGGTAGTAAAAAACAAATGACGTTTTGAAAGTGCTAATTTTGAGTCTCTTCGAATTAAAAACATTTTGACTTCGACTTTGAGATAATTGACACGCACACCACCGTGAGTATATACATACATGTGAACGTTGCACTTTAATATGGTTTAAATATAATTAGTTTATAATAATATATAATATTATAGTTATATTCACTTGTTTTTTTATTTATTTTTTTATACAACGACACGGGTATGTAAGCAAACGGTTCACCTGATGGAAAGTGATACTAAAATATTATTTTAATGACAAGGATTTTCAATTTGGAGGACCATCATCTAATGATCACAATAAATACATACAATACAAATAAAATACATTAAATAAATAAATTAAGTAAAATAAATAAATGATCTATTTTTTTTAATTAAGAAACTATTTATTATAAATTCAACAAAATTATTTAAATATGTATTCATTTATTAATGCAGTCACAATCACATGCGGATCTCCAAAATAAATAAAACGATAACTTCGCATCCCAACGGTCACTGGAGAAAAGAATTATAATGTCATAGCAACGGTCACTGGGGAAAAGAATTATAATGTCATAGCAACGGTCACTGGAGAAAAGAATTATAATGTCATAGCAACGGTCACTGGAGAAAAGAATTATAATGTCATAGCAACGGTCACTGGAAAAAGAATTATAATGTCATAGCAACGGTCACTGGGGAAAAGAATTATAATGTCATAGCAACGGTCACTGGAAAAAGAATTATAATGTCATAGCAACAGTCACTGGAAAAAGAATTATAATGCCATAAGAAAATTCAATAAAGATTATTATTATTATTATATTATAGCGGTTATAGTTATTGGTAATTAAATCACTTATATATATATACTTTAATTAATTAATAATTTGTTCGTTTTTGTTCGTTTTATCTATGAAATTATTATGTTGAGTTGAATGAATAATTGGTTTATATTATTTAATATTTTATTATTTTTATTCATTATGTATTGGTATGTTTGGACATTGAGTTTTAGACAAAAATTTTACTCGGTTTTTGATGTTTTAAATGTTTGACTTTTTTTTTCTCGCACGCTGTCTTCACTTTCTTTATAGTGACATTTGACTTGTTTCTATACTGTGATTGTTCTTCATTGCACGAATGAGTGTACGCTGTGTTGGTGATCTTTTTAATAAAATAAAATAAATAATCATTGTTTATTAATTTCAATTCATTATGACATTTTAAATAGCAATAAATGTTTTTTAATAATACTAATCTGTATTGAATTCCTTACGTCTAAATTTACAATGTACGTTTTAAATAATTTACAAAAGGAAGGTATAATAATAAATAATAATTAAGTTGTATTTCTAATGACTCAAAACATTAACAAAACACTTGAAATGAAGAGATTATAAGTAAACTATGCACGAACTAGGAAAGCCTGTGTCTACTGATCTATATTCAGGGCACACCCGCCGCTCTGTCCCCCCACTGCAACTCCTGTCCACCAGGATCAACAGTGGCGTCCTTTGATCGAATAATCAACGAATAATGCAGCTGTGCAATGACGCACAGGCTGTGCCCGGACACACTACCGGCGACAGCGGGACACGACACGAACTTAAGCAGAACTAATGGGAGGTAGTAAAAAAGCGGTTTTAGGCTGGAAGGGATCCAGCAAAACGGTCCAGATACCAAAAGCTAGGGGATCTACGGTCAGGAGACGCCTGACCTAACTAACAGGGGATAAATTAAATACTAACCTAAATCTCACTCCAGTAATATTCGTGACGAAACTTTTTAAAGATACTGTTCTATATGTATAATTAAAATAAGGACTTTCGAATGACCATTAATGAACAGTAATAGGTTTACCTTTAGTGTGCAGTGTGAGCGGTGCATCGCTGTCCCAGGAGTCGTCCGCGTGTCGTCCGCGCGTCGTGTCGGCCCCGGCCCGCCGCCGGCACGCGCCGGACAGCGGCTCCGATGACGACGATGACGACCGGCCGGCTGGCGGGACCGACACGCGCTCTGTCAACAAACATATATATTATGGTTTTTAACTTAACTTTTACATGAAACTAGTTTATATGAAACGCTGATATTTTTCTTAGTTTTTTTTCCTAAGTTTGAATAGTATATTCGAGACAAAATAAATCCGTCCGTTCGCGAGATGTAATTGGTGTCACTAACCCGACTTTTATATATATGTCGGATCCATCTCACAAATCGACTCATCAGACATGGCCAGTGGGCGTAGGATGGGACACGGGCAATATCCGACATAGAAATAGGAACCAACATTAAAGTAGAGAAATAAAGAAAATCACAATGATAGAAGACACGCGATACAGTTCCGAGGAGTTGTGTCCAGGACCACGGATCACCAAAGACTGCTTTGCCGCGTCCCCTTCACTGAACTCCAAGACTCCGTATAGCGCCACTGGGAGGCGCTTGCGTTCTACTTCTTTCTTCACACCGAAAGATGGCGCTTTTAAAAAGTCAAGTCCTCTTAATTTTCCGACATATATATATATACTAGCTGACTCTGCAAACGTTGTTTTACCATATATAAACAAAAAAAAAGTTGGCCGATTCTTAGACCTACTCAATATGCTCACAAAATTTCATGAGAATCGGTCAAGCCGTTTCGGAGAAGTACGGGAACGAACATTGTGACACGAGAATTTTATATATAAGATTATTAATATTTATAAAATATTTTTGGTAGAATGCAATGTAATCAAATTTTTCTATCCAATACTGTTGGCAACACTGTCTCCCTACTACTAGTGTGGAGGTTGCTTGGCGGTAACGGGAAGTGTCAGTTAAAATTTTCTTTTTTATTGTATTTTCTTATATATCAGCTGAATTTAATGTGTAAAATGCTGGTGTTTTAACCAGTAAATATCTGTAGTGCTGTACAAGTGTGGAGAAATTGAAATACGACGATATAGCTGCGCTTTTTGTCATCTCCCAAGTAACTCCTTAGAGCCTACAGTAACTGTACTAGCATGTTACTGTAGGCAGATTCATCATTTTCATTGTTTATCTTATCATCTCCATCTCATTTATTATATTATCATCTTCAAGGTCAATGATAATTTATAAAAGGATATCGAAAGGACTCGTATCCAGAGCCGTAAAAACATTTACCAAAAAAAAAAACACTACTAGTTGTGTTACGTTCGGCCTCGGTGTTTAATATCTACATTAACATAGTATGAAAGGTTTTTGTGTTGTTTGAAAAACCACTTGTTTTACATACACAGTCAGGTCATAAGTATTGTCACACAGTAAAAACTTTTCTTTTAAAATGCTGGCCACAAAAAAGTTTATTGAATTCGAATTTCGAATTGTTCATGAAAATAAAAATGTATACTTTTTAGAATTTTACTCATTTTTAAATATGGAGTGGACGCTTAAAGAAGACCGTGTTGCAGTTATTGCGTTGCATCGTTGCGGTTACGCGCCAATTCAAATTTTTGACATACTGAAAAATTTGAATACAACCAAAAGATTCGTTTATCGTAACATCAAACGATACAATGAAGACTCTAGTGTAGATGACAGGTCAAGAAGTGGTCGCCCTCGGTCTGTTAGGACTCCAGCAGTGATAAAAGCTGTGAAGGCGCGAATTCGAAGAAATCCCAAACGTAAGCAGAAACTGTTGGCCCTTCAGATGGGGTTAAGCAGAACCACGGTGAAAAGGGTGTTAAATGAAGACTTAGGGCTTCGGGCATATCAAAGAAAACAGGACATCGTTTGAATGCTCGTCTAATGGACCTGAGACTGAAGAGATGCCGCGTTTTGTTGAAGCGGTACGCGGGAAAAAATTATCGGGAAATTCTTTTTTCGGATGAAAATTTTTACCGTAGAAGAGAGCTACAACAAACAAAATGATAAAGTACGCACACAGTAGTGAAGAAGGTATTCCGCGTGTCCAACGAGGTCATTTTCCATCCTCGCTCATGGTATGGTTGGGAGTTTCTTATTGGGGCTTAACAGAGGTACATTTTTGTGAGAAAGGTGTAAAAACGAATGCAGTTGTGTATCAAAATACAGTCCTGACGAACCTTGTGGAACCTGTTTCTCATACCATGTTCAATAACAGGCACTGGGTATTCCAACAAGATTCGGCGCCAGCTCATAGAAAGAAGAGCACACAAGACTGGCTGGCGGCGCGTGAAATCGACTTCATCCGGCACGAAGACTGGCCCTCCTCCAGTCCAGATTTGAATCCGTTAGATTACAAGATATGGCAACACTTGGAGGAAAAGGCGTACTCAAAGCCTCATCCCAATTTGGAGGTGACAGAATTTATGACCTGACTAGGTATTTTCGCTTTCGCTTGGAGAGCCAGTGTTATAACCGGCACGAGAGGTATAACACCTTTACCTGTACACGGGCAACGCATTGGCGGCGTCACTTTCCATTAGGTGAACCGTCTGCTAGCCGATTTATAAAACAAAACTATTTTCTAATTATTCAATATAATATTAAAAGAAGTACGTACTGTTCCTTCTCCTGGCGCGAGTGCTCCTCGTGTGCCTCCTGGGTCGAGTACTGGCCCTAGTACTGGCGCGAGTCGACTGGAACTGCGCCCAAAGCGTCTCGAACAGCGAACACAGACGGACCGTCATCGAATATATCTGTATTATATATACATACATACATTAATAATTAAATATAGCGAAACAATTATAATTATATTAAATATATAAATAATACGAAATAATAAATCTAAGAATATCTTTTTAAAATTTAAATTACGTGAGAAAAATGCTACCCCCCATAATGCAAATAAAAGTAAAATTACTGATATATAAAACTGAAATTATAAAAGAGTATATAACTACAAAGTCTCTATAAGAGAGCAGTGTTGCCACAAAAATGAATAAATAAATAATAATAAAATAAATAAATAAATAGGTTGGAGCCGTTTATTTACCTCGTGTCTCGTGTCCTGTGACGAGATTAGCGGCAAAACAAAAATACGTACATATAAATATAATAATAATAATAATAACCACATCACGACGCACACATTGACACGGCCCCGCAGTAAGTATCGTAAGAACTTGTATCGCAGGCGCTAAGCAACGATACGGTATATACTACATAGATAAGAATACTACATCCAAGACCGGTAAGCGAAACAATGCGAATAACACAACATTTCCATTCGAATCCGGAATGACTAGCGTGGCAGTCGGCTGTTTAAACAAGAGATATTCCATTGAAATGTACACATGAGCAACTGACCCGGCTCCGCTTGTTGGTGTTGTAGAGCCTGCTGTTGGCGAACACGAGCCGCACGTCGCCGGCGAGCTGCGCGGGCCGCGAGTACACGCCGGCCGCCAGCCGCCGCGCCACCGTGCCCAGGTCCATGGGCCGGCTCACCACGCCCGCGTAGTCTGCAACCACACCCGCCATGCCATTGCTCAGTATTGTTCGTCTTACGCAAACGGTTCAAAACGGGACGGTCCGTCTGTCAGCGGGCTGTATCTCATCAACTACTATAGCTAGTCATTATAATGAATGTCTGTTTCGTTGCCGCTGTAACAGCTAATAATAAAACATAAATACATTGACTATTAAACTCATTGCAATAACTTGTTTTCTTTTTGCATTTTTTTTTCTCGTTTATTTCGAGTTTTCGAAAAACACACATTATTAAATCGTGTACAATGGCGCGGACCTTCCATTTGCTTCTCTAACTCACACTGGACCAGTTATATTTGCTAACAAGTTATATTTGTAAAATGACAATACCTGGAGCCTGTTCGCTGGACACGGGCTCCCTGAAGGGCTCCCCGTCCGCCGAGCACGCCAGCTCCCGCAGCAACGACGCGCACTGTATATACAATGACAATACCTGGAGCCTGTTCGCTGGACACGGGCTCCCTGAAGGGCTCCCCGTCCGCCGAGCACGCCAGCTCCCGCAGCAACGACGCGCACTGTATATACAATGACAATACCTGGAGCCTGTTCGCTGGACACGGGCTCCCTGAAGGGCTCCCCGTCCGCCGAGCACGCCAGCTCCCGCAGCAACGACGCGCACTGTATATACAATGACAATACCTGGAGCCTGTTCGCTGGACACGGGCTCCCTGAAGGGCTCCCCGTCCGCCGAGCACGCCAGCTCCCGCAGCAACGACGCGCACTGTATATACAATGACAATACCTGGAGCCTGTTCGCTGGACACGGGCTCCCTGAAGGGCTCCCCGTCCGCCGAGCACGCCAGCTCCCGCAGCAACGACGCGCACTGTATATACAATGACAATACCTGGAGCCTGTTCGCTGGACACGGGCTCCCTGAAGGGCTCCCCGTCCGCCGAGCACGCCAGCTCCCGCAGCAACGACGCGCACTGTATATACAATGACAATACCTGGAGCCTGTTCGCTGGACACGGGCTCCCTGAAGGGCTCCCCGTCCGCCGAGCACGCCAGCTCCCGCAGCAACGACGCGCACTGTATATACAATGACAATACCTGGAGCCTGTTCGCTGGACACGGGCTCCCTGAAGGGCTCCCCGTCCGCCGAGCACGCCAGCTCCCGCAGCAACGACGCGCACTGTATATACAATGACAATACCTGGAGCCTGTTCGCTGGACACGGGCTCCCTGAAGGGCTCCCCGTCCGCCGAGCACGCCAGCTCCCGCAGCAACGACGCGCACTGTATATACAATGACAATACCTGGAGCCTGTTCGCTGGACACGGGCTCCCTGAAGGGCTCCCCGTCCGCCGAGCACGCCAGCTCCCGCAGCAACGACGCGCACTGTATATACAATGACAATACCTGGAGCCTGTTCGCTGGACACGGGCTCCCTGAAGGGCTCCCCGTCCGCCGAGCACGCCAGCTCCCGCAGCAACGACGCGCACTGTATATACAATGACAATACCTGGAGCCTGTTCGCTGGACACGGGCTCCCTGAAGGGCTCCCCGTCCGCCGAGCACGCCAGCTCCCGCAGCAACGACGCGCACTGTATATACAATGACAATACCTGGAGCCTGTTCGCTGGACACGGGCTCCCTGAAGGGCTCCCCGTCCGCCGAGCACGCCAGCTCCCGCAGCAACGACGCGCACTGTATATACAATGACAATACCTGGAGCCTGTTCGCTGGACACGGGCTCCCTGAAGGGCTCCCCGTCCGCCGAGCACGCCAGCTCCCGCAGCAACGACGCGCACTGTATATACAATGACAATACCTGGAGCCTGTTCGCTGGACACGGGCTCCCTGAAGGGCTCCCCGTCCGCCGAGCACGCCAGCTCCCGCAGCAACGACGCGCACTGTATATACAATGACAATACCTGGAGCCTGTTCGCTGGACACGGGCTCCCTGAAGGGCTCCCCGTCCGCCGAGCACGCCAGCTCCCGCAGCAACGACGCGCACTGTATATACAATGACAATACCTGGAGCCTGTTCGCTGGACACGGGCTCCCTGAAGGGCTCCCCGTCCGCCGAGCACGCCAGCTCCCGCAGCAACGACGCGCACTGTATATACAATGACAATACCTGGAGCCTGTTCGCTGGACACGGGCTCCCTGAAGGGCTCCCCGTCCGCCGAGCACGCCAGCTCCCGCAGCAACGACGCGCACTGTATATACAATGACAATACCTGGAGCCTGTTCGCTGGACACGGGCTCCCTGAAGGGCTCCCCGTCCGCCGAGCACGCCAGCTCCCGCAGCAACGACGCGCACTGTATATACAATGACAATACCTGGAGCCTGTTCGCTGGACACGGGCTCCCTGAAGGGCTCCCCGTCCGCCGAGCACGCCAGCTCCCGCAGCAACGACGCGCACTGTATATACAATGACAATACCTGGAGCCTGTTCGCTGGACACGGGCTCCCTGAAGGGCTCCCCGTCCGCCGAGCACGCCAGCTCCCGCAGCAACGACGCGCACTGTATATACAATGACAATACCTGGAGCCTGTTCGCTGGACACGGGCTCCCTGAAGGGCTCCCCGTCCGCCGAGCACGCCAGCTCCCGCAGCAACGACGCGCACTGTATATACAATGACAATACCTGGAGCCTGTTCGCTGGACACGGGCTCCCTGAAGGGCTCCCCGTCCGCCGAGCACGCCAGCTCCCGCAGCAACGACGCGCACTGTATATACAATGACAATACCTGGAGCCTGTTCGCTGGACACGGGCTCCCTGAAGGGCTCCCCGTCCGCCGAGCACGCCAGCTCCCGCAGCAACGACGCGCACTGTATATACAATGACAATACCTGGAGCCTGTTCGCTGGACACGGGCTCCCTGAAGGGCTCCCCGTCCGCCGAGCACGCCAGCTCCCGCAGCAACGACGCGCACTGTATATACAATGACAATACCTGGAGCCTGTTCGCTGGACACGGGCTCCCTGAAGGGCTCCCCGTCCGCCGAGCACGCCAGCTCCCGCAGCAACGACGCGCACTGTATATACAATGACAATACCTGGAGCCTGTTCGCTGGACACGGGCTCCCTGAAGGGCTCCCCGTCCGCCGAGCACGCCAGCTCCCGCAGCAACGACGCGCACTGTATATACAATGACAATACCTGGAGCCTGTTCGCTGGACACGGGCTCCCTGAAGGGCTCCCCGTCCGCCGAGCACGCCAGCTCCCGCAGCAACGACGCGCACTGTATATACAATGACAATACCTGGAGCCTGTTCGCTGGACACGGGCTCCCTGAAGGGCTCCCCGTCCGCCGAGCACGCCAGCTCCCGCAGCAACGACGCGCACTGTATATACAATGACAATACCTGGAGCCTGTTCGCTGGACACGGGCTCCCTGAAGGGCTCCCCGTCCGCCGAGCACGCCAGCTCCCGCAGCAACGACGCGCACTGTATATACAATGACAATACCTGGAGCCTGTTCGCTGGACACGGGCTCCCTGAAGGGCTCCCCGTCCGCCGAGCACGCCAGCTCCCGCAGCAACGACGCGCACTGTATATACAATGACAATACCTGGAGCCTGTTCGCTGGACACGGGCTCCCTGAAGGGCTCCCCGTCCGCCGAGCACGCCAGCTCCCGCAGCAACGACGCGCACTGTATATACAATGACAATACCTGGAGCCTGTTCGCTGGACACGGGCTCCCTGAAGGGCTCCCCGTCCGCCGAGCACGCCAGCTCCCGCAGCAACGACGCGCACTGTATATACAATGACAATACCTGGAGCCTGTTCGCTGGACACGGGCTCCCTGAAGGGCTCCCCGTCCGCCGAGCACGCCAGCTCCCGCAGCAACGACGCGCACTGTATATACAATGACAATACCTGGAGCCTGTTCGCTGGACACGGGCTCCCTGAAGGGCTCCCCGTCCGCCGAGCACGCCAGCTCCCGCAGCAACGACGCGCACTGTATATACAATGACAATACCTGGAGCCTGTTCGCTGGACACGGGCTCCCTGAAGGGCTCCCCGTCCGCCGAGCACGCCAGCTCCCGCAGCAACGACGCGCACTGTATATACAATGACAATACCTGGAGCCTGTTCGCTGGACACGGGCTCCCTGAAGGGCTCCCCGTCCGCCGAGCACGCCAGCTCCCGCAGCAACGACGCGCACTGTATATACAATGACAATACCTGGAGCCTGTTCGCTGGACACGGGCTCCCTGAAGGGCTCCCCGTCCGCCGAGCACGCCAGCTCCCGCAGCAACGACGCGCACTGCGAGCGCCAGCACGACGCACCGCGCCGCGACGCCGACTGCACATGTACATTGTCATGTACTTTATATATATTTGTTTTGTTTGAAAAAGTTAAAAAATACAATATTAAGCTTTCATATATAGCACAAGAAGACTAGGTCACAGAATTGACCCTTGAGGCACTCCCAAACTAAAGCATTTACATAAACTGTGAACAGAATTGGTCCCAATATTGAACCATGAGGCACACCAATATAATTATAAATTATTATTATTGTCTTAGGTCCTGCCTTTAAAAATAAAGTATTGATAATAAATAAATGTTTGTGTGACTATACAAAACAAGTAACGGTAAGTCATATTCATTCATCATCATCACTCACCTTGTTATTGGCCAATGGTTCATCATCTGATGAATGATAGTTAGCCGCCAGCTCGTGGTACTTCGCCACCACGTCCACTGACACCCACTCACTGTACACACACACACAAACAAATCAACTCACTTACTACTTACATAGACTAAAGTTGTTCATTGAATTTAACATATTTAAAGGAGATTGTCCAAAATTACTTAAGTGTCAATAGGTTAATTGTTATGTACAATTCATTCCACCAAAACGGCAAGACCGAAAACAATGAGGTTAAACAGCTGGAAGCTGATAATGTAAAAAATGTCGAAGGATATGAAAAGTGTCCATGGGATTCGGTATCACTTACCAGCAGATGGAACATTTATTTTAAAAAGCTATTCACCGGATTCTTAGCGGCGAAACAGCATCTATAGTGAATTGTTTATTATTATTTATTTATTAAATATGAAGGCGCGAGCGATCCTTCATCAGAGTAGTCCATCATGCGGGCGTTGGGTTAAGGGCGAAGAAGCAAAGAATGTATTGGCTGGCACACACAACGCTACTAGTCACAATTAAAACACTCAAAAGCTTAAAGTCACCAATAGGATAATCGCAGTAACGATAATAATCTATCGTGTCTATTATAACAACAATTAATAAAGTCCAATTTAACGTAATAGCTGAATTTAAAGCGATTCGTCGAAAACGCGGTGCGCGGGCTTTTCCGTTCAAAACTCCAAAGCCATAGACTAAAGATCTTTTGAATATGGCGGCCCCGCTACCATCGACACGACGCTCCGCTAGAGTGCCACTCTCCATCAATCAAGCCTAGTCAATCGGTCAGTATTTCAGGGAAGCGCCGTCATATATTAACCATTTAATAATATTATTTCATTGCTGTTGTGTAGATGTCGTAGTAACATCACGAAAACCCTAGGATTTTCGCGTAACTATGGAAGATCGCGATGATCCTGCAACAAATATGTGTCGGTACTGACGTGATGATGTACAGCAGCAGGTCTGTGACGAGGCGGGCGTGTCGCACGATGTTGGAGTGCGGTCGGTTGAACTGCTCCGCGTTGCTCGCCAAGTAACGCACGTCGAACTGAGCGGCCGCCACGCGACGGTAGAACTATACCACAAGTACATAACATAAACTCACGCTGTAATTAATCCCTCGACAGGAGTAGGCAGAGGTGATAAACAACGCATTTCGTATTTTTAATAATAACAATAACCACATCACGACACACACATTGACTCAGCCCTGCACTAAGTATCGTAAAAACTTGTATCGCAGGCGCTAAGCAACGACATGGTATATACTAAATAAATAAGAATACAACATCCAAGACCGGTAAGCGAATCAATGCGTCTTGCAAATAACACAAAGTCCCGCCCCCGACGGGATTCGAACCCGGAAACTCTAGCGTAGCAGTCGGCTGTTTACACCACTGCGCCACCGAGATCGTCAAAAGGTTTTATGAAGAATCTCAGCATGTAAAATATATGGATTTATAGTAACAACAAAATAGGTCACAATATCGACCCTTGAGGAACACCTGTCTCCTATCATCACTATGATATTTAAACTTAATTACTCCCAATGTTTATTCTTATGACAGAAATGTACGAATGACGTGAACGTACAACATCCGCCGCCACGCGACGATATAATTACAAACATGACACATCCATTATACAACTTTCATATATAGTATAAGAAGAATTGGTCACATAATTGATCCTTGATGTACTCCCAAACTTAAGCTGATGTATACTGAGAACATATATCATATATTGTGACATGAGCTTAATAGCAGACTGTCACCCTAGACTGTCAGATGTATCTGTAGGTATAGTATAAAACATGTTCATATACTAAATTACAGAATCTGGGGTTCCCTGCCGGTATCTTCCCCGACATAAATTCTCCGGACCGGTGGTCGAGTCATTTTTAAGAAAAAATTAAATTCATTTGAAGACTATGTACATCCTTTTAAATTTATGGAATATGGTTATTTTGAGAACAATTATTATACCTTTAAAAATAGAGTATTTGTGTGTAAATAAATAAACAAATAAATGATACCCCCTTTGATAAATACCATTTTCCGCAAGCGCTCACAGAAAATTAAAATGTATGGAAATGACATTACGATTACGTAACTCGAGCGTGAGGTTACTAACTGACTCTTACTCGCTTACCCGTCTTGGATGAAGTATTCTTATCTATGTAGTATATACCATATCTAGCGTAGCAGTCGGCTGTTTACACCACTGTGCCACAAAGGTCGCCAAACAACAGGTGGGTGTAAGCAAAATGGCATCGGATGCTCGCAGGTCAAACAATAATTTATTTTCACAAACTTAATTTTTTTGAATTTTTTGTGTCTGTAGCCGCTACAGAAATATTGATACTGCGAAAATTTTAACTGTCCACCTTTTATGGCTTATGAGATACAACGCGCTGACAGACGGACAGACAGTTTTAACCCTCTAGATACGGAACCCAAAAAAGCAACATGCAACATTTTTCGAAGTCTGTTAACAAACTCACCAAGTTCTCGAACCTGGCCTTGATAGTGGCCAGGTCTATGGGGTACGGCACCAGCTTGGCGTAGCTCGGGTACAGCTGCAGGTCCACCGGAGCTATGAACGGCTCAGCGGCTGACAGGCTCATCACCTTTAAAAGTAAATTGAGTTATTGAGCTAAATGATTAGTTCTTGTTTTTATTACATCATACATTTGACTCAGCCCTGCACTGAGATATAATCTTGTATCGCAGGCGCTAAGCTACGATTTGTTATAAACTACATAGATAAGAATACAACATCCATGACCGGTAAGCGAAACACGTCGACGTCTTGCGAATAACACAAAGACCCGTCAGCGCCGGGAATCGAACACGAAACCTCTAGCTTACCAGTCGGCTGTTTACACAACTACGCCACAATGACCCTTGAGAGGTAATCATAAGACTTTAAAGAAGGGAAGCAGTAGATTTAGCGAAATGTTAGATTTTTAATGAAGCCAAGACCCTCGAAAGGGCTGCAGCGCCGCTGGAAGTAGGTATTTTTCATTTATAGTAGTAATACATCTGCACACAAACATAATGGAGACAGTTTTTAGTAAATAATACATATGAACCGTGTGCAGGTGTTTAGTCAGTAATATGTGACCGTGTGCAGGTGTTTAGTCAGTAATATATAGCGACCGAGTGCAGATGTTTAGTCAGTAATATATATAGTGACCGTGTGCAGGTGTTTAGTCAGTAATATATATAGTGACCGTGTGCAGGTGTTTAGTCAGTAATATATGTAGCGACCGTGTGCAGGTGTTTAGTCAGTAATATATATAGTGATCGTGTGCAGGTGTTTAGTCAGTAATATATATAGTGATCGTGTGCAGGTGTTTAGTCAGTAATATATATATAGTGATCGTGTGCAGGTGTTTAGTCAGTAATATATATAGTGATCGTGTGCAGGTGTTTAGTCAGTAATATGTGACCGTGTGCAGGTGTTTAGTCAGTAATATATAGCGACCGAGTGCAGATGTTTAGTCAGTAATATATATAGTGACCGTGTGCAGGTGTTTAGTCAGTAATATATATAGTGATCGTGTGCAGGTGTTTAGTCAGTAATATATATAGTGATCTTGTGCAGGTGTTTAGTCAGTAATATATATAGTGATCGTGTGCAGGTGTTTAGTCAGTAATATATATAGTGATCGTGTGCAGGTGTTTAGTCAGTAATATATATAGTGATCGTGTGCAGGTGTTTAGTCAGTAATATATATAGTGATCGTGTGCAGGTGTTTAGTCAGTAATATATATAGCGACCGTGTGCAGGTATTTAGTCAGTAATATATAGCGACCGAGTGCAGATGTTTAGTCAGCAATATATATAGCGACCGTGTGCAGGTGTTTAGTCAGTAATATATAGCGACCGAGTGCAGATGTTTAGTCAGTAATATATATAGTGACCGTGTGCAGGTGTTTAGTCAGTAATATATGTAGCGACCGTGTGCAGGTGTTTAGTCAGTAATATATATAGCGACCGTGTGCAGGTGTTTAGTCAGTAATATATAGCGACCGTGTGCAGGTGTTTAGTCAGTAATATATAGTGACCGTGTGCAGGTGTTTAGTCAGTAATATATAGTGACCGTGTGCAGGTGTTTAGCGATGGCCTGGCAGGCGACGGCTCGGTCTGCATGCGGCCACTCGCCGGGCTCGGCTCGGTACAGCACGGCCTCCAGCTCGGCCGCCAGCACCGGCACCGCACCGCCCACCGACTGCGGCAGTCTGTATCACAAACATTTATTAATAAAACCCGCTCAATACGATTTCCCGCGTAGTACGCCATTTTACATATTATTTTCCGTAAACATAAAAATGAGCTTTCGTTAGGTACGCTTAAGTCGAAAACAGCGCGACCGATTTCAGTGACTAGTTACTGAATAGAGTTTAAATATATACCTTTATTTCGATAAGTACAAAAAATTTGCTTAATGCGAGCACAAGAGGTATACAATATTTACCTCTACAACGCATAGGCGGTGCTCTCGGCGTTCCACGACATCAAGGGAATCGTCATGCCAATATTGGTATCGCTTTCCATCAGATAAACCTTTTGCTTATTTGCCACTGAATATTATAAAAATATGTACTTTTAGGATCCTATTCAAAATTAAAAATAAAAACACACATGTGTCCTACCTTTCAGGGTCCAAAGGCTCGAGGTCCCAGGGCGACAGTCTCTCCAGCTCCCCGTTGTCCCACCTAACTTTGAGCGACAGGAAGTGTTCAGCGACTCTCCGCGCCCAGTCCGCCACGTCCTGGCCGGGCGCGGGGCCTGAGCCCGAGTCCCCCCCCGCCTCGGGGGCCCCGCCGTCCGACGCCCCCACGCGCTCGACTATCACGCCAGTCCACCAGGAGTCGTCGATCATGCAGCGGAAACTGTACGAAATCATAATGGATACAGTTTTTTAGTGATTTTATATAAAAAATTATATCAGAATTGAGTTTGATTTATTTTGAGGATGCGGCAGCTCAGCTTGTTACGTGCCTTGGTTAACCGACCGACCCGACTAGACAGGTCAAGGGTTCGACATTGTAGCTGCCATGTTCCTCATTGTGCCCGGACAGTTTCGACAGATTCGCAAACTGTCACACTGGGACTCAACATAAACATGAGAAATGCGGTGTGTAACACCTCCGCCTACCCCTCTTGAGGACTCAATTACGGCGTGAGTTTATGTTTTATGTGAGTTCAATAAGTTTTTACAAAGGAAGAAAAAAAATGCTTCATATCTCATTAAATTGATATGACGTTACGCTTTTGTTATTTTAATTTAATGTACAATTTATTTTGTGTGAATAATTGATAATAAGAGAAACAATTTGCACGCCACTATGTGGCAAAATGTTTATGGTGCATAAAATTTCTATGAATACCTTTTTTTTTATTTTTTATTCAAGACCAAGAAGGCATTTGACCCCAAACTCGCCTGATGTTAAGCGGCGATGAGATCTAAGGTGGATCATGCCTGCCTAGGAGAAACCTATTCACTCTTGCCTTAAAGAGGCCCAAGTTATATTGGTCTCGGAACACATCAGCAGGCAAAGAATTCCACACCCTTGCAGTATGCATAATAAAGGAGCCATCGAAGCGTTTAGCGTTTAGCCCGGATGGTCGGAATATCTGGAATATCTACCACAAAAGGATGCAGCTTCAGCCTACGTCTAGTATTCCGATTATAAAAGGGAAAATCTCTATTACCGATGACGGTAAAGGAAGCAAATCATTCATTGAAATCATGATGTTGTTTTAAAAGTATGATAATCTCATCCATTCACAAATATAGTATGAAAGCCCGCAGCCGCAAAACCAAAAGCAAAACTCGACCTTAAGCTGGCAGCGCGTATGCGCCCGTGTACGCACATGTATACTAACAGATTATTGATTGATTGGCTGCCTGATTTTTTTTAAATATTTTAAATCAATTCAATATCATTTATTTGTAAAAAATTTGGTTGAAATAGGTGGTTTAACAATTTTAATTCCTAAATATCTGTCCTTTGGACGTACGAATATTGTTATTCGAAAAAAAATATTTTATATATGTCACAATATAATTTCTAATTAACTATGTCAAATAAAGTATATAAGAAGTCAAATATATAACATTAACACTCATATACATATATACAAAATATTAACATAAATTGAGTCGAAGTATTCACTCACGCTATAAAATCCTCTGTTAATCCATAAGGTAAAAAAATCAATGAAAACGGTTCCATTAAAAACAGTGGCGTGCGTAGAGTTTTAGAATAGGGCAAGCCGAGAGATACGTTATTGTAGTTTTATAATTCATTTCGATAAATGTCTTATTGCCTCATTACTATTAAATCTACACTTCATACTTACGCGTTCAAATTAACGCGAATTGTTATTTGATTTGAAAAGTAATGAATGAACGAGAGCGCGGACTTACCTTGGTTCGATAGGGCAAGCCGGGCTTTTGGGTTTGTATGACAGTACCGCCACTGGTTACGAATAATAATATAAATAATAAAATCCAACTGACCGGTCACCCTGCTTCCAATCCGCAGCGACGGCAACATTGTACTGATGTTGCAATACTAGAAAATCAATAACGTCCGGCATGTCATGATACCGCGCCGTGAACGTCCGCCCCCCCTTGCCCGCCCGACCCCCCTGGCCCGCCGTCCCCGTCCGTCCACCCGCCAGGCAAGCCAGCTTCACGTGGACCACGCGAGGTGGTAAGATTAACCATCTCATGCCGACCACTTTTACTAATTCGCAATCCTGAAAGGTGGGACCATATTAAGAATATTTAAAGTTTGTAATTTCAATTTGAAAGGTTTACAAAGGTAAATATACAAAATGAAGGCGTTGTACGTGCCTTTCTGGCAACACTGAGCAGTGATGAGTCAGTGACATTACAGAGTTTTTTTTATTATTTAAAACCAGGCAAGTATTTGACCCAAATCTAATGAGTTTGTCAGAAAACATGGCATTGCCAGGTAAAAAAAAGGTAATTCCAACTATTACGATGTCATTATTTGGACGAGATATACATATAATAATAATAATAATAACCACATCACGACACACACATTGACACAGCCCTGCAGTAAGTATCGTAAGAACTTGTGTGTGTGTACAAGAATTAATACGGTACTAAGCATATGGTATATAACTTTGCTTAGTACCGTATTAATTCTTGTATCATCATCATACATTTGACTCAGCCCTGCACTAAGATATAATCTTGTATCGCAGGCGCTAAGCAACGATTTGTTATAAACTACATACATAAGAATACTACATCCAAGACCGGTAAGCGAAACACGTATTCGTCTTGCTAATAACAAAAAGATCCGCCGCCGCCGGGATTCGAACCCGGGACCTCTAGCATCTAGGACCTCAGTCTTTTTCCATCGTACAAAGGGTACAAATTAATTTAAATAACTTGATAACTCTAGCTAAATGATTAGTTATCTGTAGTAGGATCTCAAAAGGTATATATATAATTAAATATAATTCAATCTCATAGGGTTGTTTGTCAATATGTTTGCTTATAAGTGACTCACATGTATAGTAGTTCTCTCCCACGGCTTGTCCCGCGGGTTCACCTTGTACAGGTCCTTCTCGCAGACAGCGTCGAAGTAACGCTGGTGGCCCTGATACAAATAATATTAATAATAACCACATCACGACACACACATTGACTCAGCCCTGCAGTAAGTATCGTAAGAACTTGTGTCGCAGGCGCTAAGCAACGATATGGTATATACCACATAGATAAGAATACTACATCCAAGACCGGTAAGCGAAACAATGCATCTTGCAAATAACACAAAGTTCCGCCCCCGCCGGGATTCGAACACAGAACCTCTAGCGTAGCAGTCGGCTGTTTACACCACTGCGCCACCGAGATCGTCGAAACAACACAAAGTTAATGGATATATTTTACATGTGGTATATCTACGTGCGAGATCGTCCGCGTCGGTACCACCCTCCTTTATATTTACAACGTGAAGCAGTCCGCTGTGTTGCCGTTTCGATTGGAGAGCCAGTGTAATTACCGGCACGAGAGGATATCAAGGACACCGTTGTGTCAATAGGCAACGGTATCACTTTCCGAAATGTAAGGAACAGTTTGCTTGTTTACTTAAATTTATTTGTAATATTTTGTCGGACTATTTTTAATATACATTTTTATTATATAATCATTCATACCAATTTAAAATATAAACAAATGTCCCCCATCTGTGGATAGTAAGGCGCCTTCCTGGGTGACACAGCCGTGAGCCACTCCCCGGGGCGGTAGAGGTCGCTGAGCTCGTCGGCGTCCGGCGCGGCGGCGTCCGGCGCGGCGGCGTCCGGCGCGGCGGCGTCCGGCGGCGACGGGGCGGTGTCCGGCGGGGACGCCGCCCCGCTGGCCGGGAGACGCGCCGGACGCTTCGCGGGGCTTGGACTGTAACTGGTATATTGCAGTGATCGAGTATTTCAAGTGTTGTTGTTATGGAAAAAAATTATTTAAATGTTTTTATTTTAAATTGTGGGATTTATATTTATTTTTATACAATAGCCTTAAATACGAGGGCGGGTCAATAAGTCCGTGACTTTTTGAATTTCTGACCTCTTTACTGAAAAAGCAACACTACTCCTGTCAACAGGCATCTGTCAGTTGACTCCTATCAAAATTTGAACTTGCTGCGTCAGTTCGTTTGTGTTCGAGAGCTATCTTTATCAGACTACCCAGTAATTTGAGGAAAAAATTGAAAAAAGTGAATTGCGTGTGCTTATTAAGCATTATTTTTTGCAAAAAAACCATTACCGAGACCAAGGCTAAGCGTGATAAATACTATGGTGACTCTGCACCATCGATTTCAATGGTAAAAAAGTGTTTTACTGAATTTCGTTGTGGCCGTACAAGCACTGAAGATGCCGAACGTCCTGGACGCCCAGTTGAGGTCTCTACCCCCGAAACAATCGAAAAAATTCACGATATGGTGTTGGCCGACCGAAGATTGAAATTGCAAGAGATTGTGGAAGCCGTAGGGATCTCTCATGGCTCAGTGGTTTCAATTTTGAATGATCACTTGGGCATGAGAAAGCTTTCCGTAAGATGCAAACGCAATTGTGTACCAACTTCACAGGAAGGTTTGACGTTGTTTAATCGCAATATGGAGGAGTTTTTGCGCCGTTTTGTAACCGTGGACGAAACATGGATCCATCACAACACACCAGAGACCAAACAACAGTCAAATAGTGGGTTTCTAAGGGTGAATCGGCGCCAAAAAACGCCAAGGTGGGTTTGTCAGCCAATAAAGTTATGGCGACTGTTTTTTGGGATGCACGTGGGATAATCCACATTGACTACCTTTAAAAGGGAAGAACAATCAATGGGGAATATTATGCCAACTTATTGTACCGCTTCAATGACGATTTAAAAAAAACCGACCTCATTTGGCCAAGACAAAAGTTCTTTTCCACCAAGACAATGCAAGTGTGCACACATGTGCAGTTGCCATGGCAAAAATCCATGAATTGGGCTATGAATTGCTCCCTTATCCGCCCTATTCTCCAGATTTGGCTCCGAGTGACTACTTCTTGTTCCCAAACCTGAAGAAATGGCTTGGTGGAAAAAGATTTGACTCCAATGATGAAGTCATCTCGCAAACAAAGGCCTATTTGAGGACCACGACAAATAATATTTTTTGGAAGGGATAAAAATTGGAGAAGCGTTGGACAAAGTGTATAGAGCTGAAGGGAGACTACGTTGAAATATAAAATGATTTATAAAATAATCTGTGTTTTATTCCAAAAGCCACGGACTTATTGACCCGCCCTCGTACGATGGAATTCCACAACTTCTACATTTATTTTCTGCCTGACTAACAGCTGGCTTGTACACAAGAGGTACCAGGTTCGAATCCCGCATACTTTCGCATATGAACCGATAAGATACTTTTTATCCTTAAAAATTGTAAGCTTCCTGAGAGATACAAATTATAACAAAATCTACGCAAACGAGCTAAAAGCTAGTGTTAGAATACTTAATAATATTATAAACGCGAAAGTTTGTATGGCTGCAATGAAACTTTACGATAACGTAGCTCATACGTCAGAATAACGCATAAGCTACAATTTATAAAGATATCGTGTGAATTGTCAAAATAAAATGTCAAGTAATTAAACCTATTCCTATTATAACCATTTTTGACTTCTACGCGGACGGAGTCGCCGGCAAAACTAGTGTATAGCTAATTTGTGTCTGTGTGTCTCTGTGTCTCTCTCTGTGTGTATGTGTGTGTTGTGTGTCTGTGTGTGTGTGTGATCTAGTGCAGTATATATTTACCGTTTGACTTTAACTTGTCGCCTGTAGCTCCGCACCGGCGGGGCGAGCGCCGCGCCCGCCTCCCAGTCGCTGTACTCCGATGACGTACTGACAGATATACATACACACATACATTAAGCACGTTACAAAGAATCCAACACCCACGAACGCTCAAATGTGTGTGAAACTCCCAAATGTTTAAACTTTATAAATACGGTAGCCATCACGTTCGAGTGCGACTCACACTTGACCAAATTTTTATTTTTGAGAACTAGATGAATGAAAGAATAATAATAATAGTTGTTTTTTTCTTTTTTTCTCAAATTTATTTTTATTTTGTAAAAACTTAGCGCCCGTGACAGTTCCCTCATAACATATCAGGGATAAGGAGGCAGCTGACAATCAGCGCCGCTCGAATGTATATGTTCGGGCAGCATAAAGCTGAGCTGTTTGCCTTTTGCCAATACTTAATACCTTTAAGTTAATTATAGTACCTTTTCTTTTTGTACCTTGTTTTTGGCAATGAATATATTATTATTATTTTAATAATTTATTTGCACGAAATACGAGCATACAGGAGGTGTTAAGTTTCATAAACAGGTAGTTATACATATTGCACTTGTATCGAGCGTGCAAAATTTCAAGTCAGAGCATTTGTATTAAAATGAAGAAAGATCCTCATCAGAGGTTTTTGTCGTCAAAATATTCTTTAACACTGTAATAAAAAAATTCAGTTTGTAGTCTTTATATATTTTATATTGTTATCGATATTTTTTGTATTGACTTTGAAAACTGCGTGTTTTTTAATAAAAATTGTATGAATAATACTCACTTTTCGCTCCTACTGCCCGAGCGGGAACTGGAAAGACGATTATTATTATTATTATTATTATTTAATATAACGTGTTTCCCTCAAAGTTCGAAACAGATTCTGACATATTCAAATTTAAAAAAAAATTCTTTCAAATCGTCATTGTTCTTATCTACCACCGGTTCGGAATGCTATCTACGGGGAAGGAGCCGGCGAGAAACATCCGTAGTTGCTTTTTACAAAAATTTACAATAGTTTTTCATTACATGTCGGAATATTTAAGTTTTCTATTTGATACTACTAAGCGTAATTTGTAGCTGCCATGTTCCTCATTGTGACCGGATAGTGGCGACAGATTGGCAACCTGTCACACTGGGGCTCAACATAAACATATGGTGTTTAACACCTCTGCAAACCCTTGATGCCTTGATGATATGCCCTTGATATGCCTTGTCACTATAATAATTTAAATATATTATTGTTTATAAATCATTCCATGTACACATTGTTGATTCAGGTATTATTATGGTTTATTGTGTTCAGTTAGTTTATATTTTATGTTCACATTGTATTTAGTTTAATGCGTTTCAATAAAACTTTCAGTTGTAAACTTGCATCGACGCTGTACATCATTCATATCGCTGAGCAATCAAGATCAAGTCTTGACTTCAGGCTTGATCGAGATTGAAATAGCCGCGGCGTACCTGTCAGTGTGTGACAGCTGCAGCGAGGAGTGCGACGTGTTGGACGGCTCGTCCTCTGACTCGTCCTCCGCAGTGGACGAGTGTAGTACTGACACGCGGGTAGTACGTGGATTGCTTGTAGTACGGGGCGCCGCCTGCGACCGGTGTGCACAATTGTTATATATATATAGAATATTAACTGATATGATATATAATGATGTGATATAGTTTCATATGATATCATACAATTTTATTCTTTTTATTATTATAATTATATTGCTTAATTGTATTACTTACATGGTAAAACAGGCTAAAGAGTATATAATAACAAATAGAATAAGGAATTACGGACAATTTTTAAGAAGAAAAAAAAATTGAATCGACAACACTAAATATTCAAAAGCCTCAAATAAATAGTTACTTTTTTTCTTTTAAATTTAAAAAAACAAACAAATTTACAGTAAAATGCTTTAAATGTATGTATGTATGTATGTATGTATGTATGCATGCACAACGCAGCGAGCTGACCCTGGGCCCGGGCGGCGCTCGCGTGCGTCGCGGCGGCGGGCCGCTGTCGCCGGGCGCGGCGCTGGTGCTGTATGTATGTATGTATGTATGTATGTATGTATGTATGTATGCATGCACAACGCAGCGAGCTGACCCTGGGCCCGGGCGGCGCTCGCGTGCGTCGCGGCGGCGGGCCGCTGTCGCCGGGCGCGGCGCTGGTGCTGTATGTATGTATGTATGTATGTATGTATGTATGTATGTATGCATGCACAACGCAGCGAGCTGACCCTGGGCCCGGGCGGCGCTCGCGTGCGTCGCGGCGGCGGGCCGCTGTCGCCGGGCGCGGCGCTGGTGCTGTATGTATGTATGTATGTATGTATGTATGTATGTATGTATGCATGCACAACGCAGCGAGCTGACCCTGGGCCCGGGCGGCGCTCGCGTGCGTCGCGGCGGCGGGCCGCTGTCGCCGGGCGCGGCGCTGGTGCTGTATGTATGTATGTATGTATGTATGTATGTATGTATGTATGCATGCACAACGCAGCGAGCTGACCCTGGGCCCGGGCGGCGCTCGCGTGCGTCGCGGCGGCGGGCCGCTGTCGCCGGGCGCGGCGCTGGTGCTGTATGTATGTATGTATGTATGTATGTATGTATGCATGCACAACGCAGCGAGCTGACCCTGGGCCCGGGCGGCGCTCGCGTGCGTCGCGGCGGCGGGCCGCTGTCGCCGGGCGCGGCGCTGGTGCTGTATGTATGTATGTATGTATGTATGTATGTATGTATGTATGCATGCACAACGCAGCGAGCTGACCCTGGGCCCGGGCGGCGCTCGCGTGCGTCGCGGCGGCGGGCCGCTGTCGCCGGGCGCGGCGCTGGTGCTGTATGTATGTATGTATGTATGTATGTATGTATGTATGTATGCATGCACAACGCAGCGAGCTGACCCTGGGCCCGGGCGGCGCTCGCGTGCGTCGCGGCGGCGGGCCGCTGTCGCCGGGCGCGGCGCTGGTGCTGTATGTATGTATGTATGTATGTATGTATGTATGCATGCACAACGCAGCGAGCTGACCCTGGGCCCGGGCGGCGCTCGCGTGCGTCGCGGCGGCGGGCCGCTGTCGCCGGGCGCGGCGCTGGTGCTGTATGTATGTATGTATGTATGTATGTATGTATGTATGTATGCATGCACAACGCAGCGAGCTGACCCTGGGCCCGGGCGGCGCTCGCGTGCGTCGCGGCGGCGGGCCGCTGTCGCCGGGCGCGGCGCTGGTGCTGTATGTATGTATGTATGTATGTATGTATGTATGTATGTATGCATGCACAACGCAGCGAGCTGACCCTGGGCCCGGGCGGCGCTCGCGTGCGTCGCGGCGGCGGGCCGCTGTCGCCGGGCGCGGCGCTGGTGCTGTATGTATGTATGTATGTATGTATGTATGTATGTATGTATGCATGCACAACGCAGCGAGCTGACCCTGGGCCCGGGCGGCGCTCGCGTGCGTCGCGGCGGCGGGCCGCTGTCGCCGGGCGCGGCGCTGGTGCTGTATGTATGTATGTATGTATGTATGTATGTATGTATGTATGCATGCACAACGCAGCGAGCTGACCCTGGGCCCGGGCGGCGCTCGCGTGCGTCGCGGCGGCGGGCCGCTGTCGCCGGGCGCGGCGCTGGTGCTGTATGTATGTATGTATGTATGTATGTATGTATGCATGCACAACGCAGCGAGCTGACCCTGGGCCCGGGCGGCGCTCGCGTGCGTCGCGGCGGCGGGCCGCTGTCGCCGGGCGCGGCGCTGGTGCTGTATGTATGTATGTATGTATGTATGTATGTATGTATGTATGCATGCACAACGCAGCGAGCTGACCCTGGGCCCGGGCGGCGCTCGCGTGCGTCGCGGCGGCGGGCCGCTGTCGCCGGGCGCGGCGCTGGTGCTGTATGTATGTATGTATGTATGTATGTATGTATGTATGTATGCATGCACAACGCAGCGAGCTGACCCTGGGCCCGGGCGGCGCTCGCGTGCGTCGCGGCGGCGGGCCGCTGTCGCCGGGCGCGGCGCTG
Organism: Choreutis nemorana; assembly: GCA_949316135.1. Lineage (NCBI taxonomy): Eukaryota > Metazoa > Arthropoda > Insecta > Lepidoptera > Choreutidae > Choreutis > Choreutis nemorana. Next base: position 6,546,397 of record OX438622.1, read on the forward strand.
GTGCTGTATGTATGTATGTATGTATGTATGTATGCATGCACAACGCAGCGAGCTGACCCTGGGCCCGGGCGGCGCTCGCGTGCGTCGCGGCGGCGGGCCGCTGTCGCCGGGCGCGGCGCTGGTGCTGATCATCAGCGGCCGCCGGCGCATCTCGCGGCTGTACCAGCGGGACTCCATCTCCTGCAGCTCCATGCTGCCCCCGGAAACCAACGCAATATTACAATTACGATACTCTATTGCTTTCTATTTATACAATTTTTTTTTTGTTTCTACTTTATAAGTCGTTTATCTACGTGCGAGATCGTCTGCGTCGGTACCAGCCTCCTTTATATTTACAACGTGAAGCAGTTCGCTTTGTTTCCGTTCGAAGGATTGGAGAGCCAGTGTAGTTACGGTACAAGAGGTATAAAATCTTTACCTGCTGATTTTATACCTGCATCGTCGTGTCAATAGGCGGCGGTATCAATTTCCATCAGGTGAACCATTTGCTTGTTTCCCGTAACGTTGCATAAAATAAGAAATGATGTATATAATGATAGAAGACTAGCGCTCCGCTCTAGTTTCACACGGATATTATGCATATATTATATTCCTATAAATTTTATTCTTGTTCCACTATCTATAAAAAACTGCTTCAAAATCCGTTGCGTAGTTTTAAAGATAAGTTTTGTTTGATAGTATATAGTGATGGTAGGAGTGATACGTACTTGCGTTGCTGCAAGCGCTGTGCTGCGTGCAGCGGCAGCGGCAGCAGCGCGGCGGGCGGCGGCGGCGGGCGCTGCGCCGCGCTGTGCCACGCGCCGCCCGTGTGGCGCACGCCCTCGCCCCGCCACGGGCCGCGCGCCGGCCCCGCCGCCGCGTCCGGCGCCGGCCGCGCGTCCGCCAGCGGGACCAGCTCGCTGTTACAGAACCACCTGTCAGACTCCATATCCGAGGGTTTTAAGAAATACATCGGAAAAATTATGGTTCCATTTTTAAATTTAAACTTTAATCAAAATGTGGTTTCTACTCTTAAAGTGAGAAAGGTAACATCTTATAGCAGAATATTTAATTTAGAAACGAAAGATCGTTATAGAAATAAACAATCATTACTCTTAAATAACTTACAACAAAAGAATTACGTTTAACACGTACGACACACGGATTACGTTTAACACGTACGACACACGGATTACGTTTAACACGTACGACACACGGATTCTGAGGATCATCGTTACCTTAAATGCCATATCATTTAGATGTTATATTAAAACAAATCCACCTTCTGCATCAATTTACATTGTGACGACACAGTACTACGTTATGCGAGACTTGCAGTAATAATAATAATAATAATAATAATAATAACCACATCACGACACACACATTGACTGAGCCCTGCACTAAGTATCGTAAGAACTTGTGTCACAGGAACTAAGCAACGATACGGTTTATACTAAATAGATAAGAATACAACATCCAAGACCGGTGAGCGAAACAATTCGTCTTGCAAATAATACAAAGTCCCGCCCTCGCCGGGATTCGGACCCGAAACCTTTAGCGTAGCAGTCGGCTGTTTACACCACTGCGCCACCGAGGTCGCCAAAAAATGCAGTATTAAAAAATATATATTTAAAATTATATAGTTTACAAGTTAATCCGCGTTAAGTACTACTTATGTACAGTCGCCTCATTACCTTACCGATGTATTGTACTGGTTGGCGAAATACATTATGCGTACCTGACAACCTGTGTGTTATTCAGCACTGAACAGTCCCCCATAGTCATACCTACATTATCAGTCATCTTGATTTTCAGGTAAAATGCAATTTTATCCTAAAAATAATGTGGTACAATATGAAACGTGTGAACTAAATGACAGATTATTGCACATTGTTTACGCGTTTGTATGTGACCAGTGGCGTGCGTAGAGTTTTAGTACAGGGCAAGCCGAGAGATATACTTCATACTTCCGTTGTGGACTTGTTGGCGTGGACGAGCTCAGCAAAACACTCAGAAGTTTGCGAACATGTCAGCAAAACCACAATTTCGGTGGCTTTAAAAAAGTCGTTTGATTTGTTAATGAATGAATAAGAGCGCGAACTTGTTTTAGTTTGATAGGGCAAGCCGGGCTTTTGGGCTTCTATGACAGTACCGCCGCTGCATGTGAGATATCTTCTTGCTGCACTCGTTCAATAATCACCGATGACATAAAAATATTTTCCAATATCAATTAAACTAGCGACTGTTTAAAAATTCAAAGTGATATTGATAAAATCCTTGAACGGTGTTTTGAAAATCGTATGTCGTTAAACATTCGGAAATGCTCTATAATAACTTTTATTTGCAAAAAAAGAAGGATAATAATTAATAGATTTAAAAAATCTAAAAACCCACGTTTTTAAATGTCCTCAAAATAAGAAAATAACCCTACGAGGCTGAAAGAGGGACCACTCAAAACGTAGGGGCGTATATTATTTAAGGGATTATTAATGGGATATATACTACTCAAAACAAAATAAGGGCCTCGAGGTATTTTGTCTGTACCGTGAAAATAATAAAACCAATTTATATTTTTTTGTCTCCATAACGAAAACTAATGTTGTTTTTACCGTGTAGACCAATAAACTTATTCCAATAATAATGATTAAAAAGTTTATTTGCTTTTGAAAGAAAAAATCACATTTAAGGTTAAAAATAAAAACAATGTAAAGTTACTGAAAACAAAAGAAAATACTCCATGCTCATCTTTTAGTAACGAGTATGCCCTCCTCGTTTCGCTACGCACTCCTGAAGCCTGGAGTGCATGCTCTCAATCAAATGCCTGACATTTTCCATTGGAATCTCTTCCCAGGCCCTTTTAACAGCGTTGATGAGTTGCTGTTGGTTGTGGATTTCCTGATCACCGTCTCTAACTCTTTGTTTCAACTGATCCCACATGTGTTCTATTGGATTTAAGTCCGGACTGTTCGCCAGCCACGGCAAGACTTGAATTTGAGACGCTTCCAGTACAAACCGAGTCGCTTGAGCCGTGTGTGCACGAGCATTGTCTTGCATCAAGATGAATCCAGGACCCGCTCGCTGGGCAAATGGGATCACATGTGGTCTGACAACTTCCTCAATATACCGCTGAGCAGTAACAGTACCCTCATTTAAAATAGCGAGCTCAGTTTTGCCGTGTAAGCTTATCCCGCTCCAAATCATTACATTTGGACCACCAAAACGATCGACTTCATGGATGCAGGCTTCTGAAAATCTCTCGCCGCGTCTTATCCATACGCTAATACGCCGATCGTCGTTAAAAAATTTAACTTTGCATTCGTCTGTGAAGAGCACCAAGCCCCATTGGTTTATGTCCCAGTCCAAATGTTGACGGGTTAATCTTAAACGATTTGCACGATGATTCTGGTTAATGGAACACGGAAAACTCGCCTTCTTGATGCCTGCTGGTCTTCATGCAAACGATTACGAATAGTTTGGTCACTGACACGAGTACCCGTTGTGAGCCGTAAACGATTTTGCAGCTTGCGGGCCGTCGTTGTGCGATCTCGGTGCGCACTTAATCGAATGTAACGATCCTCTTGAGCTGTTGTAATGCGAACTCTGCCCGAACCAGCTCTTCTTCTAACACTGCCGGTCTCTTGGAAACGATTCCATAGATTTTGAATAGCTCTTCGAGAAAATCCCAATTGCAAACCCACAGATCGCTGCGAATGACCTTCTTCAATCATTGTAACGGCTCTGGTTGCTGTCAGCAAGTCCATATGACGCCTGCGTGCTTGTGGCATATAGCAAAACATGTTTCTGACTCGAGATATCAATGAACTCTGATAATTTCTAATAAACCAAGAAGCTAAGGAAAACAAAACGACAAAGAAAATGGAATCAAAATTTTCAAAAATAATTTTTAAATCAAATTTTATTTAAAATTGTTGCCAGCATTAGATGAACACTACAATATTAAAACGTTTAGGTATCAAAGAGTTTGTTTACTCAATATTTTACTACTTTCAATATGTAAATGTTTAATAATTTACACCAAAATGAAAAAATACCTCGTGGCCCTTATTTTGTTCTGAGTAGTATATTTACATGACGTGTATAGATCGTGGGTGTAACTTGCAAAGATACGCCCCCACGTTTCTAGTAACCCCTCTTTCAGCCCCGAAAGGGTTATTCTCTTATTTTTAGGACATTTAAAAACGTGGGTTTTTAGATTTTTTATTTCTATTTATTATTTTGTTCAGCCTCAAAAGTCACTCCATACAAATTTTATCAAAATCGGTCCAGCCGTTTTTATAGTTGTAAATTGCATTGTCATCGGGTTTGAAGCTACCCTGAAAATTTCAGCCTGCTAGCTTATTGGGAAGTGCCTCAAAATTGAGTTGCAAAAATCCAACCGGAACGACAAACAAGAAAGTGAGTGTATAAAAACGTGGGAAAATTCAGTTACATGTTAGGCAATACAAGTATCCAACGTATATCCGTAATAAAGTACTCAGTAATTATTTTCGTAGAGAAACTCTCATTCCGTAATCACTACGAACACATTATATCAAAAGGAAACCAATTATTTGGGTTTATTTCGCGTAAAACAAAGGATTTCAGGAACCCTAAAAGCCTTCATGATCAGACATTGAATCGCAGTATTATGGAATACTGTTGTCCAGTTAGGTCTCTGGTCCATTTAAAGGATTCAAAAGAGATTTCTGAGAATAGTTAGGTACCGTTTTAATCTTGGTAGAAAAGGGTCAACATTTGCCTCTCAAACTCTAAAACCAGTTAAACATCCAGTATCTGAGTGATCGGCGTAAGCAGTATGACCTAAATTTCCTATACAAAATAATGAACGCTGAAATCAATGTTCCAATTCTACTCTCTCAGTTAAACATTAGTTTCCAATATAGAACTCGTTCACGCGACAGTCCCGCCGCCTTCTACCTTCAAGTGTATAAAAAGTAATACGTCTCATTACAACCCCATTGTACGTATGAGTGCAGTTTTTTTAAATGAATTTTCCAAAGACAAATAGATATTTAGACATATTGGATAAAATTGCTAAATATAAATTGTAACGAAATGTCAAAAACTTTAAAATAAATACCTAAATACTTTTTGCTTACGTAAATAAATAAATTTGCACGTATTCCATTAATAAATAAATAAATAAATAAACACAACACGACACACACATTGACTCAGCCCTGCACTAAGAATCGTAAGAACTTGTATCGCAGGTGCTAAGCAACGATATGGTATATACTAAATAAATAAGAATACAACATCCAAGACCGGTAAGCGAAACAATGCGTCTTGCAAATAACACAAAGTCCCGCCCCCGCCGGGATTCGAACCCGGAACCTCTAGCTTAGCAGTCGGCTCTTAACACCACTGCGCCACCGAGGTTGTCAAAACCACCACATTAACATAACCACATAACATTACGTAGTGTATACAAGTGAGTGGGATACAATTTATTATTCAGTAAAGTCGGTATAAACCATATTATGAATGCTGTTTGTATACCAATTATATATAAAAAATGTACCTTTTATAGCACGTATATATTATATAGCCCTTAGTGTAGTCAACTCACCAAAACTTTATTATTTGAAAAAAAAATTGAACTTTGTGTTATTTGCAAAACGCATTGTTTCGCTTACCGGTCTCGGATGTAGTATTGTTATCTATGTAGTATACACCGTATCGTTGCTCAGCGCCTGCGATACAAGTTCTTACGATACTTATTGCAGGGCTGAGTCAGTGTGTGTGTCGTGATGTGGTTATTATTATTATTATTAGTGCATATAAGGTATCGAATATTATAAAGTGGACATAGTATATATATACATCAATTACAGATATTTACAGCATTTGTCATCCGGCAATACCAAACAAATATGCCTATCTTGTATCTATCTATCTTGTAGCCACTGATTTTTACACTATAAAATACTTTTAAATTATATTTCTTAATGATCGAACCGACCAAGTAACGCAATAAACTACAAACGGAAAATAGGGATTAGGCCACGCGCACGTATTTAAAAAACGTGGGTTTAGGTCATAAAGTGCTATAAAAAGTAGATTCCACGTCCTATTCGTTGGTCAATATAATAGCTAAGCTACCTGAGCGCCATGTTCCCGCGTCCCGGCACGAGGCGCTGCAGCCGCGGGGCGTGCGGAGCTCCCTCCACGTCCACCAGGAACGGCGCCGCCATCAGGTGCGGCGGGGTCTCTGTTTGCTCGTCTAGGGCTCCGCCTAAGCCGTCGCGGGCCAGAGGTCTGGTAACAAACAATCCAGCGTCAGTAACCCTATTCCAACTGAATCGTAATGTAATAGTAGAAATCGGTAGTTGATCCCGAATTATCGTTTGATTTCGTTACAAGAACTATTTGTATTAAAAAAAATAATGAACGATTTACAAAATAATCACATTCGTATGGGAACCATTTAATTTTTTATTTCTTTAAGTTTCTAGTATTTGCTGTTGTAACGGAGACAGAAAAAGACATTCTCTGAAAATTTCAAAACTAGCTATTACGGTTAATGTGATACAGCCCGCTCACAGACGGACTGACAGCGCAGGCTTATTAATAGGGTCCCGTTTTCACCCTTTGGGTACCGAACCCTAAAAAGATATCAAGGGCATATATCATGTCAGTAGACGGCGGTATCACTTACCAGCAGGTGATAAAACACTTTTTTTTTTGTTCATGACCAGGCAGGCATTTGACCCCAAACCCGCCTGATGTTAAGCGGCGATGAGGTCTAAGGTGGATCATGCCTGCCTAGGAGAAACCTATTCACTCTTGCCTTAAAGAGGCCCAAGTTATATTGGTCAGGGAACACATCGGCAGGCAAAGAATTCCACACCCTTGCAGTACGCATTATGAAGGAGCTATCGAAGCGTTCAGTCCGGATGGACACTTGTCTGCAATTTCCTTAAAAAACAAAGCCATGAATAACACAGGTCTCACCTATAATCCGTATGGAAGAACAGCTCGGTGGGCAGTTCCCTGAACAGCGGATGTCCAGCGCCGAGCCCCAGCATGAGGAGGTGTCCGTGAGAGTCGGAGGCCGCGATGGTGGCGCCTCCGCCCCACTTGGCGTCGAATATGGCGCCGTCACCCTGACCTGAGATGTTGTTGTGGAACCGGGCTAGGATCTGACAAACAAAAGTATCATATGCTAAAGTTACTGTCGGCGCTGGCGAGCACGGGGGGCAGCTAGGAGGCTCAAGCCCCTCCCAAAGGCATCCGAGTTCTTCAAGCTTACTTTGTGAAAACTTTAGTTGGTGAGGTCAACCGCCCCTCAAAATGGTTTCAAAAGAAATGTTTGACAGCTTTACCATTGACAGTAATGAAAGACAAAGACTGTCAAATCTCTTGATAGACATTTATTTCGGTTGATTTGGCGAATTGAGTTTACACAAAATACATACAAAAACTCACTATGTAATTCCTCGAGAGGGGTTGGCAGAGGTGTCACACACCGCATTCCGCATGTTTATGTTGAGTCCCAGTGTGACAGGTTGCGAATCTGTCGTCACTATCCGGGCGCAATGAGGAACATGGCAGCTACAACTTACGGCAACCCGAGACTCTAACCCTCGAACTGTCTGGCCAGCTAACCAAGGCACGTAACAAACTGAGCTACCACGTCCTCTACTCCACGTCAACGTTTATCATTCTTTATCAAAATCTCTGAAGTCTTCACTCCAATACTTGCGAAGTTGATCAAAGATGACACACTTCACTTAACTGTGGGTAACTTCGCTTCGTTCATCATCATAAGTGTATAAAAATGTATATAAAAATGGGTTAAGTCTCTCCCCTACCTGTCCTTCCAGCATGTCCCACACGAACAGCTGTCCGTCGTGGCCGGCGGACAGCAGCACGCTGGGCACGTACGGATGCGGCTCCAGCACGTACGCCTCGTCGCTGTGGCCGCGCAGCGAGCGCACCTGCACGCAGCGCTGCGAGCACCACACCTGACACACACACACACAGACCGGCTGCTCTAATGGTTACGTACGCCTCGTCGCTGTGGCCGCGCAGCGAGCGCACCTGCACGCAGCGCTGCGAGCACCACACCTGACACACACACACACAGACCGGCTGCTCTAATGGTTACGTACGCCTCGTCGCTGTGGCCGCGCAGCGAGCGCACCTGCACGCAGCGCTGCGAGCACCACACCTGACACACACACACACAGACCGGCTGCTCTAATGGTTACGTACGCCTCGTCGCTGTGGCCGCGCAGCGAGCGCACCTGCACGCAGCGCTGCGAGCACCACACCTGACACACACACACACAGACCGGCTGCTCTAATGGTTACGTACGCCTCGTCGCTGTGGCCGCGCAGCGAGCGCACCTGCACGCAGCGCTGCGAGCACCACACCTGACACACACACACACAGACCGGCTGCTCTAATGGTTACGTACGCCTCGTCGCTGTGGCCGCGCAGCGAGCGCACCTGCACGCAGCGCTGCGAGCACCACACCTGACACACACACACACAGACCGGCTGCTCTAATGGTTACGTACGCCTCGTCGCTGTGGCCGCGCAGCGAGCGCACCTGCACGCAGCGCTGCGAGCACCACACCTGACACACACACACACAGACCGGCTGCTCTAATGGTTACGTACGCCTCGTCGCTGTGGCCGCGCAGCGAGCGCACCTGCACGCAGCGCTGCGAGCACCACACCTGACACACACACACACAGACCGGCTGCTCTAATGGTTACGTACGCCTCGTCGCTGTGGCCGCGCAGCGAGCGCACCTGCACGCAGCGCTGCGAGCACCACACCTGACACACACACACACAGACCGGCTGCTCTAATGGTTACGTACGCCTCGTCGCTGTGGCCGCGCAGCGAGCGCACCTGCACGCAGCGCTGCGAGCACCACACCTGACACACACACACACAGACCGGCTGCTCTAATGGTTACGTACGCCTCGTCGCTGTGGCCGCGCAGCGAGCGCACCTGCACGCAGCGCTGCGAGCACCACACCTGACACACACACACACAGACCGGCTGCTCTAATGGTTACGTACGCCTCGTCGCTGTGGCCGCGCAGCGAGCGCACCTGCACGCAGCGCTGCGAGCACCACACCTGACACACACACACACAGATCGGCTGCTCTAATGGTTACGTACGCCTCGTCGCTGTGGCCGCGCAGCGAGCGCACCTGCACGCAGCGCTGCGAGCACCACACCTGACACACACACACACAGACCGGCTGCTCTAATGGTTACGTACGCCTCGTCGCTGTGGCCGCGCAGCGAGCGCACCTGCACGCAGCGCTGCGAGCACCACACCTGACACACACACACACAGACCGGCTGCTCTAATGGTTACGTACGCCTCGTCGCTGTGGCCGCGCAGCGAGCGCACCTGCACGCAGCGCTGCGAGCACCACACCTGACACACACACACACAGACCGGCTGCTCTAATGGTTACGTACGCCTCGTCGCTGTGGCCGCGCAGCGAGCGCACCTGCACGCAGCGCTGCGAGCACCACACCTGACACACACACACACAGACCGGCTGCTCTAATGGTTACGTACGCCTCGTCGCTGTGGCCGCGCAGCGAGCGCACCTGCACGCAGCGCTGCGAGCACCACACCTGACACACACACACACAGACCGGCTGCTCTAATGGTTACGTACGCCTCGTCGCTGTGGCCGCGCAGCGAGCGCACCTGCACGCAGCGCTGCGAGCACCACACCTGACACACACACACACAGACCGGCTGCTCTAATGGTTACGTACGCCTCGTCGCTGTGGCCGCGCAGCGAGCGCACCTGCACGCAGCGCTGCGAGCACCACACCTGACACACACACACACAGACCGGCTGCTCTAATGGTTACGTACGCCTCGTCGCTGTGGCCGCGCAGCGAGCGCACCTGCACGCAGCGCTGCGAGCACCACACCTGACACACACACACACAGACCGGCTGCTCTAATGGTTACGTACGCCTCGTCGCTGTGGCCGCGCAGCGAGCGCACCTGCACGCAGCGCTGCGAGCACCACACCTGACACACACACACACAGACCGGCTGCTCTAATGGTTACGTACGCCTCGTCGCTGTGGCCGCGCAGCGAGCGCACCTGCACGCAGCGCTGCGAGCACCACACCTGACACACACACACACAGACCGGCTGCTCTAATGGTTACGTACGCCTCGTCGCTGTGGCCGCGCAGCGAGCGCACCTGCACGCAGCGCTGCGAGCACCACACCTGACACACACACACACAGACCGGCTGCTCTAATGGTTACGTACGCCTCGTCGCTGTGGCCGCGCAGCGAGCGCACCTGCACGCAGCGCTGCGAGCACCACACCTGACACACACACACACAGACCGGCTGCTCTAATGGTTACGTACGCCTCGTCGCTGTGGCCGCGCAGCGAGCGCACCTGCACGCAGCGCTGCGAGCACCACACCTGACACACACACACACAGACCGGCTGCTCTAATGGTTACGTACGCCTCGTCGCTGTGGCCGCGCAGCGAGCGCACCTGCACGCAGCGCTGCGAGCACCACACCTGACACACACACAGACAGACCGGCTGCTCTAATGGTTACGTACGCCTCGTCGCTGTGGCCGCGCAGCGAGCGCACCTGCACGCAGCGCTGCGAGCACCACACCTGACACACACACACACAGACCGGCTGCTCTAATGGTTACGTACGCCTCGTCGCTGTGGCCGCGCAGCGAGCGCACCTGCACGCAGCGCTGCGAGCACCACACCTGACACACACACACACAGACGGCTGCTCTAATGGTTACGTACGCCTCGTCGCTGTGGCCGCGCAGCGAGCGCACCTGCACGCAGCGCTGCGAGCACCACACCTGACACACACACACACAGACCGGCTGCTCTAATGGTTACGTACGCCTCGTCGCTGTGGCCGCGCAGCGAGCGCACCTGCACGCAGCGCTGCGAGCACCACACCTGACACACACACACACAGACCGGCTGCTCTAATGGTTACGTACGCCTCGTCGCTGTGGCCGCGCAGCGAGCGCACCTGCACGCAGCGCTGCGAGCACCACACCTGACACACACACACACAGACCGGCTGCTCTAATGGTTACGTACGCCTCGTCGCTGTGGCCGCGCAGCGAGCGCACCTGCACGCAGCGCTGCGAGCACCACACCTGACACACACACACACAGACCGGCTGCTCTAATGGTTACGTACGCCTCGTCGCTGTGGCCGCGCAGCGAGCGCACCTGCACGCAGCGCTGCGAGCACCACACCTGACACACACACACACAGACCGGCTGCTCTAATGGTTACGTACGCCTCGTCGCTGTGGCCGCGCAGCGAGCGCACCTGCACGCAGCGCTGCGAGCACCACACCTGACACACACACACACAGACCGGCTGCTCTAATGGTTACGTACGCCTCGTCGCTGTGGCCGCGCAGCGAGCGCACCTGCACGCAGCGCTGCGAGCACCACACCTGACACACACACACACAGACCGGCTGCTCTAATGGTTACGTACGCCTCGTCGCTGTGGCCGCGCAGCGAGCGCACCTGCACGCAGCGCTGCGAGCACCACACCTGACACACACACACACAGACCGGCTGCTCTAATGGTTACGTACGCCTCGTCGCTGTGGCCGCGCAGCGAGCGCACCTGCACGCAGCGCTGCGAGCACCACACCTGACACACACACACACAGACCGGCTGCTCTAATGGTTACGTACGCCTCGTCGCTGTGGCCGCGCAGCGAGCGCACCTGCACGCAGCGCTGCGAGCACCACACCTGACACACACACACACAGACCGGCTGCTCTAATGGTTACGTACGCCTCGTCGCTGTGGCCGCGCAGCGAGCGCACCTGCACGCAGCGCTGCGAGCACCACACCTGACACACACACACACAGACCGGCTGCTCTAATGGTTACGTACGCCTCGTCGCTGTGGCCGCGCAGCGAGCGCACCTGCACGCAGCGCTGCGAGCACCACACCTGACACACACACACACAGACCGGCTGCTCTAATGGTTACGTACGCCTCGTCGCTGTGGCCGCGCAGCGAGCGCACCTGCACGCAGCGCTGCGAGCACCACACCTGACACACACACACACAGACCGGCTGCTCTAATGGTTACGTACGCCTCGTCGCTGTGGCCGCGCAGCGAGCGCACCTGCACGCAGCGCTGCGAGCACCACACCTGACACACACACACACAGACCGGCTGCTCTAATGGTTACGTACGCCTCGTCGCTGTGGCCAGCGCAGCGAGCGCACCTGCACGCAGCGCTGCGAGCACCACACCTGACACACACACACACAGACCGGCTGCTCTAATGGTTACGTACGCCTCGTCGCTGTGGCCGCGCAGCGAGCGCACCTGCACGCAGCGCTGCGAGCACCACACCTGACACACACACACACAGACCGGCTGCTCTAATGGTTACGTACGCCTCGTCGCTGTGGCCGCGCAGCGAGCGCACCTGCACGCAGCGCTGCGAGCACCACACCTGACACACACACACACAGACCGGCTGCTCTAATGGTTACGTACGCCTCGTCGCTGTGGCCGCGCAGCGAGCGCACCTGCACGCAGCGCTGCGAGCACCACACCTGACACACACACACACAGACCGGCTGCTCTAATGGTTACGTACGCCTCGTCGCTGTGGCCGCGCAGCGAGCGCACCTGCACGCAGCGCTGCGAGCACCACACCTGACACACACACACACAGACCGGCTGCTCTAATGGTTACGTACGCCTCGTCGCTGTGGCCGCGCAGCGAGCGCACCTGCACGCAGCGCTGCGAGCACCACACCTGACACACACACACACAGACCGGCTGCTCTAATGGTTACGTACGCCTCGTCGCTGTGGCCGCGCAGCGAGCGCACCTGCACGCAGCGCTGCGAGCACCACACCTGACACACACACACACAGACCGGCTGCTCTAATGGTTACGTACGCCTCGTCGCTGTGGCCGCGCAGCGAGCGCACCTGCACGCAGCGCTGCGAGCACCACACCTGACACACACACACACAGACCGGCTGCTCTAATGGTTACGTACGCCTCGTCGCTGTGGCCGCGCAGCGAGCGCACCTGCACGCAGCGCTGCGAGCACCACACCTGACACACACACACACAGACCGGCTGCTCTAATGGTTACGTACGCCTCGTCGCTGTGGCCGCGCAGCGAGCGCACCTGCACGCAGCGCTGCGAGCACCACACCTGACACACACACACACAGACCGGCTGCTCTAATGGTTACGTACGCCTCGTCGCTGTGGCCGCGCAGCGAGCGCACCTGCACGCAGCGCTGCGAGCACCACACCTGACACACACACACACAGACCGGCTGCTCTAATGGTTACGTACGCCTCGTCGCTGTGGCCGCGCAGCGAGCGCACCTGCACGCAGCGCTGCGAGCACCACACCTGACACACACACACACAGACCGGCTGCTCTAATGGTTACGTACGCCTCGTCGCTGTGGCCGCGCAGCGAGCGCACCTGCACGCAGCGCTGCGAGCACCACACCTGACACACACACACACAGACCGGCTGCTCTAATGGTTACGTACGCCTCGTCGCTGTGGCCGCGCAGCGAGCGCACCTGCACGCAGCGCTGCGAGCACCACACCTGACACACACACACACAGACCGGCTGCTCTAATGGTTACGTACGCCTCGTCGCTGTGGCCGCGCAGCGAGCGCACCTGCACGCAGCGCTGCGAGCACCACACCTGACACACACACACACAGACCGGCTGCTCTAATGGTTACGTACGCCTCGTCGCTGTGGCCGCGCAGCGAGCGCACCTGCACGCAGCGCTGCGAGCACCACACCTGACACACACACACACAGACCGGCTGCTCTAATGGTTACGTACGCCTCGTCGCTGTGGCCGCGCAGCGAGCGCACCTGCACGCAGCGCTGCGAGCACCACACCTGACACACACACACACAGACCGGCTGCTCTAATGGTTACGTACGCCTCGTCGCTGTGGCCGCGCAGCGAGCGCACCTGCACGCAGCGCTGCGAGCACCACACCTGACACACACACACACAGACCGGCTGCTCTAATGGTTACGTACGCCTCGTCGCTGTGGCCGCGCAGCGAGCGCACCTGCACGCAGCGCTGCGAGCACCACACCTGACACACACACACACAGACCGGCTGCTCTAATGGTTACGTACGCCTCGTCGCTGTGGCCGCGCAGCGAGCGCACCTGCACGCAGCGCTGCGAGCACCACACCTGACACACACACACACAGACCGGCTGCTCTAATGGTTACGTACGCCTCGTCGCTGTGGCCGCGCAGCGAGCGCACCTGCACGCAGCGCTGCGAGCACCACACCTGACACACACACACACAGACCGGCTGCTCTAATGGTTACGTACGCCTCGTCGCTGTGGCCGCGCAGCGAGCGCACCTGCACGCAGCGCTGCGAGCACCACACCTGACACACACACACACAGACCGGCTGCTCTAATGGTTACGTACGCCTCGTCGCTGTGGCCGCGCAGCGAGCGCACCTGCACGCAGCGCTGCGAGCACCACACCTGACACACACACACACAGACCGGCTGCTCTAATGGTTACGTACGCCTCGTCGCTGTGGCCGCGCAGCGAGCGCACCTGCACGCAGCGCTGCGAGCACCACACCTGACACACACACACACAGACCGGCTGCTCTAATGGTTACGTACGCCTCGTCGCTGTGGCCGCGCAGCGAGCGCACCTGCACGCAGCGCTGCGAGCACCACACCTGACACACACACACACAGACCGGCTGCTCTAATGGTTACGTACGCCTCGTCGCTGTGGCCGCGCAGCGAGCGCACCTGCACGCAGCGCTGCGAGCACCACACCTGACACACACACACACAGACCGGCTGCTCTAATGGTTACGTACGCCTCGTCGCTGTGGCCGCGCAGCGAGCGCACCTGCACGCAGCGCTGCGAGCACCACACCTGACACACACACACACAGACCGGCTGCTCTAATGGTTACGTACGCCTCGTCGCTGTGGCCGCGCAGCGAGCGCACCTGCACGCAGCGCTGCGAGCACCACACCTGACACACACACACACAGACCGGCTGCTCTAATGGTTACGTACGCCTCGTCGCTGTGGCCGCGCAGCGAGCGCACCTGCACGCAGCGCTGCGAGCACCACACCTGACACACACACACACAGACCGGCTGCTCTAATGGTTACGTACGCCTCGTCGCTGTGGCCGCGCAGCGAGCGCACCTGCACGCAGCGCTGCGAGCACCACACCTGACACACACACACACAGACCGGCTGCTCTAATGGTTACGTACGCCTCGTCGCTGTGGCCGCGCAGCGAGCGCACCTGCACGCAGCGCTGCGAGCACCACACCTGACACACACACACACAGACCGGCTGCTCTAATGGTTACGTACGCCTCGTCGCTGTGGCCGCGCAGCGAGCGCACCTGCACGCAGCGCTGCGAGCACCACACCTGACACACACACACACAGACCGGCTGCTCTAATGGTTACGTACGCCTCGTCGCTGTGGCCGCGCAGCGAGCGCACCTGCACGCAGCGCTGCGAGCACCACACCTGACACACACACACACAGACCGGCTGCTCTAATGGTTACGTACGCCTCGTCGCTGTGGCCGCGCAGCGAGCGCACCTGCACGCAGCGCTGCGAGCACCACACCTGACACACACACACACAGACCGGCTGCTCTAATGGTTACGTACGCCTCGTCGCTGTGGCCGCGCAGCGAGCGCACCTGCACGCAGCGCTGCGAGCACCACACCTGACACACACACACACAGACCGGCTGCTCTAATGGTTACGTACGCCTCGTCGCTGTGGCCGCGCAGCGAGCGCACCTGCACGCAGCGCTGCGAGCACCACACCTGACACACACACACACAGACCGGCTGCTCTAATGGTTACGTACGCCTCGTCGCTGTGGCCGCGCAGCGAGCGCACCTGCACGCAGCGCTGCGAGCACCACACCTGACACACACACACACAGACCGGCTGCTCTAATGGTTACGTACGCCTCGTCGCTGTGGCCGCGCAGCGAGCGCACCTGCACGCAGCGCTGCGAGCACCACACCTGACACACACACACACAGACCGGCTGCTCTAATGGTTACGTACGCCTCGTCGCTGTGGCCGCGCAGCGAGCGCACCTGCACGCAGCGCTGCGAGCACCACACCTGACACACACACACACACAGAAACACGCCGGCTGGGCTAATGGTTACTGCTTTTTTGGGTTAATCCAGATTAAACATTTTAAAAATCCGGCCAAATGTGAGTCGAATTCTCACATGAAATTCATACATCAATTAAGCAATATGTTTTTCCTACATTCTTTCCTAAAAGAATCAAGAAATATAATAATATTTGCTGTTGTGACGGCAACAGAAACAGACGTTCTATGAAAATTTACTGAGTCTAGCTGTTATGGTTCATGAGATACAGCCCGCTCACTGACGGACGGACGGACAGCGGAGACTTAGTAACAGGATCCCGTTTTTCACCCATTGGGTATAGAAGCCTAAAAATCAACATAAAGGCTGAGACACACCGAATCCGGTTGCGGTCCGGTTGAAGCGAAAAGTATGAAGCCTGTGACAGACGTCAAACTAAAGCCACACGTCACACGCACACTAACGCACCGCAAATAAACATCATTTTATTTTATTACGACAGGTGTCACAGACAAAAACTTTATTGCAATGTTATGTGCATTTAACGTCTAAAAGAATGAAGAAGAACTATATATATATATTTATATATACTCAGATATATTCAGTATATATACTGTAAATTTGCTAAGCTCTGACAAATCAGATAATAATATTACTTTAAAAACGATGGCGTTTTTTGGACGACCCGTCCTTTAATAATATTATAAATACAAAAGTAAGGCTTTCATGCCGAAACCTCTGAACCGATTACGATGAAATTATATAAAGAGAACAGATATTAGACTTTGGGAAATAAAAAGTAGCCCATACTTTTAATCGTGAAAAAAAAATGCTGGTATAAGCTATATAGATAAGAATACTACATCCGACACCGGTAAGCGAAACAACGCGTCTTGCTAAAAACGCAATCCGCCCCCGCCGGGATTCGAACCCGGAACCTCTAGCGTAGCAGTTGGCTGTTTACACCACTGGGCCACCGAGGGCAGTATACACAGGTCTTTCTTTCAATGTCAGTATGAAGATAATACACACAACACAACATTGAATACTATTGTCAAACACAATACAACAGCAGACTCACCCGTATCGTGTTGTCAGAGATGGCGGTGATGACGTACGCGTCACTGCTGTCCCAGCACACCATTGTCACCTGTCAACAAACTATACCCTTCAAATAAACCACATCCGTAGGTACTAGAGTCCGCCATGCTGTCAATGTTCAACATGGCGGCAATTTCAATTACAATAACCGATCAAATTTGAAATAAGATTTAATTTTTATATAGCTACATTGTTTAAATTTTTTGTTGTTTTAATTTATTGTGTGTTTTTATTATATAATATAATATAATAAACCACACACATTGACTCAGCCCTGCAGTAAGTATCGTAAGAACTTGTATCGCAGGTGCTAAGCAACGATATGGTATATACTACATAGATAAGACACACACACTACATCCAAGACTACAAGACCGGTAAGCGAAACAATGCGTCTTGCAAATAACACAAAGTCCCGCCCCCGCCGGGATTCGAACCCGGAACCTCTAGCGTAACAGTCGGCTGTTTACACCACTGCGCCTTCGAGGTCGTCAAAATTGACATTAAAATAGAAATTTAATTAAATATATAATTTCGTACACCATCACTGGCAGAGTTTTTTGGAACTATTAATTAATTAGATTAAGGCCTTATGTACTTACAAATACGTTGCAAATAAAGAATTTAAATATCTTTTATAAACAATATGCATTTCGTCATGATTCTTTGCATAAACACAAACTCACGCCGTAATTAATCACTCGAGAGGGTTTAGCAGAGGTGATACACCGCATTCCGCATGTTTATGTTGAGCCCTAGTGTGACAGGTTGCGAATCTGTCGCTACTATTCGAGCACAATGAGGAACATGGCAGTTTCTACTTACGGCTACCTTCGACCTGTCGGGTCGGTTGGTTAACAGGTTACTGCTTTGTAACAATCCGAGCTACCACGTCCTCCTGCCTGACGATGGTGCTGCTGGCGTGCTGTGTGGTGAGTATGACAGTACCTTGAGCTTGTCGGTGGTGGAGGCGCTGAGCACGCGGTGTCGCCACTGTGCCGCATGCAGCGTCCACAGCGCGGCGCTGCCGTCCTTGCTGCCTGACGATGGTGCTGCTGGCGTGCTGTGTGGTGAGTATGACAGTACCTTGAGCTTGTCGGTGGTGGAGGCGCTGAGCACGCGGTGTCGCCACTGTGCCGCATGCAGCGTCCACAGCGCGGCGCTGCCGTCCTTGCTGCCTGACGATGGTGCTGCTGGCGTGCTGTGTGGTGAGTATGACAGTACCTTGAGCTTGTCGGTGGTGGAGGCGCTGAGCACGCGGTGTCGCCACTGTGCCGCATGCAGCGTCCACAGCGCGGCGCTGCCGTCCTTGCTGCCTGACACGAAGCGCACGCCGCCGTGCGACCAGCTCAGCGAGTCCACCGCGTCGCTGTGAGCCGCCGTCTCCAGGATCTGCAGCACATTCCACTTGTACAGATCCACCGGACGTCACTCATTATCCAATCGTGACTCCAGTTAGCTGACACGTCAAAGAAATCACACAGAGCCGCTGACAGACGAGAAGGACAGGGGAGGCTTAATAATAGGGTCCCGTTTTTCGACCTTTCGGAACGAAACCCTAAAAACAAACTGTTCGAACCATTCCAACGTATACATCTTTATTCTAATAATGCACCAATAACGGCTAACAAAATCACGACACAGCATAAAACAAAGTCGCTTCCCGCTTTCTGTCATTATGTATGCTGAGATCTTTAAAACTACGCACTGGATTTTGATGAGGATTGTTTAAGAGATAGAGTAATTCAAGAGGAACGTTAATATGTACACCATACCATATGTTAATATGTGTCGCTGGTATTTAGTAACATCTTCTAGACTGTTCTGACGAAATGTAATCATTTTAAGCAACATTGTGTAGTTATTTTCAATAAGAATTCCGAAATGTATTTTAATGATAATTATTATTTATTTACCTGACTTTTGATTTTACAATACCACATCATTGTTGACATAAAATGTTAATTTCCGTTTTTATATAATGCATGTAAAAGGAAATTTGCATGACTTAAAAAAAAAAAAAAAATTCGATACCAGATTTATTTACAAATCTGTTGGATTTTCTCAAATATCTGACATATTAACAAAGTTATAAAGCTTCAAAGTCTTTAGTTAGAAAGAGAGATCCGATGCGTACAATGACGTCAAAGTACACGGGCGCCATACAACTTTCAATGAAAACGTTGTTCTGATGAGCGAGATAGATATATTTACATCTCCCTAGGTTTATCGTTCAATTCTAATTCTGTTTTCTCTGTAAAAATACTATTTCTTAATACTTTACGATGAATTGATTGAGTAATCAAATTTAATTTCATGCATATTCCTTTGATTATTTAAAAATAACAATATGGACGCCATTCTCCGGCTGAACTTGCACGAACAATGATTTTATATGTAAAACACCAATAATGTACTCATGTTTTAGCAAATAAACCATTCAAACACAATAATATCGTTCATACAAATACATTTCGAATCATACAACTAAACTCACCCTTTTCGGTCCATTATCCGCTAAGGAATAAATCCTAACATGATGGTCTGCCGAGCCAGCGGCCAAGAACGTTCCGCCAGCGGACCAAGCAGCGCATATCATGTGGCAGACGCCGGGACGCATCCGTTCCACGTACTGTACGGGTTGGGACAGGAACTGTCCCTCGCTGGAGCACGTCCAGAAGGCGACCGAGCCGTCCGTGGACGTGGACGCCAGCCAGCGGACGTCCCGGCAGTATGGGGACCAGTGGACGGATGTTATGGTCCCGTGGTGTGCGTGGAGCACCTGTACATAATATAGTAATGCTTTTGTCAGATATCTCTACGATTGGCGTTGTAAGACGTCAAGTGTATCAAGGCCAGGCGGCGGTACCACTTTTCAACAGGTGAACCATCCGCTAGTTTACCAGGTAGGATAAAAAACACAGACGGTAGTATGACTTTATTATCATTTACTACCTTTTACCCGCGACTCCGTCCGCGTACAAGTAGAAAATGTTTCTAATAGGATTTTTAATTAACTTCACATTTATCGTTATATCTTGGACGATTCACACAATGTCTTTAGAAATTATTGAATAAAAAAGTAAAAGAAATAGTAAGTATGTAGCAGTGGTTTGGCATGGTTCCGTCCGTACCGCGGTGGGCGCCCCGCCGGGCAGCGTCCACACCCGCACCAGCTTGTCCACGGAGCCGCACGCCAGCAGCGCGGCGTCGTCCGACACGCACACGTCCGTGATCTCCGCGCCGGCGCCGCGTAACGTCGTCAGCAGCCGACCATCCACCGCAGACCAGATCTTCACCAGCAAGTCGTCAGCGCCCTGCGACACGGAATCATGTTAGCGACACTACTTGTGTCATCCTCCTGTACTTTAATGGTCCCTATGGCGCAGTGAAGTCAACAGCCGACTGCTACGCTAGAGGTTCCGGGTTCGACTCTCGACGAGGGCGGATCAAAGTCAGAAGGCAAAATCAAAATGTTTTTTTATTTGAATGGACTTAAAATAAGCACTTTCAAATCGTCATTTTTTTTTTACTACCACCGGTTCGGAATGCTATTTCTTCGTGGAGGAATCCGGCAATCCGTAGTTGCTTTTTTCAATATTCAAATACAATATTTTACTACAATTTACAATTTTTCAACACAATAATTCAAGCTACACTCCAACTGTCAATAAGATAAACCTGTGCAGCTAATTAAATTACTTCCATATATCTTTATCCTGTACATAATTTTGAATTTTATAGTAAGCCTTCTTAATAAAAATTTGTTTAACGTATCGCTTGAATTTAATTTCTGTCTTAGTGTTATTTGCAAGACGCGATGTTCCGCTTACCGGTCGGATGTTGTATCCTTATCTATGTAGTTACCATATTGTTGCTTGCATTTAGTTATTACTTCTTTTTTTAAAATTAAATAGTGAAATTTGAGTTTCAGGATGTCTGTTTGTAATGTGCCTCGGTAACCGACCGATCCTACCCGACAGGTCGACTGTTCGTGTCTCGGGTTGCCGTTTGTTGTAGCTGCCACGTTCCTCATTGTGCCCGGATAGTGGCGACAGATTCGCAATCTGTCACACTGGGACTCAAGATAAACATGTCTAAAACCTCTGCCAACCCCTCTCGAGGGATTACAGAGTTTATGTTTGATTGTTTATGATGTGAAATCTTTATAGTTTTAATATTTTATAGTTTTAATGTTTACTTAATATAATTATAATCATCTGTATTGAATTCCTTACGTCTAAATTTACAATGTATGTTTGAAATAATTTACAAAAGGAAGGTATAATAATAAATAATGATTGAGTTGTATTTCTAATGACTCAAAACATTAACAAAACACTTTAAATGAAGAGATCATAAATGAACTATGCCCGAACTAGGAAAGCCTGTGTTTCGGGCGAAAGTATTTGTCGATGTATGTATTATATTACACCAGAAATATTCATAAGCATTAAAACTATTCATCCCCAATATTTATTTAATAAATACACACTCACAGTGACAACATATCGGCCGTGACAGTCGAACACCAAGCAGTAGACAGCTGACAGATGTCCCAACGTCCTCCTTTGTAGCTGTAGTCCGGCTAGTAGACGCGGGGGGAACAAAGACCGGCCCCCCGCCCCACCAGGCACGGGGGACGGTCCCACGCCCACCTCGCGGTATGTCAGGCGACGAACTGTAACAGTAAATTAAGGTTGTTAAAGTGGGTTCATCAAAAAGGTTCCTGCATGGTGTGTGGTACCCCTAGTATTGCAAACGTCCATAGGCTACGGTGAATGCTTACCGTCAGGCAGGACGTATGCTTGTTTGCCAACGTAGTGGTATAGAAAGTTAAAAGTTCTTATCCAAAATTATTTTTTTAACTCACTAGTCAATGTAAAAATAACGTGTATATATTTACTAAGCTACAAATTTTATTTAAATAAATACATATAGAATAAGTATTTGTACGAGCGGGGTGACTTGGTTTTTGTGAAAAACAAATTGTCAAAATTAAAGGAAAAATAGTTTAAAAGTGATGCTCTCTTTGCGGTATGCCTAAGGTTGTACAATCAATAAACTGTACACCTGACACCACTTATTGTTCACCAAACCAAAAAAGCGACACAATATTCTGATATCAAATTAATATTAATTTACTTTTCATGTAAATTATGATGACGTATCGTTAATTTATTTCATTTTCATCAGTTAACATCGACGTCGACATAAAGTGCCAACGTCTACAAAAATTCTTTTAACCGCACACGGAAAATTAGGCTTATAAATTAAACGTGTGCAGTAAGAATACTTACACACTAATTTTTCCTCACCAGTGCTTAAACATTACGACCTTTATATGGGAAATCGTGGAAACAAGTGATACCGCGATGTAGAATACAGTCAACGCCATCTGTTAGCGGTTTTACACAGTTACTGAAAACTTTTCCGGAGTTTTCCACGGGTAGTTCCATAAAAATACGTTTCTGAGGAATAGAACTCGCAAAATTAACGGAAAAAAAACGTGATATAAGTACGCGTAGGGAAATTAATTAGGAGTCAACAAATCTTATTAAATATCAAGATTTTTTTATAAACTTTAAGTACAGTTAAAACCTTTTAAAACGACATCGGTTATAACGACACATGAGTTATTACGGCTGAACAGCGAGGTCTCAGCCCTCCATTAAGTAAACATACCGCATATAATTCCATCCGTTCATTTCGTCCATTTGAATTTTTAAGATATTCGTGCCATGTTTTAAGAAAATAAACTTTACGCAATCGAAAAAACCAGATCTCGCCTCTAAGTTATTCTACCGTAAAAAAACCAGATCTCGCCTCTAAGTTATTCTACCGTAAAAATTGTGAGATCTTTGTAATACCTAGGTAACACTGAAAATGAAAAACGGCTTAATGTAGAAAGTTGCCAATACTTTTATTGTTTTTCGAAGTAATCTCCGTTCCTCTCTACACATCGTCGCATTCGATGGAACCACTGAGAAAAGCAGTGGGCCCATTCTTCCTTAGGGGTCTGTTCTATGGCATTTTCGTACGCTTTCACCGCATCTTCAGGGCTCAAAAAGCGAATACCTCGAATTTTATCTTTCGTTGTTGGGAATAAATAAAAGTCGCAGGGCGCCAGGTCAGGACTGTATGGCGGATGACTCATTATCTCGACACCTGCCATAGCCATATAGCCAATATTCAACAGTCCGTTTTGCGGAGTGCGCTGAAGCATTGTCGTGGTGACGGAGGATCTTGCTTCGAGGGCGCTGCTGTCAATTTATTTCCAAGACAACAGGGAAACAGCGATTGACATCCAGTCTGCAGTAACTGTTCTTCCATCTTCGGCCGTACCGCTGTTTTGCTCGACTTGGCGGGGACACTGCCTTGCCCCGGATCATTTGAATTATTTATACGCTTCCATTAAAGTATATTGCACTGTATATAACTGTACTTTGAACCCATTTGTATAACCCATTTGTTGTAACCCAGTTTTTATGTGGTATATCTACGTGCGAGATCGTCTGCGTCGATGCCACCCTCCTTTATATTTACAACGTGAAGCAGTCCGCTGTGTTTGCGTTCGAAGGATCGGAGAGCCAGTGTAATTCACATTGGCGGTGCTCTTTCAGACATCAGGGGCATTCTCGTGTCAATAGGCGGTATCACTTTCCATCAGGTTTAGCGTCTGCTTGATTGCTCGCCCATGATTTGTTATATAAGTAGGTTATTGGGTAAGTTACATTATTAAACTCATAAATATAAACAAGGTCTTGAAAAATAGGTACAGCTTTCCCTATAATGTTAAACTTGAAGTCATAGTTTCAATATTTTGTCAAAAGTCAAAAAAAAAAAAGGAGTTTCTTAATTTGGTTGCTTTTTATGTTTGTTACCTCAGTTTTGTCATTTACAAAGATATTTCTAAAAATCACGTTTTTAACTACTATTATGGAGGTCTCTTAAAATAATCCAAATAAAATGATCCAAACGATCATAATTAAATCTCCGAAACGACAAAAAGAAAATCTTTCTCGTTGGTTTTTGATCGCTCTTTTTTACGGAAAAGGAAATGTTAAATCATTTTTCATGGTAGAAAATTATTTGGTTGGATTTTTATATATTAAAGAAAACCATTATCTATCTCGGTCTGACACCGCGCGAGTGACAAAAATATTGCTATCCTTTATCGATTTCTCTTTCTAATTCATCACGGTTTCAATCATCGTATGCTTCCTCAAATTTGTAATTTATCTAATAGTACATTTATTTACAACATCAATCGTATCCCTTGATAGAAAGTTATACCGCCGCTTATTGGCACGACATTGCCTTTGATATCTAACATCAAGCCTATGAGCATCGCCAATACTTCAAGCTGTCAAGATGACATACATCTCGTGTAATTACGCTGGCTCTCCAATCGTTCGAACCGAAACTCAGCGAACTGCTTCACGCAGCGGTACCGACGCAGACGATCTCGCACGTAGATATACCAGCTGTGAGTTAATACAGCTCTAAGGTAGTGACTCACCTAAGCTATGGTCCTGTTTGTAGCTCGCGTACTTGGGCTTCGGCCTGACGAGTCCGTCACTGAGCAATGACAGTCTTGCTTTGACGCTGATGTTAAAGCAGGACGGCTGCGGGTCCTGCAGCGCCGGCAACGCGAGTGAGCGAGGCGGAGATAGCTGGCCGAGGCGGATGGCGCGCTCACACACGTACGCCAACCGGTCCCATGATATGTCCGTGTATTGGGACTCCTGGAATAATAATACACATAATTTTATAAATATTTATATTCTTTTCTATTTTTATACAATATCATGGGCAAACTCGCAGATGGTAAATCTGGAAAGGAAACTGATACCCCCTATAAAAAAGTTAGTGCGAGATCGTCTATGTTGGTACCACCCTCCTTTATATTTACAACGTTGAAAAAATAAAGGCGGTTTCCTTCGATTCGACTCGATCTTTCATCCATACAATTATTTATCTATACACGAGCAGCGCATTGGCGCTCTCGGCATCGTCGTGTCAATAGGCAACGGTATCGCTTTCCATCAGTTGACCCGCCTGCTTGTTTGCTATAAAAACGTAAGCTTCAAAAATCTTGCGTTACGTAACACTTGAAACGGCCCCTTAAAATATAAAACACGGGCTTAGTTAGATTTATATCTCGGTTTACAGTTATTACCGCTACAATAGCATAGTTTTTGGCGGGAAACTGCATATCGTAATGACATTTGAGCCTAGTCTGTTTTGGTTTTACACCTGGTATTTTATAGTCCACTTCTTTTAATGAGAATTTTTTTAAATGAAAAATATTACATTTTGTAATTTGCTTTATGTAAAGTTATTTACAGTAGCTTCAAATTGTATGAAATACTTTGAACACTTAAATGTTACAAAATGTTGTGAAAAACTATTGTACATTTTTGAAAAAAGCAACTACTCTTGCCGGCTTCTTCCCCGCAGATAGCATTCCGAACCCGTGGTAGATAAAAACAATGACGTTTTGAAAGCACCTTATTTTAATTCTATTTAAATTAACACATTTTGAATTTAAATTTAATTTGAATTATCATTGTTTTGATTTTAATTCTACTAAAATTTTAATTATTCTTTCTTTATTTAAGTTTATCGCTATGTAACATCTTATCATTCCTCTTTGCGGTGGTACTATTCGGAACTAAAATCCAGTTTTTATAATAGTCAGTGCCAATTTTCATGCAATCAAGTACGTAAGAGCGTAATTTTAAACTGCGCGCCATTGAATTGGAAATGTCCCCGGCGACCTCCGACACCCGCTTCGGATCACTTCGGAATCTTTCGTCTACTAGAGAGAGACAGAACAACCGAGACAATGACTGCGCAGTAAGTGAGACGAGGACAGCGACACACCCAATTACGCCATCATATTGCATGTTTTATCGAATAATTTGGATATAATTAAAAAACTTGCAATTTTTCACATAAACACCGCGAAAATATTTTTAATCGTTTTCCACTACATTTTTACGCACACATTGAGGTACAACACGTTTTAAGAAATTTTAGCGTTTTCGCGGATTTTCTCTGTTTATAAACGCGTATTCTTGTTAGAAATCACGGAAAACCAATGTTTTGAAGTGAAATAAGTTATCAAACTTACCAAATCATCGTAAGATTGCGGGTGCTCGGAGCCGTGCCAGTCGAGACGCCTCGGTAGCAACTGCAACAAACGAGGAAGTGAAAAAACTTTTCAGCGAACTTTTCAGATAGTTTGACAGTTTCTACCACGTGCGTTTGCGACCAAAACAATAATATGCTTATACCCGGCACTGTAAAAGCTTGAACTTACCTCTACTGTCCGAAGCTCTTCAAGCAGGGTCTGTAAGGAAAAAAGAACGTAGTCAGCATTTTTATGATCACTAAAACACTATTCACATATAAATCTACCGAATTTACCTTCGCAGTCTCCTTCAGCGGTCCACCGGAGAGAAATTTCGCAATAAGAAAGTACAGCTCTGAAACCGGGAAAGCTAACATTAGTCGACCACGGTCACAAGACACTCGCAGGTTTTTACCTATTTCCTAAGCTCATGACTCACCAGGAACGACCCTTAGCCGCTCGTTGGATTCATCCATAATCCTAGTTTTTATTTCACCAGCCAATTCTGGCCAAAACCATCACGAACACTAGAAATTCGAGCTAACATTTCACTTCAGCCACAACATTGTTGACGATAGATAATGCAACCTTCTGCAAAATGGCGTTTCATTAGTCGGTAAAGCTGTGCGTATAGCAGCTGTCGTCCGGCTAGATGTTGGTAAAAGTAATGTAATCAATTTCCAACAGATGGCGGTAAATACTCTTTCCTCAAAAGTAATTTTACTGGCTTTGATCAATTTTGTAAACCTTGCTTCTCTGTATTCATTTTAGTAGACCGAATTAATATAAGTATGTTTTTATTTACAATAAAAACGAGATTTTAAAAACATTTTTTCACAAATGTTTTGCAAATGTCATGTACCTGTCAGTGTCATTCATCAACTGTCAAAGGTTTAAGATGCTGCGATGGCTCGCACGAAGGTGTAAATCTTGACGTTTTTAATTAAAATACGTGTTTCTTTAATAAAACTATGTGTTTAAATGGGGAATACGTAGTCGCTAAACAATGCACCTCAAAATTAATACGGATCAGTGTTAAACTGGTTAAGTGCAAGGGCGGTGCCTAACGATCAAAACAGTGCAAAATCTTTTGAACAAAAACCGAGAAAGTGATAATTTATTTAAAGTTACTAATTAAAATGTTCAATTGCTGAATCTTTCTTCGTTCCGCACAGTTCGAACAGTAAGTATGCATATTAATTTGTACATTTTAAGCTGTCTGTCAATTTTAAAAACTTAAATAACATGGGTGTATGGGGTACATAAAATTATTGATTAATATCTATAAATATTGCAGAAATAGCCCTTGAAATTAATCAGTGAACTGGAAACATTACTTCGAGAGTCAGGTTATATGTGACATTGGATTTTTATTTTTATTTTATCTCATATGTCAGGTCCAAAGCTAAACAAATTATGTTAATTAGTTTTTGGATATAAAATGCAATTTTTTCGACATACTGCATATTTTAGTACTTTTTCAGTATTTAAATGATTGATGCACATATGCTGAAACTGGCAGCCAGTGACAGGCCTCACTAACACTCAACAAGCACACTAAAGGCACTGCCTGAAAAGATTTCTCGCAATAATGGTGCTAAATTTCAAAATCAGTTGATACAGAAGTCATTTTCAGTCTAGGAATTACCTAATACTAGTAGCACCTGAACAGTGGACTAACAACCATTCGATATACAGTTCGATATACTGAGGAAGCAGCTCTCACTGCTTACCATGGATATGTATCTTCAATACTTTCCTATGGTATTATACTGTGAGGAAACTCGGTAGATATGGTAAGAGCGTTTAAGATACAAAAAAAGTGTATCAGGGCAATATGTAGGGTCCATTTTCTGGAAAGTTGTAAGCCACTGTTTCAGAGACTTGGCGTTCTCCCACTCCCATGTATGTATATTAGGGAAAAAAAATATTTTTGTTAGGAATAATAAGGACCTATTTCTAAAACATTCAGATTGGATAAAGGGGACTACCAGACATAAACACATGTAAACCCTTCCAAAAGCGAATATGCTTTTAAAAAATATTGTTTATGGAATGTGTGTCAGAATTTTTAATGTGTTCCCAGATATCCCATTGAACCAATCAAAAATAAAACTTAATAAATGGCTACTACAGCAATGTTTTTATGACATACGGCAATATTTTGATTTTAAGAAATGAAGGAATTGTATTTAGTTTTTTAAGTTTGACATCATTATTTAATTATAGTAATTTTAAAATTGTATTTTTATTATTAATTGACATTCTAATATTTGTTCACCAGATGGGCAGATTTTTGTTGAGACAATAATTAAATTATAAATAACACCTTTATCAAACACATAAATCAAACAAATAAACGATTATTATTATTATTATTGGCAATTCATTAAATGAGTTTCATCTTGGAATTTAAAAATCTCTTCACTAACTTGCCTAACAAACAAAATATCACAACAATAAAATCAAATTATTTATTTGTAACTCTATATATATATATATATATATCTCTCGTAGGTACATAATGTCAACAATACTAAATCAAAATAACTTAATTAAGTTTACAAAGAAAAGGATTTCATCAAATTGTCAAATGAATTTAAATTTTCATTAAAAATGACTCCACCACGTACACGAGCAAACACAGCTAATACAAGTGTTGAACTTTCTAGAATCAGTTAATTTTCTTTGCTCATTCAATCAATTGATCAAATGTCACGAAAGGTTACTCAAGAAAAATATCTGATTAAATTGATAAAAAAAAGAGTAAATTGTTTGAAAATAAATGTAAAATTGTATAGTGATTATATTTTGACAATGCATATTTGGAGCGCATATTTCATCCTTAGAGTGCATATTTTAGCATTGTCATGGGGCAAATAATCCAACTTCTAATTATTACAATAAGCAGTTTCCAAAAAGTATACATTTTCATATTTGGAACTGAATCTGAAATTAATAATAATAATAACCTCATCGCAACACACACAATGACACTAAGGTAAATCTTGTATCACAGACACTAAGCAACGATATGGTATATACTACACAGACAAGAATACAACATCCAAGACTGGTAAGCGAAACAATGTGTCTTGCAAATAACACAAGTTCCATCCCTGCCGGGGTTCAAACTTGGTCGGCTGTTTACATCCCCACCGAGGTTGTCATTTCAAAATGGTTCCAGACTTCAAAATACTGGCTTTAGTCTATGTCTTATTGGATTGGGTTTAGAAAGCTCAATAGCTCAAGATATAATTCGCTAATCTTCTATGTAACAACAGTAAAAAGTTATTTTACTGTGTGTGCATTGCAGGCGGCAACCATGTCTGGTTCGGCGGCGAGCGCTGCGAGCTCATCGAGCGGCGCGGCTGCGCTCGGCGGGCTCGGCGGCTCGCTGGAAGACAAGGACTGTGACCT
Source organism: Choreutis nemorana (assembly GCA_949316135.1). Classification (NCBI taxonomy): domain Eukaryota; kingdom Metazoa; phylum Arthropoda; class Insecta; order Lepidoptera; family Choreutidae; genus Choreutis; species Choreutis nemorana. The sequence continues at coordinate 6,576,267 of OX438622.1, forward strand.
ACTCTGCCCTGTCTGCTTCGAGCTCATAGAGGAGGCCTATGTCACCCGTTGCGGGCATTCCTTTTGCTATGCTTGCATAGCTAAGAGCGTAGAGCTACATCGCCGCTGCCCTAAATGCGGCGCTGCCCTCGCCTCCCGAGACCACATCTTCCCAAACTTCCTCCTTAATGAGTTAGTGGCAAAACGACGTAGAGCCAGGCCTTCGCCCCCCGCAGCCGCCACTCCCCACCCAGACGCTGAACGATTGCGAGTATTATTGGCGGCTGAATCACGACACTTAGCAATGCCGGATGTCGAGCTCATGTTGGATGTTCTAACGCGCCGAAAGCGCTTACTAGAAGCGGAATCGGCTGCGGCACATCACCGGCTTCTACTAGACTTCCTATCGCAGTTACACCGTCAGCGACAGACGCAGTTAGCGCAGTTAGCGCGTGAAGCAGCGCTCGTCCGAGGTGATATGGAATATGTAGCGGCAGCTTTGGGGGAATTACGGGCTGGAGCGGCGGGTTTGGCAGCACTGCCTGTTGAAGAAGGGGCCGATGAAGCGGTGCGGGCTTTGAGACGAGAGTTGGCAGAACTTGCAGGTGCTGTAGGAGCAGCTGGGGATGCTGATGACGAAAGCTTTGCTGGGACCGCACCACCGACAGACGCCTTGGCAGCACGATGGCGTCGACTGGTCGCGCATTTCGACGACTTCGTGCAGTGTTACTTCGCGCATCGCTCTGATGAACTTTACTTCCCGGCGTCAGGGACTGACACGCCAGCGCCGGGGACTGGTGGGGTCGATGTGCCGGGGAATGAGGGCGAAGCGCCGTCGGCTGGAGTGGTCGGTGCCCCGGAGGATCAGGTGCCGCAGGGGCCGGGGGACTCCAGTGCCAACAGTACTGCAGGTGGGTGGCTTAGTGGAGTGATATGTAGCTGAAGAGATTGGAAAATTTGTGATGGGACCAAGGTTGAATTGAGTCTAGACTTGAAAAACCTGTGTCAACTGATGTTTACAATGCTATTCTCAGTAAAAACTATTTATATAGTTATTTTATATAAAAATGATGAGCTGACGATGAGATGAGATGAGATGACGGCTCGACCGGTTCTAATTATAGTTTTTAAATTTTGTTCGCTCTAACACGCTAAAAATGTGACACTGTTCCTATAAATTACATTATATTTTTTATTAAATTAAATTATTTTAGTGTGCTTTCGAGATCCATGCTACAATTTCTTTCTTCAACTGTTCCTATAGAAATGGTCACGTGGTATAAAGTTCGCTGGGTCAACTAATATAAATGTAAAGCTGTGGCAAACCTGGAGAATTAGGTTATTTGATTTCATGTTTGGGGGTTCGACTCTCGAATTGCCGTAAGTTGTAGCTGCCATGTCCCTCATTATGCCCGAATATTGACGATAGATTCGCAACCTGTCGACCCGGCACTCATTATAAACATGCGAAATGAGTATGGTACCAACCCAGAGGATCTCGCACGTAGATCTTCTACATATTTTTCGTACTTTGATACCAATAGAAGCCCCATCAAAAGGTAATGCGCCTGGCGGCCATTTTGATGGCGTCATATTCTTTTACATCAGGTGGTGACCAGCGCCTGCCGGCAGCGGCGGCGTGCAGCAATACCGCGACACGCACGGAGCGACGCGGCCTCGACGCATTCCGAGCTGACTTACTGGCCTTCACGAGATACAGGTATGTATGGACGTTACAGTCCAGCAGTGGCGTGCCTAGAGTTTTAGAATAAGGCAAGCCGAGAGATACGTTATTGTAGTTTTATAATTCATTTCGATAAATGTCTTATTGCCTCATTACTATTAAATCTACACTTCATACTTACGCGTTGGAATTAGCGCATTGCATATTGTTATTTGATTTGAAAAGTAATGAATGAACGAGAGCGCGAACTTACCTTGGTTCGATAGGGCAAGCCGGGCTTTTGGGCTTGTGTGACAGTACCGCCGCTGCAGTCCAGTATTTAACCTATTGAAATATTGAAAAGTTAACTTAGGTTTAGCATCGATGGTATCCTGAGTGTGAGTAAAAACTTTGTTCACTAATGAACATGAATGCATGCAAATCAACATAATGTCAGTGTGTTCGTTGATAGGTCGTATACACCTCTCCTGCAAAGATGGGTATGCCTTCATAATCCTGTCAATACTTGTAAATGACACCAATAGAAAAAAAAAAGTTAATATGTAGACTGTAAATATAATTGTATGTCTACATGATAACTAGATTAAGTGATATTGTTACTAACATGCCTACGGGCTATAAAGGGCCTGAAATAAATGTATTAATGTAGGAAAATAATGCATTAATGCAGATCATAATGCCTTGTGAATTTACAACGTAACTTAATATTATTACTACAGAAAATTGTTATCTTTCAAATTTGTATTTAAAAATTATATCTTGAAGTTTTTGTATGTCCTTACGAATAATATAAACGCGAAACTATGAATGAATGTATGGATATTTGTAACTCTTTCACACAAAAGCTACTGAATGGATTTTAATGTAACTTACTTTTACGTGAGAATAACACATAGGCGATAAATTAAAAAGATATTGTGTGAATTCTCCTAATTATTTCATTAAATATCAAGTAATTAAAAATCTTTTTCTAACCATTTTCTACGCGGTCGAAGTGGCGGGCAAAAACTAGTAAAATAATATAATTGTTTGATTAAGATGTTTTGACACTGACGTTGACAGGGCGCTGCGGCCGCTCGCCACGCTCGCGTACTCAAGTGATGCCATCAACTACTCCACCATCGTCTCCACCATAGAGTTTGATAAAGATGACGAGTTCTTTGCCATCGCTGGTGTCACCAAACGGATCAAGGTGAGCTTTTACTATTTAAAAAAAAACGAATTAAATTACAAATTTAAAAATCCCGATTGGACATATACATTCAATTGCTCATCCCCACTTTCAACCCCCCCATAAATTTTGAATGGGCTTTTCGATATCAATCAAACATAGTAAAGAACACGCTCGATTGAGTGACCTTTCAAACAAAAAAAACTACATTGAAATTGCTTGATTCGTTCGAGAGTTCTGATGCCACAGACTGACACACAGGCTGACGTTCAATTCGTTTCTCCTCCCTTGCAGGTATTCGAATATGAAGCCGTAGTCCGCGATGCCGTCGACGTGCACTACCCGTGCGCTGAGATGCAATGCAGCCACAAGATATCCTGCGTGTCCTGGAACGCCTACCACAAGAACGTGCTGGCGTCCTCCGACTACGAGGGGACAGTGTCCGTGTGGGACGCCGGCACGGGACAGAGGACACGGGCACTGCAGGTTTGTGGGAGTGATTTATTTAAATGTAACTTTAATGGAACCTGATCATTACAGTAATTGTATTTAACTAAGATGGTTTAACTATAGTTGTGGCTAGATGTCACAGTATCCAGTAATGCTATAGTATGCATATATATACACTAGGTATATATAGGTACACGCCTGTCAAAACTAAACAACAATGATAGATTAGTAATAATCCATTATTGGCTGTCAATTTTTACCACAAGTACTTTTGTCTGTAATATATAATAAAATAAAACTTTAGTAAAACTTTTTTCATTTCGTCTCAAGGAGCACGACAAACGCTGCTGGTCAGTCCACTTCAACCGCGCGGACGTGCGTTTGCTCGCCAGCGGTTCGGACGACGCTAGAGTCAAACTGTGGGCATTGAACGCCGAGCGATCAGTCGCCACGTTAGAGGCGAAATTCAACGTTTGCTGCGTCAGATTCAACCCGAGGTCCTCATGTCACCTAGCCTTCGGGTCCGCAGATCATTGCGTACATTACTACGACCTTAGAGCTCCGAGACAACCGCTAGCCGTATTCAAAGACCACCGCAAGGCTGTGTCCTACGTGAAGTTCCTGGACGCGAGGACATTGGTCTCCGCGTCCACTGACTCCCAGTTGAAACTGTGGAGGGTTGAATCGCCGAGATGTGTCAGGTCGTTCACCGGGCACGCCAATGAGAAGAATTTTGTCGGCTTAGCGACGGACGGGAAGTACATTGCCTGTGGGTCTGAAAACAACGCACTATATGTCTATTACTCTGGTCTGTCGAGGCCTTTACTGGCATACAGGTTCGATGCCGTGCGTGGGTTCTTAGAAAGAGAAAGAAGAGATGAGGAACCCTCGGAATTCGTTTCTGCGGTCTGCTGGCGGAAGTCCGCAGATCAGCAAGTACTCCTGGCTGCCAATAGCCAGGGAACCATCAAGGTCTTGGAGCTGGTATGATCCTCGAAGTACTCTGAAGAGTCATTGATGGTGTAGTGGTCATGTGGTCAACTAGTACAATGGTCAACTAGTACAGTGATGAACTAGTACAGTGGTCAACTACTTAAGTGGTTAACGAATTTATTTAAATAAATAATTGCAACTGGAAAGTGTAAAAATAGATTCAGTTGACATAAGATTTTGACAGTCGTATAATATCGTTTACGATATTTGAAAGTGCGGAAAATTTTGAATTACTCGATATCGTGAATAGAATGAAATATAATTTCATATGAAGTTTGACATTTTCTCGATAAATCAATACAGCAAAAGTGAACATCGTCTGTGACGTTGACAACATCAAAGTCTCGTGAATTTTAAACTTGAAGAATTGTGTAAAATACGTGAAACTCTGTGTCAGGACTTTAAAAACTAGAAAAATCTGTGCCAAGGAAACTACAATCGGTGTAATATGTCTTTATCAAAATGTCAATGTGACATTTTATATTACTAACGATATAATAAATACTAACAGCCAAATATGATATTGCACCATCTTAAACTGTTTGTGGCAATGCAGACAAGGTGAATGCATTGTCAGAGTCAAAATCATACAAAAATATTTAAATAGACTTAAAATAAGTATTTTTAATGACATTTTTTTAACTAACATCGGATTGGAATGCTACCTTCGGGGTAGAAGCCTCCGTACCTGCCTTTTTTAATTATTTTCAGTACAATAATTTTCCTTTTCAACTTAAAACAAATGTCTAAGAATTTAATTATTTTTGTATGTTTATAAAACAAATTCTCTGAATGTTTCCTTTTCTATCTCCCACTCGGGTATTTTATCTGAGTTTTAACTATGACAGTCAGTAATATGACCTGTGCTGCATTGTACAGCTGCATTGTATGTCACAAAGCACGCCACTGTTGATACTGGTTGACAGGAGCTGCCGTGCTCAGCTCCCCTCCCCACTTCATTGGCTGTTTATGTAACAGTCATTAAAAAGGGGGGGCTTTCGTGTCTGTTATTTTTGGTTTGGAACTCAAAAAATTAATGTAGTTTTGAAAATCGTTGAATTTTACTCAAAAAAAATATATATTTAACATTGTTCTAAATATTTGTTTCTTTAATTGTAAAGTTTCGATCTTGTCAAAAACATAACAACGTCTATATAATACAATGTCTATGAGACATTATTTATAAGGGATTTTATTGTAAATATTTATTTGGCTGCCATCATAACGAGCGATCTCACGCGAAAATTTGGCACACAGATAGTTTATTAGTAAAATATAGTTTATTTCTTCTGGTTAAATTCGTTACAGGTCCCGCAACAGCCGGTAGTGTGTCCGGGTACAGCCTGTGCGCAGGGCCAGATTTAGAGGTCCGGGGGCCCCGGGGCAACAAAGGAGCGGAGGCCCCTTGTGTCCAAATTAAATGAAAAATTTTTTGGAGTGAACAAGCATAGATCAATGAAAAGGAATAATATCAAAGAAAAATATTTCAAAATTCCATAAAAGGATTCCAACTAGTAAACGGCTATTGTTTACTAGTTTTTTTTCCAAATTTGAAATATTTTTTTCCAAAATCTCTATTGTGGGGGCCCCCGGTTGCCCTCCCCTAAATCCGCCCCTGCCTGTGCGTCATTGCACAGCTGCATTATTCGTTGATTATTCGATCAAAGGACGCCGATATAGTTAAGTACCTACCTTGATGAACATAAAAAATTATCCCCAAAAAAAATACATGTGGCATTATTCAAAAATTTACTAAATAATGCAGCAACTAATAGATGGCGCTGTTTTGATTTATTTCCTTTTGAAACGAATTCTTAAATAAACGCAAAAAAAGTCGCGGATTAAAACTAGTTTCTAAGCAAAATGTGAAATCAGTTTCAACCGAAAATGAACTTATGAAATGGAATAGAGATATATTAAAAAAAAATGAATTTATTAAATATTTCGTCTCCATATATTTATATACGAATTGGTGTTTTGAATGTTTCTTCTCGAGTAGAAAGCGGTTACTTAATAACCTTTAAGGTGTTCACAGACGTTCGCTGTAATATATATAGTAACACATCAAACAATGCGGGAAATGCGATCAAAGACGTCCTCTAAAGTGCCCGGGGAGTTGCTTGGCGGAATGAGCACTGTTAACATTTTCTGATTTTACTATCATTTCCTGTGTATCAGTAGAATTCAATGTGTAAAATGCTAGTGTTTTACCCAGTGAATATCTGTAGCGCTGTACAAGTGTGGAGAAAGTGAAATACGACGATTTGGCCGCTCTTTTCGTCCTCTCCCAAGTAACTCAATAAAGCCTACAGTAACAGTACTAGCATGTTACTGTAGACGGATTCATTGTTTCATATCTCATCAAAACTTGATGATACTTGATTCTGGAAAAATAGTCATTGTCATGATGACGGCAACGTAATTAAAAGGAAAAAAAAATATCCCCGCGTAATATTAACCCCTGTGTGATATTTTTAGCTATATATTATAGCGTCCACCTGTGAACCGTTTCATTTTAATCTGCTAAATCTTCCAAGACATCTGTGAAGGTCGTATCATATCCAGTCGACTCGGAACCGAAACATCAACGTCCCGCCTTCTGCGTCATTGTCAAACTGAGGCGATACGATACTGATCGCCACGAATTGAAGCGATTAGATCCGATTACGAGATGATAGCTGTGCTACGACCCTTTATATTTAATTATTAATGAGTTTTTGATGTAAAACAATATTTTTTGAGATGAATATTTTTAATTTAGTAAATTTTTGAATTCGGTTTGAAGATTTTTAGGGAAAAATGTTTCAGGTCGTTGTAATTATTGAATATTTTGTTTAAAGTCTTGTACATTAGAACGTATTGTTATTACAAAGCTCAAATCTTTATCCATTTAATATCCCAAGTGTTCCTTAGATGTCTATGTATTAGAGTTGTAAGTGGATGGCAGGCTACGGATAGCAGCTCGATACAAAAAAACACTTTTTGATTGTGGAAAAATTAAATAAAAATCAATAAATACTTAATTGCAGGTAGTTCAATGGCAAAATCTGTTACTAATTCAACAGGGGACCTAAAATGGTCGCTAAAAGCATTTTTTATTATTATTTTTTCTTATACAACATCCTGGTCAAACAAGCGGCACTATTCATCTGATGGAAACTGATACCGCTGCTAATTGACGCGCCTATACCCTTGATGTCTGAAAACGCCAAGAGCACCGCGAATGCGTTGCCCACGCCGAGGTGAAGATGTCCTGTGATGGTATACCTCTCTTGCCGGTAGGCTCACACTGGCTCTCCGATTCTTCGAACCGAAACATCGAATGCTTTAAGACAGAAATAGAAAGGATGGTGGTACCAACGCAGGCAGTCTCGCACGTAGATCTACAAATGCTTTAATATTTTTGAATTCGTTGACATAACATAGACAATATCTTTAATTTTTTGCAAGATGGCCGCTCATCAGTAAGGATCATTGGCAAGACAATTCCCAAACATTGTGGCAAGTGGTCATAATATTTGACAAATGCATATTTAACATCTTTACCTCAACTTGTTCAACGCATTGGCGATGCTTTTGGCGTTCCAGACATCAAGGGCATCGACCTTTCAATAGGCGGCGGTATCACTTTCCATCAGGTGCGTCGTCTGCTTGTTTGCCCGTGATGTTATATTTAAAAAACTTATTCAAATACTAATAAAAAATTAAATTTTTAATCCTGCTGGCTTTGATGTCAGCTTTAACAAACTAAACTTTATAGACAACAAGTATTCCACAGTCAGAAACGTGTTTGAGAGCAACAACTTTATATGTAATGATTCTAACCAGGTGCCGGAATCAGGAGGGAGGGGGGGGGGGGGGGGATTTATGTATTTGAACCCCGTTCGGTAACCACAATCGAGGGTCAGGCAAATCCGGTTGTATTTGAACTAAATGTAAATCTGAAATCTATGGATTTACATTTAGCTCAATTAAAATCTGCCCAAAACTTGCACCATTCGCTAATCGACATTAAAGTCAAGCATTTGTCACGATCTTTTTATTTCAAGGGCTCCGTCCTAGTCACTTGCCTAGGGCGCCAGAAATTCTCCGGCTGGCAATGTTTAAAGTTGATCAATTTATCAATAAAATTACTATTAAATATAAATCAGGATTCCAGCCTTCCCCCAGCGCCTGGTTTGAACAAATGTTACATTTGCCGCTAATGTATGTTAGACAATTAATTTAATGAAATGTAATTAGTAAATTGGTGTCAAATAATAGCAAATTAAAATATATTTTGCTGCACTGAAATATGGAATATGTGATCGTTTTAAAATTAAAAATGTTTATTAGCTATTGGCAACGTCAGTGGCGTTCTAATAGTGCGTATGCAAAAAAGGTCTTAACAGTGAGGCAAAAGAACTATTAAGAATTCACAATAAAATAACTTTATTCAAATATCATTGGTCCCAAATATAACAAACTATCATTTGACATGGTTTTGCTCTCATGTAAAATAAACATTAGTTTTTGCCATTAGAACGTCACAAACGAAAAGCTGTTTTCCATAAAAATGTGTTCATATAATAAATAGTTACAAAGTAACATAATAATTACAGCCTCACGCCTGTCAGAATGAATATGACAGGTCATCATATTCACGAAGTATATTTTTCGCTTGTATGTACATAGTAAATGTATAAGGTATTCAAGTCGAGTCCTATGTTATAAATATATTTCAAATAAATACTAAGCAAGATGTATATTTTTCAATATTTTATCAATCAAGCTTTTGCCCGCTGCGTCGGCTTAAACAATCCATTCTCTAGTTTCGGATGTTTATAGGTTTGTTTAAAAATTCCGAAAAAATGTATTAGATTTTTACAAACTGTCAATACGACTTAGAACTACTAATATTGTAGACTTGTACTTCGTTCTGAATAATTCATTAACGCGGGCCGCATATAACATATGCTTAAGAAAGATAAAAGGTAATAGAAACTACAAGTGGGGGTTGTTGCCCCTTTGGCCCGCTTTTCTCATTCCTCATTTCATTCCTGTTAACACCATACTTTGCTAAAAAGCCACTTTTGACAGCTGTCAGTCTCAAAGACAGAACGTATCTCCATCGATCTAATATGTTATAGATTCACAAACAGATGACAAAAAATGTCCTAACATTTGGGTAGACTTTTGGTGTAATATTACTTGTAACATTTATCTTATTGTATTTTTTAGTAAGATCGGTTGATACACCGTTCTGAAGGTTGAATTTCTTTAAATGAGTGAAATAGAACGACATTTCTACCTCTGCGTCTATCCAAAGTTTGTAACTTTTTATGTGAAGATAAATATATGGCATTGTATATCTATGGAATAATAGATCGATGCGTATCTCGCCGTTCGCACTCCATCCCTCCGCGCACTCCGTCCGAACAAGTAGCACTCGTAACATTAATTTTAATTGAGTTCCTACTCACATATCACGACAAACTATCGCTTGACTTGAATAGCCTGTCCATAGGATGTTTGACCTAACTTTCCACACCAGTACATTATGTTTGCTACGAATATTATTAGCTGTAGGTAGACCTTGTTAGCTTCAAACCTAGTTTGGCAAAGAGTGTGACATGAAGAAGGGTGAAGCAACATTTCTTACCTGGCAATACCAATTGTCAAACTCAGGAGTGTCATTTGCTGATCACTGCTCAGTGCTGCCATCATGTCCCTTTTAGCACCTTAATTTTATCTAAGCTGTAAGTGTAATTCATAGAAGCCAATTATGTCTTGTCGTGCACAAATTAACAGCTACACTATATTCAATTTAACAAGTTGACTTCCACTTAGTTGAAAACTGGCGTATCCAGGAGTGGCTAAGGGACTCAAGCCCCCCTCCAAAGGCATGTCAGTTCTTCGGACGTAGCTTTTACTTTGTTAAGCCATCTAACGCTGGGTAGCTAGGCACAAGCCCCTCAAACGACAATCCTGAGTCCACCACCGCTGTTGAATGACAACATTAAAATTCACTAAATTAGCTTAACTAATTGCTTTAATGGGTAAAATAATCTACCTGCGTCTACAAACTAGTTTCTTCATGTTGACTTATTTATTTACATCATAATTTTGTAAGTTAACTATAGTAAATGTAACAGTTTAGTTTTACCGTCAATATTGTGTTAGCCATGGGTTATTCTTTCTATTGCCGCTAGCGACTGTAGTTACTCTGTATGAATCTCTGTAAAGTGCCTCTACCGGATAGTTGAGGGACTAAGATCGCTCGTACAAATCACTGTAGTAATCTGTTGTGTCTGACGTGTAGAAAATTAATCAGTGCGTCTACCATGAGGTTGTCTTGTTTGTCTGCACGTCAGGTAACATAGATTACTGCAGTGATTTTGTATGAGAAACCTTAATTCCTCATCAATCCGTTAGAGGCGCTTTACAAAAATTCATACAAATTTGTAACTGCAGTCGCAAGCGGCGATCGAAGGTAAAACTTATGATAGGCACACTGAATTCATGATTTATAGACACTGTCCGGCCCTGTACTGCATAATAATGCCTCTAACTGTCGTAGTAATAGAACATAATGCACTGTCATCCCTGTGTGTGTGTGTGTTTGGTATAAACTTAACATAAGAAGCCCTGTGATGTTAGTTCCATTGTTTACTAAATAAGCTCAATAAATGAATTCTCCTGATCGAATCGATATGTTTTTATACCTATATTAGTTCTAGCAATAGGTAAAGTTACTACAATAGTATTCAAGGCTATCGTTTACCATATAATCGATCAGGCTTTATCATGTTTATCAAGACAGCATAAGTACGACCTAACCTCCCCATCGATCTTGGTCTAGTAACAGGCCCGGTCTAGAGCCGGACTATCGAGGGACATTTGGGGTTTCCACGCAGAAGGCTTCTCAACCCTCATAAAGGCAGAGAGAGACAAGGAGTATAAGTTACCATAGGGTGCCTCTACCGTTTCTAATTCGGCATGCGTGACGTAGGGGCAAGATTAATCTAACAAGGGTTACCGAATAAGAACTGGAATAATGGGTCCATGTATTGATTATCGGGAACTGTTCCCCCGAGGGGTGGGTCGGTAACAGACGGCCAACTCCCTAGCAATGATTTTACAGGGATACCAAGCTTACCTAAGGTGGCCTCGCTTCAGGTGGTTTGGGATGTAGTGGTTAGTATTATACTTAGTAAAGCAACCTGTATACCTGAGTGTAATTATCAAAACCAAACTACTCGATCGATTGCATTTAGAACTGAGGATGTTTCTAAAAAAAATAGTTACGACGAGCTGATGTACTAATTTAACAACGCTGAAGCAAAGATTTTGTTTTAGCGTGAATCTTGTTTTGTGTTTTTGTGGCATAAACTACACTTGAACTTGTGCCATAAACTACACTTGAGGCACTGAACATCTCGACAACTACGAACTTTATATGGGGTAAGCAACACGTAGGACAAATAAAACTGCATTATAAGAAATTTATGAAGGTATATTCTTCAATTTTATGAAATTGATGCTGAGATATGTTCACAACAATTCTTATACTAACATTGACTTCAAGGACTATATTATGAACACCGAACCAGTGCGTCCAACGCACGTTAGCTAAAAACACAGGAAAGAATCCGCGTTAAGTGAGATGACGCGGCAGGGAGAATTTTTAACCTACATTAATTAATTATCATTGCTATTAATGTTTTTCTCAATCACCAAATAAAGTAACAAAACTAAATTCTTTAAAAAAATACGCAGTTTCATTCGAAACAAACATATGATTTACACTTATAAGAGATTATACATACATCAGACTTTAATTCAAGAAAATCAACATTGAAAAAAGCTTTTCTGCAAAACTTAACCTAATGATAGTTAATTTTTAACACAAAAAAAAAAACAGACAAATCTTTTAAACAATGTTTGTTCTCAAATTACTAATTTATGGAAATTGTTTTCGACTAATTTTATAACCAAAACAATAGGAAAACATAAAAATACTTGTATACATACTGAGGGGAAAGATGAGAGATCAATAACAACTTAATAGAATCATGATTTGATTGTGTGAGTCATGAAATTAAACATTTAAATGCAATTGCATCATTGACACGACAGATTGCAAGCGATATCTGGAAGAATATATTATCACAATACGTATATAAAACACTGGCGAATCCAGGGGGGCTAGGGGGCTCAAGCCCCCCGCCCCCAAACCATCTGAGTTCTTCGATTTAAGCCCTTACTTTTAAGTTAAAACCTAAAAAAATACTAAGGCCAAGCCCTGACCCCCCCTGAAACTTGGATCCGCCACTACAAAGAATCTTATATACTAGACTACTTATATAAAATGCGGTTGCACAAAATGAGACACAGCCTCGTATTACAGAAGGTAGCTCGACACCGACGCGCGTTGTTTATGTATAACCTTTCTTATATGACGTCATACAAGAAACGTCAAGCTGAGTCATTATTTGATAAGCTCCGTGAGTGACGTCCTGTATAACCGCTGTATGACAGTACGCTCAAAAAAACTAAACATTACGCAAACCATAACAACAATTTTCTACAATTTGTTTGCTTGCTCTCCTATATAATTATTACATAATAAAGTTTGTTCAGCCAGCATATTCCGATTTCGGCCGCATCGTCACATACCATCAGGGCCCTGTTCAGTAAAACTCACAATTCTACAATTTTGTAAAAATATTACAAATTTACCAACTATGGTGAAAAAACATTTAGCAGAATTGTAGCAAAATTCTACATATTTCTGTTCAATACATATTTTAATTTTACAGGTCATTTTTTTACAAATTTGTAGGAAAATCTGCTTTATTAAATGCAAAATTGTAGTTTACAATTCTATAAATTTGTAAAATAATTCTATTGGCAGTCTCGCCTTGTGAACTTAACGCTTTTATGTAAATTGTAAACTTGTACTACGAATTTGTAGATATGACCTGTCATAGAAATCTACAGGTAGATTTCATACATATTTGTAAGCTTTATTAAACAGAACTTTTACAAAAAGTTGACTAATTTATCACTTTTTTACAAATTTGTAGGCTTGTAAGTTTTATTGAACATTGAGATTGTGGTCGGACGCTCGCTTGTCTAACAAATCATATTTAAAAAAAAACATGAGCCACTCCCCCTCCCCCTTCCCCCTCCCAAATGCCAATCCTGGATCAGCCACTGGTAGACAAGCCTTAGTAATAATGAACTTAGTATAAATACAACTTACAAATAATGTCACATTTTTTTTTTTGACACAACACCTGTCACGTCAATGTCAGTGATACAAACATAAAGTTATCTGAACCAGCAGATTTACTAAATTACTAGATTTTTTTAAATACGGCAGTCATTTAAGTATAAATTTCGAAAAAATATTTACATTGTTTTATTTTTTGACACGAGAGACACAATAATGTACGTTTAATTGTATCTCTAGCAAATCAAAATTAACACCGCAATATGCGTTCTGATTATGTTGTAGATCTAATCATTGATCAAATAATTCAAGCCGAAATGAAACAACTGAAATAATTTTACTTACTACTTACTTTTTAAACGTCGTCTTATACGTTCTGTATTCTTCATACGACACCCCATACTACAATAATGTACAGCAACGTATCGCCTCGGTTTGACATCGAGGCAAAAGGCGAGATTTTGACGTTCGGTTTTCGAGTTGAAAGGTGTTTATGACCGATTTAAAGTCCATCGGTAGTGTGTGAATGTGTGTGTGTAGTCAAGCATTAGTGTGTGTGTGTAGTTAAGCAGTAGTAGTGTGTGTGTGTCTGTGTTTTTGTAGTTTAGTGTTGTGAGTGTTTAGTCTAATGGTAGTGTGTTTATGTAGTTTTGTGTTGTATGTATGTAGTCTAGTTGTAGTGTATGGGTTTATGCTGTCTCCTACTGAACGCGGACCGCGTCGGAGCTACATACAGCATGGAGTTACGCCGGGAGACGGTCTTACGCGCCTTCAGCTCACCTGAAATATACATACACGAATTAGTATTCAGCAATTTAGAGTACATACGCCTGTTCACATGTACAGGAACATTATTTTTTCAATAAAAAGGATTTTATGTGATGAATTTGAATAATTTAGCAAATATAGCATAGGATAAAACAAATTACAAATTAAGATCATTTTTAATTTGTGTTCATCACAGAGATACCTACCTAAACCGGGATTCAAACCCGGGATTTCACGTGCCACAGTTGGCGGTTGGCAGTAGTGCTACAGAGCGGAGGTCAGTAAAATTGATTACAATTTGTCAACGACTTTAATAATAAAATCTTTGTGCTATACTTTGTGTGTGTGTGTGTGTGTATACATACCTGTGGCTGCGGCGGCTCGCATGCGCTCCACCTGTGCCTGTGGCAGCGCCATGCTGTGCAGAGATGGGAGGATGTAACGCAGGTAGCGGTTGCGGAGCGAATGCCACGAACGTACTGAATGCAGGTAGTGTATATATTAAATATATATATGAAAAAAATAACTTTTAATGTAGTGTAGTCTAAGCCTTATGTTAATGTAGTGTAGTCTAAGCCTTATGTTAAGATGTATCTATTAATAGATTAGTTTTGGATAATAGCAGTCAGTTCGGCTGGAGACACGGTCTCGACATGTATTCATATTAAAGATAATATAATCATATACTGGAGTTACCATCTTTTATTGCAACTACTGTCCCAACATCACACTAATATATGTTTTTACATGGCAACACTGTCCGGGCTGTTGTTCCAAAATAGCTGTCGTCACACAGAAATCCAAAGCCAATAGTATGGCCATTATTGTGTCTTCTTTTGAATAGAATAACACATCATAACATACAATCAGTTGTTCGCGAAGTACTTTGAACTCGCTACCCCTTACATCTCGGGGAGTGCTTGACGGATATTGACTTTGAACTCGCTACCCCTTACATCTCGGGGAGTGCTTGACGGATATTGACTTTGAACTCGCTACCCCTTACATCTCGGGGAGTGCTTGACGGATATTGACTTTGAACTCGCTACCCCTTACATCTCGGGGAGTGCTTGACGGATATTGACTTTGAACTCGCTACCCCTTACATCTCGGGGAGTGCTTGACGGATATTGACTTTGAACTCGCTACCCCTTACATCTCGGGGAGTGCTTGACGGATATTGACTTTGAACTCGCTACCCCTTACATCTCGGGGAGTGCTTGACGGATATTGACTTTGAACTCGCTACCCCTTACATCTCGGGGAGTGCTTGACGGATATTGACTTTGAACTCGCTACCCCTTACATCTCGGGGACTGCTTGACGGATATTGACTTTGAACTCGCTACCCCTTACATCTCGGGGAGTGCTTGACGGATATTGACTTTGAACTCGCTACCCCTTACATCTCGGGGAGTGCTTGACGGATATTGACTTTGAACTCGCTACCCCTTACATCTCGGGGAGTGCTTGACGGATATTGACTTTGAACTCGCTACCCTTTACATCTCGGGGAGTGCTTGACGGATATTGACTTTGAACTCGCTACCCCTTACATCTCGGGGAGTGCTTGACGGATATTGACTTTGAACTCGCTACCCCTTCCATCTCGGGGAGTGCTTGACGGATATTGACTTTGAACTCGCTACCCCTTACATCTCGGGGAGTGCTTGACGGATATTGACTCATATTCGAACTTAAATAATATTTTTGCTTCTTTAATCCGCCTACAAAATTTCACTTCGATCCGATCAAAGATACTAGAGTTATCGTCGTACAAACACTCATATATACAAACGCCAGATTAAAACAGAAGACTGAGAACTTGAGTCGATCGTACAACAAAAAAATACCAAAAATCTAAAAACATTCGTTTGGCATTGATACTCACAATGCCCGGTGAGGTTCTGGTACTCCTCTTGCAGCTCTCTCCAGATCTGGTTCCCGTTGACTTTATTGATCCGAGCGCCCAGCCCGAGCCATGCCACTATGGCGTGGTCCTCCAACAAACTGAACTCTCGGCCACCGCCCACCCTGAGGCAAGGACAACTTTGTTTATTCACTGTCGCTTGCAAACACGCAGATGGTCTAGAAATATTCTCACTCACAAACATAACTATTGGTATAGCTAGAGGTTAGCCCCGAACGTGAACTCGCTGCCTCCATATCTCACAAACCCTTTGACTGGCAGAGCTCATTTTCAAAATCAATAATTATTTTCGCTTTATTAATCCTTCTACCAAATTTCACGACGACCCGTTCAACGATACTCGAGTTATCGTCGGACAAACATTTATTCATCCATACAAACGTCGGATTGCTGCAGTAAACTGTGAGAACTTCAATCGGAGCTGAGAACTGTAGCCTTTCTATGAAAATGTCTACATATAATAATAACCACATTACGATACACACACTGACTCAGCCCTGCAGTTAGCAGTGGCGGTACTGTAATAGAAGCCGAAAAGCCCGGCTTGCCCTATCAAACTAAAATAAGTTCGCGCTCTTATTCATTCATTAACAAATCAAACGACTTTTTAAAGCCACCGAAATTGTGGTTTTGCTGACATGTTCGCAAACATCCGAGTGTTTTGCTGAGCTCGTCCACGCTAGCAAGTCCACAACGGAAGTATGAAGTATATCTCTAGGCTTGCCCTGTACTAAAAATCTAGGCACGCCACTGGCAGTAAGTATCGTAAGAACTTGTGTCGCAGGTGCTAAGCAACGATATGGTATACACTACGTAGATAATACTACCTCCAAGACCGGTAAGCGAAACAATGCGTCTTGTAAAAACTACATGCATATTGTATTAACCATTTGTCAACTAACAAAAAGCTGACCTTTCATTTCCAGGATGAAAAGTATTTTGTGTTTTATTTTCAATCTCTTCATCCATTTTTGCTCCTTCGAGCATATCTTAACACATAACACTAGTAGTACAATACTGATACATACCATCGCTGCTGTTTCACTTTGTTTACACTCTGCTTTAACTTGTCGCGTACTTTTCCCTTAACTTCTTTCTGTTCTTCATCTCTCTTCTTGTCACTCTCCTTCTCGACCACCTTTACTTCCTCTTGTGCTCTCTTCTTCACTGAGTCATCTTCTTCATCAATAGTATTGCTGTGTGTCACACCTCTCAGCGAGTGTCGTCGCGGCTGCTCTTCTATTACTGGTGCAGTCGTTATTTTGTTATCATTTTTATCCATCACTTTCTCTACTAGTTTCTTTATATCTCTGTCACCTTTTTGAAGTTTCGTCTGTTTCGGAGACGATCTTAAGGACCTTCTGACTGATTTATTATTCGCATTATTGTTTAAGCTACTTCTCAGTAACCGAGGTTTCGTTTCGAAATTTTCTTTATCGGTTTCCGAGTCAGAACTTATGGCGATGTTTGGCTTCGGCTTGCGACTCGACTCGGCTCGGGATCTGTCATGACTCGACTCAGCTTGCCCCGCGTCACGACTCCGCCTCGTCCTGTACCGAGGCGTGGCCTTCGTAGGCTCATTTTTATCCTGCAATCCCAACAAATACGCGAAATCCTTCAAAGAAAGATCATCCTGACAGCTCTGACTGCACTCCCTCTGATCTCGGAGCATCTCATCGACTCGCTTCGACCTCGACACCATCACCAGCGGGTTGATTTTGAAGAACATCGCTGTTTTATAATCATCCTCGTTGTCGAACCTATCAATGTCCACATTCGGGTCATGCGTTTCTAGATATCGTCTGTACAACTGCACGTCATTGTCTTCTATCAAAAGTTCTTTCCGCGCTCCGCTGGCGCTGCTGTCGCCATCGCTGGACTCTGTCGACTTGGTTTTTTGGACGCGAGACCGAGTCAGAGGTATCTTCTGTCTCCGCTTTCTCACTCCGTCGCTGTTGTAACTACTCTCGCTGGTGCAGGTGGTGTCACTCACTCCATCAAACTCGCTTTTCAACCTTGACATATAAAATATATTATTAAGTTATATATATTATATATTATTAAGTTTTGTTAAGCTTTAAATAAAATATTAATTAAGTAAATACTGGTTCACAAGAGATAAGAAAAGTAAGCGAGGCAGACCATTCAGAAGGTGGAGGAAGGCTGGAGCAGGTGGCGCTTGGACTAGATTTGCTGGAGATAGATAAGTGAATACAGTAGTAGTAGGCCTTTGCCAAAGGGCACACAGAGAGGGGATACCGATAATATAAATGTATAATGATGTAAAATGTGTTTTTTTTTCTGAATTTTATACATTATTTTTATGAATACAGTGGGTATTTGAATATATTTTCAAAGAAAACGAAAACACCTTCAACAAGAATAAAATTTAAAAAAACCGGTCAAGTACGATCCGGACTCGTTAATAAAGTGTTCCATCATTGTGTACAATACAACATGTTCCGTCATTGTGTACAATACAACATGTTCCGTCATTGTGTACAATACAACATGTTCCGTCATTGTGTACAATACAACATGTTCCGTCATTGTGTACAATACAACATGTTCCGTCATTGTGTACAATACAACATGTTGCGTCATTTTCAAACCAATATATACTCATGTAAAGTCACATAAGTATGTCATAGTAATGTGTGTGATTTGTAATATATACTCATGTAAAGTCACATAAGTATGTCATAGTAGTGTGTGTGATTTGTAATATATACTCATGTAAAGTCACATAAGTATGCCATAAATGTGTGTGATTTGTAATATATACTCATGTAAAGTCACATAAGTATGCCATAGTAGTGTGTGTGATTTGTAATATATACTCATGTAAAGTCACATAAGTATGTCATAGTAGTGTGTGTGATTTGTAATATATACTCATGTAAAGTCACATAAGTATGTCATAGTAGTGTGTGTGATTTGTAATATATACTCAAGTAAAGTCACATAAGTATGTCATAGTAATGTGTGTGATTTGTAATATATACTCATGTAAAGTCACATAAGTATGTCATAGTAGTGTGTGTGATTTGTAATATATACTCATGTAAAGTCACATAAGTATGTCATAGTAGTGTGTGTGATTTGTAATATATACTCATGTAAAGTCACATAAGTATGTCATAGTAGTGTGTGTGATTTGTAATATATACTCAAGTAAAGTCACATAAGTATGTCATAGTAATGTGTGTGATTTGTAATATATACTCATGTAAAGTCACATAAGTATGTCATAGTAATGTGTGTGATTTGTAATATATACTCATGTAAAGTCACATAAGTATGTCATAGTAGTGTGTGTGATTTGTAATATATACTCATGTAAAGTCACATAAGTATGCCATAGTAATGTGTGTGATTTGTAATATATACTCATGTAAAGTCACATAAGTATGTCATAGTAATGTGTGTGATTTGTAATATATACTCATGTAAAGTCACATAAGTATGTCATAGTAGTGTGTGTGATTTGTAATATATACTCAAGTAAAGTCACATAAGTATGTCATAGTAATGTGTGTGATTTGTAATATATACTCATGTAAAGTCACATAAGTATGTCATAGTAATGTGTGTGATTTGTAATATATACTCATGTAAAGTCACATAAGTATGTCATAGTAATGTGTGTGATTTGTAATATATACTCATGTAAAGTCACATAAGTATGTCGTAGTAATGTGTGTGATTTGTAATATATACTCATGTAAAGTCACATAAGTATGTCATAGTAGTGTGTGTGATTTGTAATATATACTCAAGTAAAGTCACATAAGTATGTCATAGTAATGTGTGTGATTTGTAATATATACTCATGTAAAGTCACATAAGTATGTCATAGTAATGTGTGTGATTTGTAATATATACTCATGTAAAGTCACATAAGTATGTCATAGTAGTGTGTGTGATTTGTAATATATACTCAAGTAAAGTCACATAAGTATGTCATAGTAATGTGTGTGATTTGTAATATATACTCATGTAAAGTCACATAAGTATGTCATAGTAATGTGTGTGATTTGTAATATATACTCATGTAAAGTCACATAAGTATGCCATAGTAGTGTGTGTGATTTGTAATATATACTCATGTAAAGTCACATAAGTATGTCATAGTAGTGTGTGTGATTTGTAATATATACTCATGTAAAGTCACATAAGTATGTCGTAGTAATGTGTGTGATTTGTAATATATACTCATGTAAAGTCACATTAGTATGTCATAGTAATGTGTGTGATTTGTAATATATACTCATGTAAAGTCACATAAGTAGTCCTAGTAATGTGTGTGATTTGTAATATATACTCATGTAAAGTCACATTAGTATGTCATAGTAATGTGTGTGATTTGTAATATATACTCATGTAAAGTCACATAAGTATGTCGTAGTAATGTGTGTGATTTGTAATATATACTCATGTAAAGTCACATAAGTATGCCATAGTAGTGTGTGTGATTTGTAATTTATACTCATGTAAAGTCACATAAGTATGCCATAGTAGTGTGTGTGATTTGTAATATATACTCATGTAAAGTCACATAAGTAGTCCTAGTAATGTGTGTTATTTGTAATATATACTCATGTAAAGTCACATAAGTATGTCATAGTAATGTGTGTGATTTGTAATATATACTCATGTAAAGTCACATAAGTATGTCATAGTAATGTGTGTGATTTGTAATATATACTCATGTAAAGTCACATAAGTATGCCATAGTAGTGTGTGTGATTTGTAATATATACTCATGTAAAGTCACATAAGTATGTCATAGTAATGTGTGTGATTTGTAATATATACTCATGTAAAGTCACATAAGTATGCCATAGTAGTGTGTGATTTGTAATATATACTCATGTAAAGTCACATAAGTATGCCATAGTAGTGTGTGTGATTTGTAATATATACTCATGTAAAGTCACATAAGTATGTCATAGTAATGTGTGTGATTTGTAATATATACTCATGTAAAGTCACATAAGTAGTCCTAGTAATGTGTGTGATTTGTAATATATACTCATGTAAAGTCACATAAGTATGTCATAGTAATGTGTGTGATTTGTAATATATACTCATGTAAAGTCACATAAGTATGTCATAGTAATGTGTGTGATTTGTAATATATACTCATGTAAAGTCACATAAGTATGTCATAGTAATGTGTGTGATTTGTAATATATACTCATGTAAAGTCACATAAGTATGTCATAGTAATGTGTGTGATTTGTAATATATACTCATGTAAAGTCACATAAGTATGTCGTAGTAATGTGTGTGATTTGTAATATATACTCATGTAAAGTCACATTAGTATGTCATAGTAATGTGTGTGATTTGTAATATATACTCATGTAAAGTCACATAAGTAGTCCTAGTAATGTGTGTGATTTGTAATATATACTCATGTAAAGTCACATAAGTATGTCATAGTAATGTGTGTGATTTGTAATATATACTCATGTAAAGTCACATAAGTATGCCATAGTAGTGTGTGTGATTTGTAATATATACTCATGTAAAGTCACATAAGTAGTCCTAGTAATGTGTGTGATTTGTAATATATACTCATGTAAAGTCACATAAGTATGTCATAGTAATGTGTGTGATTTGTAATATATACTCATGTAAAGTCACATAAGTATGTCATAGTAATGTGTGTGATTTGTAATATATACTCATGTAAAGTCACATAAGTATGTCATAGTAATGTGTGTGATTTGTAATATATACTCATGTAAAGTCACATAAGTATGTCATAGTAATGTGTGTGATTTGTAATATATACTCATGTAAAGTCACATAAGTATGCCATAGTAGTGTGTGTGATTTGTAATATATACTCATGTAAAGTCACATAAGTATGTCATAGTAGTGTGTGTGATTTGTAATATATACTCATGTAAAGTCACATAAGTATGTCATAGTAATGTGTGTGATTTGTAATATATACTCATGTAAAGTCACATAAGTATGCCATAGTAGTGTGTGTGATTTGTAATCACTTTTAGATTTATATTAAAGCAGTTATCATTTAACTACATTTTGGTTGATAACATTTTTTTTTTATATCTCATATCGCATCGCTGTGTAATGATTTGAATCACATAACGGTTTTGATGGCACATAGCAGATATTGCTTTGACAACGACGGAATACTAAATGGATACAACGAAAAAACACGGTATTATGTGGATGTCGCATTCAATTATTGTTGCTAGTGGCTTTAATAACAACATAAAACTCATTCTGTAAATATTTTAACTCTACCTATTAATACGGCTCATGTGACACAGCCCGCTAGCAAACGGACAGAGAGTAGAGGCTTGGCTTTACTGTATTGTATGAGTGTTTGTAAGTCTAAAATATTTTAAAATCCGGTCAAATTAATGTGAGTCTTTAAGATCAAACATTATGTGCTGTTTAGATAATTTCGTGAAACAAACCATGCAAAGCAAAACATTTAGGTCAGCGGTCGAATTGTAGATTTGGATGTATTCAGAAATTCCATGAGGGTGTACAAATATGAACTAAATTCTTTTTTTAAATCTACTAGTGTACTTTGATTTTGTTTAGTCTTTTTAAATTGTATTTCTTTTTTTGTTTTTTTTACTTTGATACAATGCTGTATTTGCTTCCGCTGATCCTCTATATTGAATGCTGTACATGCCTATAATTAGTAGATATATAAGAATTTGTATACGACATTATTTTAAGATCTGTTAAATATTTTTACTGTTGGCATGTCTCAATAAATAAATTAAATTTCGAAAAAATCACGTATCTTGTTTGGGAGCCCCCTTAAATGTTTAATATCTTTACGTTCTTAATACTTGTTGATATAATGTCAATTGAAACAGGCATTCTCTGAAAATTTCATGAGTCTAGCTATTATGGTTCATGAGATACAGCCCGCTGACGGACGGACAGCGGAGGTTTAGTAATAGGGTCCCATTTTTACTCTTTGGGTATGGTACTCTAAAAATTACCTCGCAATCTTCTCCATTTGAAGCCTGGGATTGAATAACTTCCTCCTTTGCCTGATCGGTTGGAACGGTTCCTCAGAATCGGATCCATTTTGCTTGCTTTTCACCGGAGAAACGTCCTGTTTCTTATTCAGATTGTAACTCAACGTCTGCTTGACGGGGCTCACTATCTTTATGTTGATGTTGTTTTCTTGGTTTTTCTGTTGTACAACGGTTATGTTGTCTTTGTTGAGATTTGTTGCTTGTGTGTCGTTATTAACTTGTGTAGTTGCCTGCGATGAGTCTACGGTAATCACGATGTGCTGTTTATTCTGGTTGCCGTCTACATGGTCTTCATTGGTGTCACATCTAAAAATAATATTGATATTTAGTTATTATTTCATCTATCAACAACATAGTATGTAAGTCTTACAGAATGATTTTGAAATAAATAAATAATATTATTTATGTTGTGTGTCATTGTGTGGGATTTTTAAATTTAAGTGTATCACCTAATGCATTTATAAAAAAGTGAAATCAGTCAATTTAGTAAAAACATATAAATTTTTTAATTCTCAACCTCATAAGCCATGTTCAAGCTATCACAATTCCAATAGAACCATCAGTAGTACCAATACTACACTCAAACAGTAGACAGTAATACCAGCTCACTGACCTGTGTCTCCGGGAGCAGCAGCATTGATGCTCCCGGCTTGGCTTTATCCTCCTCACATCGTCTCTGCTGTCTGAGCTGAAACAAAATATATGTAACAACTTCAAAATAGCTTTGCGTTACATTCATCATCAGCTTCATTATGTTGTTTACATGTGGTAGTTTGTGTTGATACAGCCCTTCTTTATATTTACAAAGTGAAGCGGTTCACTGTGTTTCGGTTCAAAGGATTAGAGAGCCAGTTTGATTAGTAAACAGGCATGAAAGGTATCACAACTTTACCTCTACATGGGGAGGAGTATTGTCGTGTCAATAGACTTTCCATCAGGTGAACCATGTGCTTCTTTGTCAATGAAATGTAAAAAACTCAGGTAACAATTTTTAGAGCAAACAGGTGAATGATGGATTAATTCTACTAATAATGGTAGCTAAGCATAAGTATTATAAATATCATAGGCCAAATAAAAAAACTGCCAAACTAAAGCTAAAGTATTTAAGTTTGTACCAAACATACTTATTACTTATGTATATTTTCACAAAAACATAAAAATAATACCTTAAAAATAAATTGCTACTTATGGTTTTTTTTTATTCAATCACATCCAAATTAACTTTCACAATAAAGTTTCAAGATATTTTTTTAAATATAAACCAGTAATAGAAGCAATACTATGCAGTTTATTCAAAGTATCTATTCTGAGTTATATCTGCTTGTTTATTGAAAAACACAAGTCGATGTACCGGCAACAATTACTATAGGAAACATTATTCACACCTCAAATTATTCAATTGCATTAGCACATGCAGATATTTATTTCAATTATACAAATGTAACAATTAATTCGGTAAATTCCTGGATTTTAATCATGTGTGTGTTAATACAATAGTAAAAATTTGTTAAAACTAAAACCAGACTACTGAACAATTATGCTCTAAAAGTTTGAAGCAACTCAATATTTTATCTTCAATTGTTATGTACTAACTATTCAATAAGTGGTCATCATATGCCAGCTTCAATATTGGCTGATCATCATTTTGTTTGTATTATTTCATTACTAATTGTAATTGGCAAATGACTACACATACAAAGACTCATGAATTTGTTACCCTTCATTTCAGCTCCGCAATAATCGTAAAACGATTGGTATATAAGTGCTGAAAGCTACTACTGCTACAAAACAGGAATGTCTACCTCTTCTGGTACAGTCGGTGTGAGTCCCTGACGCTGCCGCGTTGCCCTGCAGCAAGCGCGCGCAGTCCGCGCAGCACGGCAGAGGAGCGCGCGTGCTGCAGCCGGCCGCGTCGCACGTACACAAACCGCGCGCATTCCCGCCAACCTGACACACACCCCGTACCGATGTCTAACTCGCTCCACCCGCTCTCCGCGTACACGAAAAACTTCGCCG
Source organism: Choreutis nemorana (assembly GCA_949316135.1). Classification (NCBI taxonomy): domain Eukaryota; kingdom Metazoa; phylum Arthropoda; class Insecta; order Lepidoptera; family Choreutidae; genus Choreutis; species Choreutis nemorana. Next base: position 6,601,518 of record OX438622.1, read on the forward strand.
ACATTGCTATTACATTATCCTTCAACGACTACACTTTAGATTTGATATGTTTGTTGTTGAGTGGTAATATAATATCCAAAAAACACAAAGCAAGAAAGGAAGCTACCGGCAACCGATATTGACAAGAAACTGACATTGACATCCCTTTTATCGGGAACGGCAAAGAGCTTTAGCCCATAAAGCACATGTCTTTTGTGTGATATTTTTCGTCTTTCTTACTTCTACAGTAAGATTTTAGTAATGTTACAGCAGGTTATATTGAGTCACTTGGGAAATGACGAAAAGTGCGGCCCAATCATCGTATTTCACTTTCTCCACACTTGCACAGCACTACAGATATTTACTGTTTAAAACACTAGCTTTTTACACATTTAATTCTGCTGAAATATAAGAAAAGACAGTTAAATAAGAAAATTCTAACTGACACTTCCCGTTCCCCCCAACTTCTTGGCGGCGGCCACAGGAGGCTCTCTTTCCGGTCGTGGTAGAGCATAGTCCTCCGAGGATGATGCCAATACATGTTTCTGGAGTGCGGACAGGTGAGATGGCTCTCCTAGTCACCGAGGGTGAAGTGCTGATGGCTCTGGAGAAGCTTAGAGGCCAGAAGAGGGCACCAGGTCCGGATGCTGTTCCGGGTCGAGTGCTTTTAATTGCTGCTGAATTCCTTGGGGAGAGGCTGCGGGGACTGTTCAATGAGTGTATTCGCGGAGGACGGTTCCCGCAGCCTTGGAAAGAGGGGCGTGTCTGTCTGCTGCCAAAGGTGGGTCGACGACCGGATGACACCTCGGCTTATAGGCCGATCGTTCTGCTGGATGAGGTGGGTAAGGTGTTCGAAAGGATACTTGCTGCCCGCCTCACCCGGCAGCTTGAGGAGATGGGTCCGGATCTGTCAGATGCGAAGTTTGGGTTCAGGGCCGGTCGTTCGACCCTTGATGCCCTAATCCGACTAAAGACGTTGGCGACGGAGGCGGTTGATGGGGGGGATGTTGTGCTGGCTGTATCTCTTGATATAGCCAACGCATTCAACTCCCTTCCCTTCACGACACGGAGTCCTGAGCTACAGGCTTAGGCAGATACTTACCGGGCATGGGTGTTTCGGTGAGTACCTGCATAAGATAGCCAGACGGAGGCGAACACGGTCTGCCACGAGTGTGGGGCAGCGCTTGATAGCGTGCGCCACACGGTGGAGGATTGCGCAGCTTGGGGGCCTCAAAGGCATGAACTGATGCAGCTTGTAGGCAGTGACCTCTCGCTGCCGAGCGTGATCAATGTCATGCTTGGCAGTGAGAGGAGTTGGGATGCGGTGGCCTCTTTCTGTGAGTCAGTTATGTCGCAGAAGGAGGCTGCGGAGCGGGACAGAGAGGCTGACGCCAATGCTGACCTGCTCCGAAGGCGCAGTGAGTGCGTGAGTCCGACATACTCCTTCGGTCCCCCCGGGCTGGAGGAGATCCATGAGGATTTCCCCACGTAAAAAAAAAAGGTTTTTTTGTTGTAATCTAGTCATAATCTTATAATGTAGTTTTATTCCTACTTATTACTTTAATGCTAATGTTATTACAATATTCCTTTTCTTACTGGCTATTATAAAATTAAAATTGCTATTTGTTAGTTTTTGTTCAAGGGCCATCTCACATTCCATTCTGTGCAGTTCATGGACCGGACATTCACAAATGATGTGCTCCACAGACTCGCTGACACCTGGTTCACAGACACACGATGGGTTATCCTTGCATCTGAATCTGTTCAGATACTCGGAGAACCCACCGTGTCCAGTGAGAACCTGTACCACCACAGGCGTAAGCTCCACCTTCCTTAGGACCCGATACGCCTATACCACATTGGGGAAAAACTTTTTTGTTAGACCGGCTGTGTTCCCCTCTACGTAGCGCCGGTTCCATTCGTCAAGCGAGTCCTTACGGATTATTCGCTTGACAAATGAGACCGGACAAGCATCGTAGCAAGGTTTTTGTTTGCTTTATAGTACCGCATCTTTTGCCAGAACATCCGCTCTTTCGTTCCCTTCGAGACCTGCATGGCTCAGAACAACTTAATTTTTTTATTTTGGCCCACCGCGATGCCTAAGTTAGCTTTTATTTTGTTTGCGAGTAGGTGGAACGAAGTGTACCGAGCCACCGTATCCAGAGCTGCTCTGGAGTCACAATAAATGTGGTAGGTATGGTAAGGCGTACTTATCACTGTCTCTATCGCCTCCTGTAGAGCTCGAAGCTCTGCCTGAAAAACAGTACAGAAGTCGTGCAGTTTTAATTTGCGGGATTTGATCTCCGCCCCTTCCCTCCAGAGGGATACTGAAGCTCCGACTTTGCCTTGTATCCGGCTTCCGTCGGTATATATGTGGGCTTCGACGTCCGTATTCTGTTGAACCTCTGCACTGCTTCCCAGACACTCGTACTTCACCTCGATGCTATATGCCGGGTGAGGTATCTCCGCAAAAGGGACCGGTCTCTCCACCTGGTAGTCCAGCACGGTGTTTTTTGTGTATCCCTTTTTGGTTTTATAGAGCGTGGCCGCTTCCCGGATTCTGACATCCAATGGAAGCAACCCCGCCAACAGGAGTGCAGCGTTTAGCGACACTGTTCTGTAGCTCTTGACCATCTTCTGAGCGAAGCCCCGTTGCACCATGTTCAGCTGTTTTTGGACACCAATTTTTGTGGTAGCTTCAGCCCATGCGCTGGCTCCATACATAATTATGGGCTCTATGGTGGCTACGTAAATTGTCCTTATGACCTCCGGATGCAGGTCCCAGCTGACTTTTGCCGCTTTAGCCAATTGTTTGTATATTCTGGTGGCTTTTGTGCAGATTGTGTTGACATGTTGGTTGAATGTCAGCTTCCTGTCTATTGTCAGGCCAAGCAACTCGATCTCGTCCGACATGCCAATGTCGATCCCGCCCATGCTCAGTCGTGGTTGATCGTACTTCAATTTGTTAGTAATTAACATAGCCTTGGTCTTAAGTGGCGCGAAGTTAAGTTTGTTTCTGATTCCCCACTTCCGCACCCGCTCCAAAGCGGCATTGGCATGTCGTTCGATTTCCAGTGCCGTGTCTCCACTGAACAACAGCACCACATCGTCGGCGAAGGCTTGGCAGTAATACTGTTGATTTTCGAGGTCTCGCAGGAGTGGGTCTAGAAGGAGATTCCAAAGTATTGGCCCGCCTATGGACCCTTGCACACATCCCTTGTTGGTAGCTCTGCTCGTTTCCTGCCCGGCGTATCTGAGACTCTTCCTCCGCCAGCGTGACCCTGATTGCTGGCCACCATGCATTATCGAATGCTCCCTCTATGTCAAGTGAAACCATTACGAGTATTTTTCGGTCAGCGAGAGTACTACGTATGTGTTTCATCATGTCAAAGAGGGAGTCCTCCGTGCTCTTTTGGGGGGTAAAGCCATATTGGCGCTTACTTAGCCTCGGGATCAGGTGGTGTTTAATTCTTCCCACGAGCATTTTCTCCAGGATTTTCCCCATTATCGGGAGCAGTCCTATGGGTCTGTAAGATTTCGGCTTTGTGTAGTCGTCCTTCCCGGGTTTTTTGAGGACCACCACTATAGCCCGCTTCCAGACTTTAGGGAAATGTCCAAGCGCCAGGCATTTATTGTAGAGAGACAGGTTCATCTCCGGATCGTGGGAAATAACATGGGAACAGATGTCGGCGGTGAGGCCATCCGCTCCGGGAGCTTTCTTAGGGTTGAAGCTGGATGCTGCAGCTTTTAGTTCCTGTAGGGTGAACGGCGGATCACATTTTTAAAATGTGTCCACTCATTCACTTGGTCCGCTGCTTCCCTGACTCTCCGGTGTTCTGCGTTTTCGCCTATGTTGGTATCTCTTGGGTAGAAAGTCTCGGCCAACAACTCCGCCGATTCCCTCGGTCCCAATGCTTTCCCTTCGTGCATAAGCGGTAAGTCCCCTGTTCTCTCTGTTGTCCTTCCAATTACTCTGTATATGCCTTCCCAGAGTGTTTCCCTGTCCTGTTTCTCACATAAGCCCTTCCAGCTCTCGACCTGTGCCTTCTTGGCTTGGGTTTCATAGAGCTCTTTTGCCTGCAGGTACTCAGTCAGTCAGTCAAGGCTTTGGTTTTTCGGGTCGGTCCAGCCCACCTGTAGCTCTCCTTTCTCCTGGTGGCTATTCTTTTAAGTTTGGCTAAGTCTTCGGACCCATCGTGCATATGTGAACCAGGCACCCCCGAAACAGTGGAGCATCTCTTGTTGTACTGCCCACAATACGAAGTAGATAGAATAGAGATAGGAAATAGGCTTGGAGAAGATATAATAAAAGAAAATATATGTAAAATATTATTAGGTAAAAAACGCGATGAATTTTTAAAGTACTGTCACAGTATAATCACTAGAGTTATAAAAAGGAATAAGACATAAGATGTTATGATATTGCTCTATATTGTATATATAAAGACAACTATCATAAAAGTATAAAATAAGTAGTAATACCTTAATATTATAAATAACTGTAAGAAATGTACTAAATAGAATAAAACTAGAAAATAAGTAATTTTGTAAACTGAAAACATTGTTTAATAAAATAAACCCTGTGTTACCGTGTTATTAGACATTAAGATGAAGTAGGATCAAATAGGGAACGGGACCCCCACCCGCAAAGTATAAATGAGGATGTATGAATGGAGATGAAGCAGTATGTTAGCATAAAAGTACGAGAGGCATAAGAGACGAGAAAGAATGAATGCGGTCTAAAGAACTCCCATGCCGTGGGAGGTGTAGAGAAAAAAAAAAAAATCTCCTCACCCTCGAGGCCGCGGAAGACATGTGGGTTTTGGTTTCTGTTTCGCTTCAGAACGTCCTCATCAGTGTTAACTGACAGGACATCCCTGAGGATCAGAAGCGGATCCCTGTTTCTCGCTTCCTCGACGATGAGGTGGCCGTTTTTCTCCAGCTTCTCCTTTATCTTACTCCTCTCTTCCCTTGTTTGGAACCCCTTGATCACCTTTCTACCCTTCGGGCCTTCCTGATCTTTTCCACCCTAATCCATCCCTCCTTCGCATCTACTGCCTTTCGTACTTTATCGAGGACCTCCTCTCCTGTCTCGGCCTGGTCTGCTGACGAGACAATAACCGAGTGCAGAGTTGGGAGTTTTCGGGCCGCGATGTTTGCGTATGTGTGGGTGTGGATGGGTGCGACAGGTGGGTTTTCCGTTTGTCTGGACAGGCGTTCCCTGAGTTTGGCCATCTGTTCGCTGCTTTTCTTTAGCAGCCGACCGTGCTCGAGGATTTTCTCCGTCAGGTTGGCGAGTCCCTAGACGTTCACAGGTTAGGTTAGGTTTTTTTTTTTTTTTTCTCCTACCTCCAACATGGTCGGAGCCTATGTTATGCCTATTGTTTACTATCTTTCCTTTCATTCCAGTTCTCGCATTCATTCTGAGCCTCTTTGTCATTCTACATACTTTATCTTTCTTTCACACATTCTTTCATTCTATTACGGGTGGGTTATCCCGTCTACTATAACCGTATCTATTTTCTTATTTACTACTTTTTATTTATTTATAACAGGAAGGTGCATAGGGAATAATTTTCGCACATTGCCGCTTTTGGTGGCGGTGATCATTGTTGTATTTATGACAATTTTCTTATCTTTTTTTTACATTTCTTCTTATAATTAACACATTTATACAATTTATCCTTACAATTTAAAGCTTATTTTCCTATTCTTATTTCAACTTGTCTACTATTTATTTTATACTACTTAAAATTATGTTTGTTAAATAAAATATATTTCTAACAAGCATCTTACAATCTAGTTTTGGAGATATCCACCAAGGTTGTCTTTTGTAGTTTCACTTATATATTGGGTAAGCATACACAACAAGCATAAAAGACAGAAGGAAGACCGATAGAATAGGTATGAGTAGAAAGCAATAGCATAAGCGTTTAAAATAAAAGCAACGCGCGACAATGCGATAGGTACTGCGATAGTCTAGCGACACAGGCTTTGCGCGGTAAGGATTTATCTCGACTGGCTGGTCGGCGCACAGCGATTGCCCCTGTGCCGGGTGTGTGCCTAAACAGGTTTTACGTTAGGCGCTTAGCAGAAAATGTGCGATTCCATTATATCATAACCGGCCAGCAAAGTAGTAAATTCGATACTATATTCGGATTTGAATATGTAGGTAAGTTAATTCTATTTAGGTTAACTATTATGTAAATATAAGAATAATGGATATAATATTATGTATAATATAAATAAAAACTATATGTATGTCAGTACTTGTATGTGAGTTACCCACAATTTCTATCTATTACAATTTTTATGACTTCTAAACAATAATTAAGAAAAACTTCTCTGTTTGGACTTGCCATTAAGATACTAATACTTTCCGGGACCACACGCAGACCCGTCTCCTGCTCCAGGTCAAAACGCCGTTTGCCGAAGACGGGACATTGGGTAAGGATATGGGGCACAGTTTCTTCGTCGTTTCCGCAGGTGCATTGGGGGCTTTCCTTACACTTAAATCGGTGTAGATATTCGGAGAAGCCCCCATGCCCGGTTATGAGCTGCGTCAGAAGGTTTGAAGTTTCAATTTTCTTCATCGTCCTGTGAGCAAATTCAGCACTAGGCAGGAAAAGTTTCGTAACCGACGCAGTTTCATCCGTTCGATACCCCTTATTCCATATTTCTATGGACTTTTTCCTGATTTGGCGTCGGAGATATGATACTGGGCATCTGTCGTAGTCATGCCTTCTCTTTATGTTCAGGGCTGCTTCCTTAGCTAGGACGTCAGCTCTCTTATTACCCGCCATTCCCACATGAGCTTTAATCCAGTACAAATGTACAATTTTGTGCTGTTGAAATAGGTCTTGGATATTTCGTCTAGTTTCTGTGGCTAGCGGGTGTGGGCAGCGGGTGTTTACAATGGACTGCAGTGCAGCCATAGAGTCGCTGTAGAGTCCAAAGCTATGGCAATTTGTTTTTAGAGCCTCCTTGGTGGCACGACATAGTGCCAGGAGTTCGACTTGATACACGGTGCTGTAGGAAGGCAGGCTGAACTTGCGAGCCTTGAGTTCGGTTTCGTTTTTCCAGCAAGAAAAAACGGCACCGACTCTGCCCTCAATCTTGCTTCCGTCAGTGTATATGCAAACGTCATGATTGCTATTTCTAGCCAGGTCCTCCTGGTCTGCTAGTCTCAGAATGTCCATGGTTAAGGCCTCGGATTGGTGTGGATTCTCACTTGCCGGTGTCATCCGTTCGACTTCCCAATCCATCAACTCAGGCGTATGTATCTCTCTCCGCGCCTCATACAGTTTCGCCGCTTCGTGAATTCTGAGGTCGAGGGGGACCAGACCCGTCAGGATCAGGGCGGAGTTTAATGAAACCGTACGATACGCTTTGCACATTCTCTGGGCAAAAACTCTTTGCACTACACTGAGTTGTTTTATGACCCCGAGTTTATTGGCTGCAGGTGCCCAGACGCTAGCCGCGTAGAGCACGATAGGTTCGACGGTAGCTGTACAGATGCTCCTTATAACCTCCGGGTGGAGGCCCCAGCTTACGCGTGCTGCTCTAGTTAGCTGTTTGCCTATGTCTATGGCTCTCCTGCAGACGTTGGCCACATGGATGTTAAAGGTCAGTTTGTGGTCAATTGTGACCCCTAGAATTTTTAGCTCGCTCACTGAGCGGATCACGACGCCACCCATAGTCAGTCGTGGGGTGTCAAATTTCATCCAACGCGTTATTATCATTGAGTTGGTTTATTGGGGAGCGAAGTTCAATTTGTTCATTATCCCCCATCCTGAACGTGTTGTAGGATTTGGTTCGCAGATCTCTCAATCCCCAGGGCGCTTCATCCAGCGAAGACCAGCACCACATAATCGGCATACGCTTGGCAATAGATCTTCTCTGTCTCCATCTCTTGCAGGAGTGGGTCAAGAAGGAGGTTCCACAGCAGTGGGCCTCCTATCCAGATCATCTTCGGGGCACACCCGCCACTCTGTCCCACCACTGCAACTCCTGTTTATCAGGATCAACAGTGGCGTCCTTTGATCGAATAATCAACGAATAATGCAGCTGTGCAGTGATGCACAGGCTGTGCCCGGACACCCTACCGGCTGTCTTGGGACCCGCAACGAACTTAATCAGAAGAAATAGGAGGTAGTAAGAAAGCGGTTTCAGACTTCCCTCCCAGCAAAGCGGAGACAGCAATTGAAATGGCCCAGAGGCCCAAAAATCTAAAGGGGAGACAGTCAGGAGACGCCTGGCCGTCTAAACACCACGGTATGCCACTAACTAACAGGGGATAAATTAGATACTAACCTAAATCTTACACCAGTAATATTGGTGACAAAACTTTTTAAAGGCACGGAAGTTTCCCTTCGTTTTCACAAGATCTAGGTAATAAATAGGACTACACGCAGATACTTGAATCGAATTCAACATGATTAACCGTTCGTCATGCCAGAGACTACACTCCCACAAGATATGATGGGCAGTTTGCACAAATTCTTGATCCGACGTTGAACATTCGCAAAAAGGTGACGGCACCAAGTTAAATGAATAAAGTTTGCCCTTAAAGTTACCATGCCCGGTTAGAAATTGGGCTACGCAATGATCGATATCAAGCCACGTTTTATTTAACCGTTCGCGCACTATAGGGAAAAATTTAAATAAATGCCGCCCCTTAGTCGAAGTATCCCATCTAGTTTGCCATTCGTCGATTAGTTTTTTATGAACGTTGTCGTTACTATCAAATAATCTACTGATTTTAGCCCTATCCTTCGGTTTTAGAAAATCTGAACTCATACCATTCCGCGAGTTGTAATACATTGCCGCACGCCGTTGTATTTCCAAATCTACCGGTAAAACGATGGTAGAAGGGTAATGGGTCTATACGATTTCGGATCATCAGGTGGCTTATCGCCGCTTTTAGGTATGATTTTAAATTAGCCCGCGGCGCCAAATTTGAGGAAAAACCCCTTCAGCAATGCAACGGTTATACACAATTAAAATAGAATCCCCAGCGGACTTTACGGCTTCCTAATCTTATTCAATATTTTGTCTTCCCCAGAGGCCTTATTAACCGGTAACGCCCTAACAATTTTGACAAATTCATCTAAAGTTGGAAGATCGGACGAAGGAGATGTGGGTGGCTGCAGTAGCCATGAGCCTAACTTCTCGATGATAGTCGGTATCATTTTCAGTAGTGTCGTCCGGAATGAGAGCGTTAAGAAGGGCCTCCGCCGTCTCCTCAACACCAAGAGTGTGAGCATCATTTATTTTGATGTTTGAAATAAATGCTTGATCAGTTGCTCTGTTAGCTTTGAACTCTTGATATATGGGTGACCATGGCCCCTCTTTGTCTAACCTATCAACTACTTTCCGAAGTAAATTAGTTTTTGATTTTTGGACTGCAGCACGGTAGTGAGACCTAGCAACTCTTAAAACAATTAAAGCGCTATCATACCTATCTGACGAAGTATCTTGTCCTAGGGATTTTTTAGCTTTATTTAATTTACGACGTGCGCTTCTAAATTTCTTACGAATTCCTATCAGAGAATCATTCCACCACTCACATCTTTTCACACTGGATATAGATGTTCGTCCCAGTGTTACATCAGCACAGTAATTGAAAGTATCCGTCATAATTTCAGCGCTTTCTGTTGCCGATAGACGCGGGTGAGTGAAGTCTCCAGCATGTGACGCAAAAAATGAACTAAAAAAGCACCAGTCTGCACGTCTGGTTTTATAACGAAAGCTTTGTGAACGGGGCGCGATATCTTGTGTCAGCTTAGGGTTGTACTCGTACACGATCAAACGGTGATCACTACATGACGCATCAGGAAGGACACGCCAATTAGAGATTTTTACGTACGCACTTGAAAGTGTGACGTCAATGAAAGATTCGCCCATAGGGCTGCTGTAAGTAGGTGGTGAATCAGAGGTGTTATGAATTTCTAGGTGCATTTCTGCAATAAACTCTTCTACTGCGGCGCGACGATACGCATCTGCTGATCTAATTTTACCAAACCAAAGGGGGGAAGACGCGTTGGCATCCGCGCCTATAACTACAGCCTGCCTAGGAAGTGCATATAATACGGACCGCAAGTGATGTAAGTGAGGGTCTACGCGATCAGAGAACTGAAAGTAACAGCTAACTACATATTTACTAAAAGAAGGACACGAGACCTCCGCAACGGCACAGTGGGACGACGAGAGATTATTAAGAGCTGTGACAGTGAAGCTTGAACGTGACACGTATATTCCCGCGCGAGCTTTATTGTTTATTTGAACTATCTTATTACGAAGCCCAGCGCTCTGGTACTGTTCTTGAACGAGAACTATGTCCAAACTATACTCAATTACAAGCCTATCTAACTCAGACGTAGCTACTTTATCGTTATGAAGGTTTAATTGTCCTATTTTAAGCTTGGCCATAGTTAGTATTTATAATCAGTTGCTCTAATTTTGCCTTGTAGGTAGGACAATCCTGAGACCCGGTCTCATGATCGCAGGGTTTTTTATACTTTTTACACGACGCACATACTCGTTTAAAAGTTGGTTGATTTTTGTTGGTACAATTTTTTGTGTCGTGTGACTCGGCACAGTCAGTGCACGATGGTGTTTTTTCAGTACAATACTTCGCGGGATGACCATATTGTTGACAATTTAAGCACCGAATTAAATCTAAATCGTCGATGAACCGGCAAGTTGTCCAATCAATGAATAACTTTTCTTTCGTGTTAATCAAATGATTTCGTATCGAATGCTCTAACTCGATCCCTAACCATTTACGGTTGTCATTAAAACTGCGACGACGGTAAATTTTTGTTGAACGTAAAAATTCACTCTCGGAAAGAGTAATCTCATCTTTAATGTTCTGGCGGTATAAACAAACTAAAAAATTATTTTCGTCCATCGAGTTCGGGACATCTTTTACAAGGATTCGCGGTTTACGCCCTTTAGGTTTCTCCAAACGCAACCCTGCTGATTTGATAGCCGCAACGGATTCTAATTTCTTTATTTGACTCTGATTTGTGACGCGTAACACGACGCCAGACTTAGCCGTTTTTTTAACGCCGACAATTTGGAAACCATCTGATGGTTTGATCGCTTTCATTAGCGCTTCTTTAGTCGCGGACGAGGATGTAATTTCGGCCGAACGTTCCTCCGTCGGGTAGGCCACCACACACGGGAGCAGCGCGCGCGCCTGAGCTGCCACCGGGGTCGTTTTAGGTGGCAATCGTAACTTTAAAGTCTCCGAGTACGATTTGGTTACCGCCGGAGGGCTAACATTAACTTTATTTTGAGCAATTACTAAATCACGCTCCGATTGCGCCAACTTAGTCTCGAGCATCGCAGATTTAATTGCAAGTAAAGAAACAATCGAAGTTACTCTCTGCGTCATCTCCATAATTCCTGTTTTATTCGCAATATTCAAGCGCGACCCCGAGTCGTTTAAATACTCGTTAATGTTGGTTAGGCATGTCGATGCCTCTTGCACGAGATCATACGATGTACTATCGTTACCGGCGGAGACGCTCAACTCAGAGGAATGTGACGTATTCAAATTAGATCCCGACCGTTGCATACGCTTACTAGTTACTGGCGAAACACTAGCCGGTGATAATTGACTAAATGCCCTTTTATTATTAGTAGGAGATCGCTGAACTATTTTGCTTTTCTCAAACGGGTTTCCCCCCCCGTCAGGGGGATCATCATTACGCCCGGACATCAAAGTGTAATAAGGAAACTTTAAAAAACTTAAATATTATATCACCAGGTACAATAAAATAGATAATACCTAACAACGATCAGCTGGCTGCCGGGTCGGCGCCCCGACCGGCCGCCGCGCGCCTAACTACCTACACACTATAATAAAAAGAAAACGTTTGACTTACCGAGTAATGTAGCTATTTATCATCCAAAACAACGCAAATGTTTAAAAACTTACGGACCCGACGTTTATCAAACCTTTATTTTACCAATCACTACACCAGAACCCTAAAATATGCACTTCACACACGTAATTTAATTAATTATCGCGATCGCATAAAAAGACCATCCGCACATGCCAGAGGTGGGGAGGGAAGTGATCCAGATCATCTTACCTACCCGGTCTATTTCAGACATGGTCCTTTGTATGTGGTCAAGGTATGGTTCGATGTCCTTGTCGGGCTCAAAGTAGAAGGATACAACGATAATTCTCCTTGTTCCAGTTGTAATTTCGATCACGGTGGTGTTATTGGTAGTGTGGTCTGGGTGTTGCAGCACTTTTATGTTTTGGTCAAAGACAGCGATTGCGGTCTTGACTGGTCCGTTTGCTGGGTTTTCATTTTGGAAAATGCGAACTCCCTGGTATCCACGCATCTTTAATACGTTGCCAACGTATGGTTCCTGGAGGAGAGCAATTTCTACTTTCTGTTTTTGAGATTCAATTAGCATTTCTTGAGTCGCGAGTTTGCTCCTTTGCAGGTTTATCTGGAGGAATTTGTGGTATTTAGTTTTTCCGAAAGGAGTGCCCTTAGCAATACGCCACTGTTGCTCTGGCAAGATCATCCCATCGCTTTCTAACCGTGCATTCGGAGCTGAAGGCATTGTGCTCATCTCTGTCGATCCTGGCTTAGACGCTGTTTCGACAGCGGGGTGGCACTCCCGTCACTACATCCGGGTACTCAGTCCTAAGGTGTGGGCCTCCGCAGTGGCTGCAGGCGTCGATGGTCTCCTTGCAGAACTTCCTTCCGTGGCGATAGCCCAGACACCTTGTGCATTGCAATAGCGGGGTCTGGTCCTCCACCCTGATCCGCTGGAGGTCGATGTGGAAGTAACCGGTCTCCACGGCTTTTCTCCATATGGCCGGTGAAGTGCCGAGTATAACGTGTCCCGTAAGTGGGTCTCTGTGTGTCTGTTCTAAGCGCTGCAGGGAGTTGTTCGGGCGTTTCTGGCGTTTCTGCTGTTCGTTTAGATTTTTGTTCCGCAGTTTTCACCAGCTCATACATTCTTTCTATGGCGGCAAGAATTTCCGTCTTTATCTCCGTTTTTAAGTTTCTGGAACTACTAAGTTGGGCTTTAGCCTTTGTGTTGTGAGTGTTTAGTCTAATGGTAGTGTGTTTATGTAGTTTTGTGTTGTATGTATGTAGTCTAGTTGTAGTGTATGGGTTTATGCTGTCTCCTACTGAACGCGGACCGCGTCGGAGCTACATACAGCATGGAGTTACGCCGGGAGACGGTCTTACGCGCCTTCAGCTCACCTGAAATATACATACACGAATTAGTATTCAGCAATTTAGAGTACATACGCCTGTTCACATGTACAGGAACATTATTTTTTCAATAAAAAGGATTTTATGTGATGAATTTGAATAATTTAGCAAATATAGCATAGGATAAAATAAATTGCAAATTAAGATAATTTTTAATTTGTGTTCATCACAGAGATACCTACCTAAACCGGGATTCAAACCCGGGATTTCACGTGCCACAGTTGGCGGTTGGCAGTAGTGCTACAGAGCGGAGGTCAGTAAAATTGATTACAATTTGTCAACGACTTTAATAACAAAATCTTTGTGCTATACTTTGTGTGTGTGTGTGTGTGTGTATACATACCTGTGGCTGCGGCGGCTCTCATGCGCTCCACCTGTGCCTGTGGCAGCGCCATGCTGTGCAGAGATGGGAGGATGTAACGCAGGTAGCGGTTGCGGAGCGAATGCCACGAACGTACTGAATGCAGGTAGTGTATACGTATTAAATATATATAAGAAAAAAATAACTTTTAATGTAGTGTAGTCCAAGCCTTATGTTAATGTAGTGTAGTCTAAGCCTTATGTTAAGATGTATCTATTAATAGATTAGTTTTGGATAATAGCAGTCAGTTCGGCTGGAGACACGGTCTCGACATGTATTCATATTAAAGATAATATAATCATATACTGGAGTTACCATCTTTTATTGAAACTACTGTCCCAACATCACACTAATATATGTTTTTACATGGCAACACTGTCCTGGCTGTTGTTCCAAAATAGCTGTCGTCACACAGAAACCCAAAGCCAATAGTATGGCCATTATTGTGTCTTCTTTTGAATAGAATAACATATCATAACATACAATCAGTTGTTCGCGAAGTACTTTGAACTCGCTACCCCTTACATCTCGGGGAGTGCTTGACGGATATTGACTTTGAACTCGCTACCCCTTACATCTCGGGGAGTGCTTGACGGATATTGACTTTGAACTCGCTACCCCTTACATCTCGGGGAGTGCTTGACGGATATTGACTTTGAACTCGCTACCCCTTACATCTCGGGGAGTGCTTGACGGATATTGACTTTGAACTCGCTACCCCTTACATCTCGGGGAGTGCTTGACGGATATTGACTTTGAACTCGCTACCCCTTACATCTCGGGGAGTGCTTGACGGATATTGACTTTGAACTCGCTACCCCTTACATCTCGGGGAGTGTTTGACGGATATTGACTTTGAACTCGCTACCCCTTACATCTCGGGGAATGCTTGACGGATATTGACTTTGAACTCGCTACCCCTTACATCTCGGGGAGTGCTTGACGGATATTGACTTTGAACTCGCTACCCCTTACATCTCGGTGAGTGCTTGACGGATATTGACTTTGAACTCGCTACCCCTTACATCTCGGGGAGTGCTTGACGGATATTGACTTTGAACTCCCTACCCCTTACATCTCGGGGAGTGCTTGACGGATATTGACTTTGAACTCGCAACCGCTGACATCTCGGGGAGTGCTTGACGGATATTGACTTTGAACTCGCTACCCCTTACATCTCGGGGAGTGCTTGACGGATATTGACTTTGAACTCGCTACCCCTTACATCTCGGGGAGTGCTTGACGGATATTGACTTTGAACTCGCTACCCCTTACATCTCGGGGAGTGCTTGACGGATATTGACTCATATTTGAACTTAAACAATATTTTTGCTTCTTTAATCCGCCTACAAAATTTCACTTCGATCCGATTAAAGATACTAGAGTTATCGTCGTACAAACACTCATATATACAAACGCCAGATTAAAACAGAAGACTGAGAACTTGAGTCGATCGTACAACAACAAAAAATATACCAAAAAACTAAAAACATTCGTTTGGCATTGATACTCACAATGCCCGGTGAGGTTCTGGTACTCCTCTTGCAGCTCTCTCCAGATCTGGTTCCCGTTGACTTTATTGATCCGAGCGCCCAGCCCGAGCCATGCCACTATGGCGTGGTCCTCCAACGAACTGAACTCTCGGCCACCGCCCACCCTGAGGCAAGGACAACTTTGTTTATTCACTGTCGCTTGCAAACACGCAGATGGTCTAGAAATATTCTCACTCACAAACATAACTATTGGTATAGCTAGAGGTTAGCCCCGAACGTGAACTCGCTGCCTCCATATCTCACAAACCCTTTGACTGGCAGAGCTCATTTTCAAAATCAATAATTATTTTCGCTGTATTAATCCTTCTACCAAATTTCACGACGACCCGTTCAACGATACTCGAGTTATCGTCGGACCAACATTTATACATACATACAAACGCCGGATTGCTGCAGTACACTGTGAGAACTTCAATCGGAGCTGAGAACTGTAGCCTTTCTATGAAAATGTCTACATATAATAATAACCACATTACGATACACACACTGACTCAGCCCTGCAGTTAGCAGTAGCGGTACTGTAATAGAAGCCGAAAAGCCCGGCTTGCCCTATCAAACTAAAATAAGTTCGCGCTCTTATTCATTCATTAACAAATCAAACGACTTTTTTAAAGCCACCGAAATTGTGGTTTTGCTGACATGTTCGCAAACTTCTGAGTGTTTTGCTGAGCTCGTCCACGCTAGCAAGTCCACAACGGAAGTATGAAGTATATCTCTAGGCTTGCCCTGTACTAAAACTCTAGGCACGCCACTGGCAGTAAGTATCGTAAGAACTTGTGTCGCAGGTGCTAAGCAACGATATGGTATACACTACGTAGATAATACCACATCCAAGACCGGTAAGCGAAGCAATGCGTCTTGTAAAAACTACATGCATATTGTATTAACCATTTGTCAACTAACAAAAAGCTGACCTTTCATTTCCAGGATGAAAAGTATTTTGTGTTTTATTTTCAATCTCTTCATCCTTTTTGCTCCTTCGAGCATATCTTAACACATAACACTAGTAGTACAATACTGATACATACCATCGCTGCTGTTTCACTTTGTTTACACTCTGCTTTAACTTGTCGCGTACTTTTCCCTTAACTTCTTTCTGTTCTTCATCTCTCTTCTTGTCACTCTCCTTCTCGACCACCTTTACTTCCTCTTGTGCTCTCTTCTTCACTGAGTCATCTTCTTCATCAATAGTATTGCTGTGTGTCACACCTCTCAGCGAGTGTCGTCGCGGCTGCTCTTCTATTACTGGTGCAGTCGTTATTTTGTTATCATTTTTATCCATCACTTTCTCTACTAATTTCTTTATATCTCTGTCACCTTTTTTCAGTTTCGTCTGTTTCGGAGACGATCTTAAGGACCTTCTGACTGATTTATTATTCGCATTATTGTTTAAGCTACTTCTCAGTAACCGAGGTTTCGTTTCGAAATTTTCTTTATCGGTTTCCGAGTCAGAACTTATGGCGATGTTTGGCTTCGGCTTGCGACTCGACTCGGCTCGGGATCTGTCATGACTCGACTCAGCTTGCCCCGCGTCACGACTCCGCCTCGTCCTGTACCGAGGCGTGGCCTTCGTAGGCTCATTTTTATCCTGCAATCCCAACAAATACGCGAAATCCTTCAAAGAAAGATCATCCTGACAGCTCTGACTGCACTCCCTCTGATCTCGGAGCATCTCATCGACTCGCTTCGACCTCGACACCATCACCAGCGGGTTGATTTTGAAGAACATCGCTGTTTTATAATCATCCTCGTTGTCGAACCTATCAATGTCCACATTCGGGTCATGCGTTTCTAGATATCGTCTGTACAACTGCACGTCATTGTCTTCTATCAAAAGTTCTTTCCGCGCTCCGCTGGCGCTGCTGTCGCCATCGCTGGACTCTGTCGACTTGGTTTTTTGGACGCGAGACCGAGTCAGAGGTATCTTCTGTCTCCGCTTTCTCACTCCGTCGCTGTTGTAACTACTCTCGCTGGTGCAGGTGGTGTCACTCACTCCATCAAACTCGCTTTTCAACCTTGACATATAAAATATATTATTAAGTTATATATATTATATATTATTAAGTTTTGTTAAGCTTTAAATAAAATATTAATTAAGTAAATACCGGTTCACAAGAGATAAGAAAAGTAAGCGAAGCTGACCATTCAGAAGGTGGAGGAAGGCTGGAGCAGGTGGCGCTTGGACTAGATTTGCTGGAGATAGATAAGTGAATACAGTAGTAGTAGGCCTTTGCCAAAGGGCACACAGAGAGGGGATACCGATAATATAAATGTATAATGATGTAAAATGTTTTTTTTTTCTGAATTTTATACATTATTTTTATGAATACAGTGGGTATTTGAATATATTTTCAAAGAAAACGAAAACACCTTCAACAAGAATAAAATTTAAAAAAACCGGTCAAGTACGATCCGGACTCGTTAATAAAGTGTTCCGTCACTGTGTACAATACAACATGTTCCGTCATTGTGTACAATACAACATGTTCCGTCATTTTCAAACCTATATATACTCATGTAAAGTCACATAAGTATGTCATAGTAATGTGTGTGATTTGTAATATAGACTCATGTAAAGTCACATAAGTATGTCATAGTAATGTGTGTGATTTGTAATATATACTCATGTAAAGTCACATAAGTATGTCATAGTAATGTGTGTGATTTGTAATATATACTCATGTAAAGTCACATAAGTATGTCATAGTAATGTGTGATTTGTAATATATACTCATGTAAAGTCACATAAGTATGTCATAGTAGTGTGTGTGATTTGTAATATATACTCATGTAAAGTCACATAAGTATGTCATAGTAGTGTGTGTGATTTGTAATATATACTCATGTAAAGTCACATAAGTATGTCATAGTAGTGTGTGTGATTTGTAATATATACTCATGTAAAGTCACATAAGTATGTCATAGTAGTGTGTGTGATTTGTAATATATACTCATGTAAAGTCACATAAGTATGTCATAGTAATGTGTGTGATTTGTAATATATACTCATGTAAAGTCACATAAGTATGCCATAGTAGTGTGTGTGATTTGTAATATATACTCATGTAAAGTCACATAAGTATGTCATAGTAATGTGTGTGATTTGTAATATATACTCATGTAAAGTCACATAAGTATGTCATAGCAATGTGTGTGATTTGTAATATATACTCATGTAAAGTCACATAAGTATGTCATAGTAGTGTGTGTGATTTGTAATATATACTCATGTAAAGTCACATAAGTATGTCATAGTAGTGTGTGTGATTTGTAATATATACTCATGTAAAGTCACATAAGTATGTCATAGTAGTGTGTGTGATTTGTAATATATACTCATGTAAAGTCACATAAGTATGCCATAGTAGTGTGTGTGATTTGTAATATATACTCATGTAAAGTCACATAAGTATGCCATAGTAGTGTGTGTGATTTGTAATATATACTCATGTAAAGTCACATAAGTATGCCATAGTAGTGTGTGTGATTTGTAATATATACTCATGTAAAGTCACATAAGTAGTCCTAGTAATGTGTGTGATTTGTAATATATACTCATGTAAAGTCACATAAGTATGTCATAGTAATGTGTGTGATTTGTAATATATACTCATGTAACGTCACATAAGTATGCCATAGTAGTGTGTGTGATTTGTAATATATACTCATGTAAAGTCACATAAGTAGTCCTAGTAATGTGTGTGATTTGTAATATATACTCATGTAAAGTCACATAAGTAGTCCTAGTAATGTGTGTGATTTGTAATATATACTCATGTAAAGTCACATAAGTATGTCATAGTAATGTGTGTGATTTGTAATATATACTCATGTAAAGTCACATAAGTATGTCATAGCAATGTGTGTGATTTGTAATATATACTCATGTAAAGTCACATAAGTATGTCATAGTAGTGTGTGTGATTTGTAATATATACTCATGTAAAGTCACATAAGTATGTCATAGTAGTGTGTGTGATTTGTAATATATACTCATGTAAAGTCACATAAGTATGTCATAGTAATGTGTGTGATTTGTAATATATACTCATGTAAAGTCACATAAGTATGCCATAGTAGTGTGTGTGATTTGTAATATATACTCATGTAAAGTCACATAAGTATGCCATAGTAGTGTGTGTGATTTGTAATATATACTCATGTAAAGTCACATGAGTATGTCATAGTAGTGTGTGTGATTTGTAATATATACTCATGTAAAGTCACATAAGTATGTCATAGTAATGTGTGTGATTTGTAATATATACTCATGTAAAGTCACATAAGTATGTCATAGTAGTGTGTGTGATTTGTAATATATACTCATGTAAAGTCACATAAGTATGTCATAGTAATGTGTGTGATTCGTAATCACTTTTAGATTTATATTAAAGCAGTTATCATTTAACTACATTTTGGTTGATAACATTTTTTTTTTTATATCTCATATCGCATCGCTGTGTAATGATTTGAATCACATAACGGTTTTGATGGCACATAGCAGATATTGCTTTGACAACGACGGAATACTAAATGGATACAACGAAAAAACACGGTATTATGTGGATGTCGCATTCAATTATTGTTGCTAGTGGCTTTAATAACAACATTAAACTCATTCTGTAAATATTTTAACTCTACCTATTATTACGGCTCATGTGACACAGCCCGCTAGCAAACGGACAGAGAGTAGAGGCTTGGCTTTACTGCATTGTATGAGTGTTTGGAAGTCTAAAATATTTTAAAATCCGGTCAAATAAATGTGAGTCTTTAAGATCAAACATTATGTGCTGTTTAGATAATTTCGTGAAACAAACCATGCAAAGCAAAACATTTAGGTCAGCGGTCGAATTGTAGATTTGGATGTATTCAGAAATTCCATGAGGGTGTACAAATATGAACTAAATTCTTTTTTTAAATCTACTAGTGCACTTTGATTTTGTTTAGTCTTTTAAAATTGTATTTCTTTTTTTGTTTTTTTTACTTTGATACAATGCTTCCGCTGATCCTCTATATTGAATGCTGTACATGCCTATAATTAGTAGATATATAAGAATTTGTATACGACATTATTTTAAGATCTGTTAAATATTTTTACTGTTGGCATGTCTCAATAAATAAATTAAATTTCGAAAATATCACGTATCTTGTTTGGGAGCCCCCTTAAATGTTTAATATCTTTACGTTCTTAATACTTGTTGATATAACGACAACTGAAACAGGCATTCTCTGAAAATTTAATGAGTCTAGCTATTATGGTTCATGAGATACAGCCCGCTGACGGACGGACAGCGGAGGTTTAGTAATAGGGTCCCATTTTTACTCTTTGGGTATGGTACTCTAAAAATTACCTCGCAATCTTCTCCATTTGAAGCCTGGGATTGAATAACTTCCTCCTTTGCCTGATCGGTTGGAACGGTTCCTCAGAATCGGATCCATTTTGCTTGCTTTTCACCGGAGAAACGTCCTGTTTCTTATTCAGATTGTAACTCAACGTCTGCTTGACAGGGCTCACTATCTTTATGTTGATGTTGTTTTCTTGGTTTTTCTGTTGTACAACAGTTATGTTGTCTTTGTTGAGATTTGTTGCTTGTGTGTCGTTATTAACTTGTGTAGTTGCCTGCGATGAGTCTACGGTAATCACGATGTGCTGTTTATTCTGGTTGCCGTCTACATGGTCCTCATTGGTGTCACATCTAAAAATAATATTGATATTTACTTATTATTTCATCTATCAACAACATAGTATGTAAGTCTTACAGAATGATTTTGAAATAAATAAATAATATTATTTATGTTGTGTGTCATTGTGTGGGATTTTTAAATTTAAGTGCATCACCTAATGCATTTATAAAAAAGTGAAATCAGTCAATTTAGTAAAAACATATAAATTTTTAAATTCTCAACCTCATAAGCCATGTTCAAGCTATCACAATTCCAATAGAACCATCAGTAGTACCAATACTACACTCAAACAGTAGACAGTAATACCAGCTCACTGACCTGTGTCTCCGGGAGCAGCAGCATTGATGCTCCCGGCTTGGCTTTATCCTCCTCACATCGTCTCTGCTGTCTGAGCTGAAACAAAATATATGTAACAACTTCAAAATAGCTTTGCGTTACATTCATCATCAGCTTCATTATGTTGTTTACATGTGGTAGTTTGTGTTGATACAGCCCTTCTTTATATTTACAAAGTGAAGCGGTTCACTGTGTTTCGGTTCAAAGGATTAGAGAGCCAGTTTGATTAGTAAACAGGCATGAAAGGTATCACAACTTTACCTCTACATGGGGAGGAGTATTGTCGTGTCAATAGACTTTCCATCAGGTGAACCATGTGCTTCTTTGTCAATGAAATGTAAAAAACTCAGGTAACAATTTTTAGAGCAAACAGGTGAATGATGGATTAATTCTACTAATAATGGTAGCTAAGCATAAGTATTATAAATATCATAGGCCAAATAAAAAAACTGCCAAACTAAAGCTAAAGTATTTAAGTTTGTACCAAACATACTTATTACTTATGTATATTTTCACAAAAACATAAAAATAATAACTTAAAAATAAAATGCTACTTATGGTTTTTTTTTATTCAATCACATCCAACTTAACTTTCACAATAAAGTTTCAAGATATTTTTTTTAAATATAAACCAGTAATAGAAGCAATACTATGCAGTTTATTCAAAGTATCTATTCTGAGTTACATCTGCTTGTTTATTGAAAAACACAAGTCGATGTACCGGCAACAATTACTATAGGAAACATTATTCACACCTCAAATTATTCAATTGCATTAGCACATGCAGATATTTATTTCAATTATACAAATGTAACAAATTAATTCAGTAAATTCCTGGATTTTAATCATGTGTGTGTTAATACAATAGTAAAATTTGTTAAAACTAAAACCTGACTACTGAACAATTATGCTCTAAAAGTTTGAAGCAACTCAATATTTTATCTCCAATTGTTATGTACTAACTATTCAATAAGTGGTCATCATATGCCAGCTTCAATATTGGCTGATCATCATTTTGTTTGTATTATTTCATTACTAATTGTAATTGGCAAATGACTACACATACAAAGACTCATGAATTTGTTACCCTTCATTTCAGCTCCGCAATAATCGTAAAACGATTGGTATATAAGTGCTGAAAGCTACTACTGCTACAAAACAGGAATGTCTACCTCTTCTGGTACAGTCGGTGTGAGTCCCTGACGCTGCCGCGTTGCCCTGCAGCAAGCGCGCGCAGTCCGCGCAGCACGGCAGAGGAGCGCGCGTGCTGCAGCCGGCCGCGTCGCACGTACACAAACCGCGCGCGTTCCCGCCAACCTGACACACACCCCGTACCGATGTCTAACTCGCTCCACCCGCTCTCCGCGTACACGAAAAACTTCGCCGACATTGCTATTACATTATCCTTCAACGACTACACTTTAGATTTGATATGTTTGTTGTTGAGTGGTAATATAATATCCAAAAAACACAAAGCAAGAAAGGAAGCTACCGGCAACCGATATTGACAAGAAACTGACATTGACATCCCTTTTATCGGGAACGGCAAAGAGCTTTAGCCCATAAAGCACATGTCTTTTGTGTGATATTTTTCGTCTTTCTTACTTCTACAGTAAGATTTTAGTAATGTTACAGCAGGTTATATTGAGTCACTTGGGAAATGACGAAAAGTGCGGCCCAATCATCGTATTTCACTTTCTCCACACTTGCACAGCACTACAGATATTTACTGTTTAAAACACTAGCTTTTTACACATTTAATTCTGCTGAAATATAAGAAAAGACAGTTAAATAAGAAAATTCTAACTGACACTTCCCGTTCCCCCCAACTTCTTGGCGGCGGCCACAGGAGGCTCTCTTTCCGGTCGTGGTGGAGCATAGTCCTCCGAGGATGATGCCAATACATGTTTCTGGAGTGCGGACAGGTGAGATGGCTCCCCTAGTCACCGAGGGTGAAGTGCTGATGGCTCTGGAGAAGCTTAGAGGCCAGAAGAGGGCACCAGGTCCGGATGCTGTTCCGGGTCGAGTGCTTTTAATTGCTGCTGAATTCCTTGGGGAGAGGCTGCGGGGACTGTTCAATGTATTCGCGGAGGACGATTCCCGCAGCCTTGGAAAGAGGGGCGTGTCTTTCTGCTGCCAAAGGTGGGTCGACGACCGGATGACACCTCGGCTTATAGGCCGATCGTTCTGCTGGATGAGGTGGGTAAGGTGTTCGAAAGGATACTTGCTGCCCGCCTCACCCGGCAGCTTGAGGAGATGGGTCCGGATCTGTCAGATGCGAAGTTTGGGTTCAGGGCCGGTCGTTCGACCCTTGATGCCCTAATCCGACTAAAGACGTTGGCGACGGAGGCGGTTGATGGGGGGGATGTTGTGCTGGCTGTATCTCTTGATATAGCCAACGCATTCAACTCCCTTCCCTTCACGACACGGAGTCCTGAGCTACAGGCTTAGGCAGATACTTACCGGGCATGGGTGTTTCGGTGAGTACCTGCATAAGATAGCCAGACGGAGGCGAACACGGTCTGCCACGAGTGTGGGGCAGCGCTTGATAGCGTGCGCCACACGGTGGAGGATTGCGCAGCTTGGGGGCCTCAAAGGCATGAACTGATGCAGCTTGTAGGCAGTGACCTCTCGCTGCCGAGCGTGATCAATGTCATGCTTGGCAGTGAGAGGAGTTGGGATGCGGTGGCCTCTTTCTGTGAGTCAGTTATGTCGCAGAAGGAGGCTGCGGAGCGGGACAGAGAGGCTGACGCCAATGCTGACCTGCTCCGAAGGCGCAGTGAGTGCGTGAGTCCGACATACTCCTTCGGTCCCCCCGGGCTGGAGGAGATCCATGAGGATTTCCCCACGTAAAAAAAAAAAGGTTTTTTTGTTGTAATCTAGTCATAATCTTATAATGTAGTTTTATTCCTACTTATTACTTTAATGCTAATGTTATTACAATATTCCTTTTCTTACTGGCTATTATAAAATTAAAATTGCTATTTTATTAGTTTTTGTTCAAGGGCCATCTCACATTCCATTCTGTGCAGTTCATGGACCGGACATTCACAAATGATGTGCTCCACAGACTCGCTGACACCTGGTTCACAGACACACGATGGGTTATCCTTGCATCTGAATCTGTTCAGATACTCGGAGAACCCACCGTGTCCAGTGAGAACCTGTACCACCACAGGCGTAAGCTCCACCTTCCTTAGGACCCGATACGCCTATACCACATTGGGGAAAAACTTTTTTGTTAGACCGGCTGTGTTCCCCTCTACGTAGCGCCGGTTCCATTCGTCAAGCGAGTCCTTACGGATTATTCGCTTGACAAATGAGACCGGACAAGCATCGTAGCAAGGTTTTTGTTTGCTTTATAGTACCGCATCTTTTGCCAGAACATCCGCTCTTTCGTTCCCTTCGAGACCTGCATGGCTCAGAACAACTTAATTTTTTTATTTTGGCCCACCGCGATGCCTAAGTTAGCTTTTATTTTGTTTGCGAGTAGGTGGAACGAAGTGTACCGAGCCACCGTATCCAGAGCTGCTCTGGAGTCACAATAAATGTGGTAGGTATGGTAAGGCGTACTTATCACTGTCTCTATCGCCTCCTGTAGAGCTCGAAGCTCTGCCTGAAAAACAGTACAGAAGTCGTGCAGTTTTAATTTGCGGGATTTGATCTCCGCCCCTTCCCTCCAGAGGGATACTGAAGCTCCGACTTTGCCTTGTATCCGGCTTCCGTCGGTATATATGTGGGCTTCGACGTCCGTATTCTGTTGAACCTCTGCACTGCTTCCCAGACACTCGTACTTCACCTCGATGCTATATGCCGGGTGAGGTATCTCCGCAAAAGGGACCGGTCTCTCCACCTGGTAGTCCAGCACGGTGTTTTTGTGTATCCCTTTTTGGTTTTATAGAGCGTGGCCGCTTCCCGGATTCTGACATCCAATGGAAGCAACCCCGCCAACAGGAGTGCAGCGTTTAGCGACACTGTTCTGTAGCTCTTGACCATCTTCTGAGCGAAGCCCCGTTGCACCATGTTCAGCTGTTTTTGGACACCAATTTTTGTGGTAGCTTCAGCCCATGCGCTGGCTCCATACATAATTATGGGCTCTATGGTGGCTACGTAAATTGTCCTTATGACCTCCGGATGCAGGTCCCAGCTGACTTTTGCCGCTTTAGCCAATTGTTTGTATATTCTGGTGGCTTTTGTGCAGATTGTGTTGACATGTTGGTTGAATGTCAGCTTCCTGTCTATTGTCAGGCCAAGCAACTCGATCTCGTCCGACATGCCAATGTCGATCCCGCCCATGCTCAGTCGTGGTTGATCGTACTTCAATTTGTTAGTAATTAACATAGCCTTGGTCTTAAGTGGCGCGAAGTTAAGTTTGTTTCTGATTCCCCACTTCCGCACCCGCTCCAAAGCGGCATTGGCATGTCGTTCGATTTCCAGTGCCGTGTCTCCACTGAACAACAGCACCACATCGTCGGCGAAGGCTTGGCAGTAATACTGTTGATTTTCGAGGTCTCGCAGGAGTGGGTCTAGAAGGAGATTCCAAAGTATTGGCCCGCCTATGGACCCTTGCACACATCCCTTGTTGGTAGCTCTGCTCGTTTCCTGCCCGGCGTATCTGAGACTCTTCCTCCGCCAGCGTGACCCTGATTGCTGGCCACCATGCATTATCGAATGCTCCCTCTATGTCAAGTGAAACCATTACGAGTATTTTTCGGTCAGCGAGAGTACTACGTATGTGTTTCATCATGTCAAAGAGGGAGTCCTCCGTGCTCTTTTGGGGGGTAAAGCCATATTGGCGCTTACTTAGCCTCGGGATCAGGTGGTGTTTAATTCTTCCCACGAGCATTTTCTCCAGGATTTTCCCCATTATCGGGAGCAGTCCTATGGGTCTGTAAGATTTCGGCTTTGTGTAGTCGTCCTTCCCGGGTTTTTTGAGGACCACCACTATAGCCCGCTTCCAGACTTTAGGGAAATGTCCAAGCGCCAGGCATTTATTGTAGAGAGACAGGTTCATCTCCGGATCGTGGGAAATAACATGGGAACAGATGTCGGCGGTGAGGCCATCCGCTCCGGGAGCTTTCTTAGGGTTGAAGCTGGATGCTGCAGCTTTTAGTTCCTGTAGGGTGAACGGCGGATCACATTTTTAAAATGTGTCCACTCATTCACTTGGTCCGCTGCTTCCCTGACTCTCCGGTGTTCTGCGTTTTCGCCTATGTTGGTATCTCTTGGGTAGAAAGTCTCGGCCAACAACTCCGCCGATTCCCTCGGTCCCAATGCTTTCCCTTCGTGCATAAGCGGTAAGTCCCCTGTTCTCTCTGTTGTCCTTCCAATTACTCTGTATATGCCTTCCCAGAGTGTTTCCCTGTCCTGTTTCTCACATAAGCCCTTCCAGCTCTCGACCTGTGCCTTCTTGGCTTGGGTTTCATAGAGCTCTTTTGCCTGCAGGTACTCAGTCAGTCAGTCAAGGCTTTGGTTTTTCGGGTCGGTCCAGCCCACCTGTAGCTCTCCTTTCTCCTGGTGGCTATTCTTTTAAGTTTGGCTAAGTCTTCGGACCCATCGTGCATATGTGAACCAGGCACCCCCGAAACAGTGGAGCATCTCTTGTTGTACTGCCCACAATACGAAGTAGATAGAATAGAGATAGGAAATAGGCTTGGAGAAGATATAATAAAAGAAAATATATGTAAAATATTATTAGGTAAAAAACGCGATGAATTTTTAAAGTACTGTCACAGTATAATCACTAGAGTTATAAAAAGGAATAAGACATAAGATGTTATGATATTGCTCTATATTGTATATATAAAGACAACTATCATAAAAGTATAAAATAAGTAGTAATACCTTAATATTATAAATAACTGTAAGAAATGTACTAAATAGAATAAAACTAGAAAATAAGTAATTTTGTAAACTGAAAACATTGTTTAATAAAATAAACCCTGTGTTACCGTGTTATTAGACATTAAGATGAAGTAGGATCAAATAGGGAACGGGACCCCCACCCGCAAAGTATAAATGAGGATGTATGAATGGAGATGAAGCAGTATGTTAGCATAAAAGTACGAGAGGCATAAGAGACGAGAAAGAATGAATGCGGTCTAAAGAACTCCCATGCCGTGGGAGGTGTAGAGAAAAAAAAAAAAATCTCCTCACCCTCGAGGCCGCGGAAGACATGTGGGTTTTGGTTTCTGATTCCCTTCAGAACGTCCTCATCAGTGTTAACTGACAGGACATCCCTGAGGATCAGAAGCGGATCCCTGTTTCTCGCTTCCTCGACGATGAGGTGGCCGTTTTTCTCCAGCTTCTCCTTTATCTTACTCCTCTCTTCCCTTGTTTGGAACCCCTTGATCACCTTTCTACCCTTCTGGCCTTCCTGATCTTTTCCACCCTAATCCATCCCTCCTTCGCATCTACTGCCTTTCGTACTTTATCGAGGACCTCCTCTCCTGTCTCGGTCTGGTCTGCTGACGAGACAATAACCGAGTGCAGAGTTGGGAGTTTTCGGGCCGCGATGTTTGCGTATGTGTGGGTGTGGATGGGTGCGACAGGTGGGTTTTCCGTTTGTCTGAACAGGCGTTCCCTGAGTTTGGCCATCTGTTCGCTGCTTTTCTTTAGCAGCCGACCGTGCTCGAGGATTTTCTCCGTCAGGTTGGCGAGTCCCTAGACGTTCACAGGTTAGGTTAGGTTTTTTTTTTTTTTCTCCTACCTCCAACATGGTCGGAGCCTATGTTATGCCTATTGTTTACTATCTTTCCTTTCATTCCAGTTCTCGCATTCATTCTGAGCCTCTTTGTCATTCTACATACTTTATCTTTCTTTCACACATTCTTTCATTCTATTACGGGTGGGTTATCCCGTCTACTATATCCGTACTTTTTATTTATTTATAACAGGAAGGTGCATAGGGAATAATTTTCGCACATTGCCGCTTTTGGTGGCGGTGATCATTGTTGTATTTATGACAATTTTCTTATCTTTTTTTTTCATTTCTTCTTATAATTAACACATTTATACAATTTATCCTTACAATTTAAAGCTTATTTTCCTATTCTTATTTCAACTTGTCTACTATTTATTTTATACTACTTAAAATTATGTTTGTTAAATAAAATATATTTCTAACAAGCATCTTACAATCTAGTTTTGGAGATATCCACCAAGGTTGTCTTTTGTAGTTTCACTTATATATTGGGTAAGCATACACAACAAGCATAAAAGACAGAAGGAAGACCGATAGAATAGGTATGAGTAGAAAGCAATAGCATAAGCGTTTAAAATAAAAGCAACGCGCGACAATGCGATAGGTACTGCGATAGTCTAGCGACACAGGCTTTGCGCGGTAAGGATTTATCTCGACTGGCTGGTCGGCGCACAGCGAATGCCCCTGTGCCGGGTGTGTGCCTAAACAGGTTTTACGTTAGGCGCTTAGCAGAAAATGTGCGATTCCATTATATCATAACCGGCCAGCAAAGTAGTAAATTCGATACTATATTCGGATTTGAATATGTAGGTAAGTTAATTCTATTTAGGTTAACTATGTAAATATAAGAATAATGTATATAATATTATGTATAATATAAATAAAAACTATATGTATGTCAGTACTTGTATGAGTTACCCACAATTTCTATCTATTACAATTTTTATGACTTCTAAACAATAATTAAGAAAAACTTCTCTGTTTGGACTTGCCATTAAAATACTAATACTTTCCGGGACCACACGCAGACCCGTCTCCTGCTCCAGGTCAAGACGCCGTTTGCCGAAGACGGGACATTGGGTAAGGATATGGGGCACAGTTTCTTCGTCGTTTCCGCAGGTGCATTGGGGGCTTTCCTTACACTTAAATCGGTGTAGATATTCGGAGAAGCCCCCATGCCCGGTTATGAGCTGCGTCAGAAGGTTTGAGGTTTCAATTTTCTTCATCGTCCTGTGAGCAAATTCAGCACTAGGCAGGAAAAGTTTCGTAACCGACGCAGTTTCACCCGTTCGATACCCCTTATTCCATATTTCTATGGACTTCTTCCTGATTTGGCGTCGGAGATATGATACTGGGCATCTGTCGTAGTCATGCCTTCTCTTTATGTTCAGGGCTGCTTCCTTAGCTAGGACGTCAGCTCTCTCATTACCCGCCATTCCCACATGAGCTTTGATCCAGTACAAATGTACAATTTTGTGCTGTTGAAATAGGTCTTGGATATTTCGTCTAGTTTCTGTGGCTAGCGGGTGTGGGCAGCGGGTGTTTACAATGGACTGCAGTGCAGCCATAGAGTCGCTGTAGAGTCCAAAGATATGGCAATTTGTTTTTAGAGCCTCCTTGGTGGCACGACATAGTGCCAGGAGTTCGGCTTGATACACGGTGCTGTAGGAAGGCAGGCTGAACTTGCGAGCCTTGAGTTCGGTTTCGTTTTTCCAGCAAGAAAAAACGGCACCGACTCTGCCCTCAATCTTGCTTCCGTCAGTGTATATGCAAACGTCATGATTGCTATTTCTAGCCAGGTCCTCCTGGTCTGCTAGTCTCAGAATGTCCATGGTTAAGGCCTCGGACGGGTGTGGATTCTCACTTGCCGGTGTCATCCGTTCGACTTCCCAATCCATCAACTCAGGCGTATGTATCTCTCTCCGCGCCTCATACAGTTTCGCCGCTTCGTGAATTCTGAGGTCGAGGGGGACCAGACCCGTCAGGATCAGGGCGGAGTTTAATGAAATCGTACGATACGCTTTGCACATTCTCTGGGCAAAAACTCTTTGCACTACACTGAGTTGTTTTATGACCCCGAGTTTATTGGCTGCAGGTGCCCAGACGCTAGCCGCGTAGAGCACGATAGGTTCGACGGTAGCTGTATAGATGCTCTTTATAACCTCCGGGTGGAGGCCCCAGCTTACGCGTGCTGCTCTAGTTAGCTGTTTGCCTATGTCTATGGCTCTCCTGCAGACGTTGGCCACATGGGTGTTAAAGGTCAGTTTGTGGTCAATTGTGACCCCTAGAATTTTTAGCTCGCTCACTGAGCGGATCACGACGCCACCCATAGTTAGTCGTGGGGTGTCAAATTTCATCCAACGCGTTATTATCATTGAGTTGGTTTTTTGGGGAGCGAAGTTCAATTTGTTCTTTATCCCCCATCCTGAACGTGTTGTAGGATTTGGTTCGCAGATCTCTCAATCCCCAGGGCGCTTCATCCAGCGAAGACCAGCACCACATAATCGGCATACGCTTGGCAATAGATCTTCTCTGTCTCCATCTCTTGCAGGAGTGGGTCAAGAAGGAGGTTCCACAGCAGTGGGCCTCCTATCCAGATCATCTTCGGGGCACACCCGCCACTCTGTCCCACCACTGCAACTCCTGTTTATCAGGATCAACAGTGGCGTCCTTTGATCGAATAATCAACGAATAATGCAGCTGTGCAGTGATGCACAGGCTGTGCCCGGACACCCTACCGGCTGTCTTGGGACCCGCAACGAACTTAATCAGAAGAAATAGGAGGTAGTAAGAAAGCGGTTTCAGACTTCCCTCCCAGCAAAGCGGAGACAGAAATTGAAATGGCCCAGAGGCCCAAAAATCTAAAGGGGAGACAGTCAGGAGACGCCTGGCCGTCTAAACACCACGGTATGCCACTAACTAACAGGGGATAAATTAGATACTAACCTAAATCTTACACCAGTAATATTGGTGACAAAACTTTTTAAAGGCACGGAAGTTTCCCTTCGTTTTCACAAGATCTAGGTAATAAATAGAACTACACGCAGATACTTGAATCGAATTCAACATGATTAACCGTTCGTCATGCCAGAGACTACACTCCCACAAGATATGATGGGCAGTTTGCACAAATTCTTGATCCGACGTTGAACATTCGCAAAAAGGTGACGGCACCAAGTTAAATGAATAAAGTTTGCCCTTAAAGTTACCATGCCCGGTTAGAAATTGGGCTACGCAATGATCGATATCAAGCCACGTTTTATTTAACCGTTCGCGCACTATAGGGAAAAATTTAAATAAATGCCGCCCCTTAGTCGAAGTATCCCATCTAGTTTGCCATTCGTCGATTAGTTTTTTATGAACGTTGTCGTTACTATCAAATAATCTACTGATTTTAGCCCTATCCTTCGGTTTTAGAAAATCTGAACTCATACCATTCCGCGAGTTGTAATACATTGCCGCACGCCGTTGTATTTCCAAATCTACCGGTAAAACGCCCGCAAGAATCGGCAGGGCCTCAGTGCTGACGGTTCTATACGCTTTACAAAGAAAAATTAACGCTAATCTCTGACTCTGAAGCAATTTACGTCGCGCAGCGCCAATTGTGGCTCTATCCGTCCACACGGGGGCTCCGTAACAAATGCAACCCAAGAAAGTAGCAGTATAAATTATTTTTAATTACTTAAACGACAATCCCCAGGTCGAAGTTGATATTCTATTTAACGCATAAAAATTTCGTTTTGATTTTTCGCTAACTTGCTTAATGTGCTCAATAAAATGAAACTTCTTTTCAAGTATCAAACCGAGATAACAAACTGAGTCTTTCTTTTTAACTGTAACTGAATTAAATTTAAAGCGCGGTAGCCCTACTAAGTTTCCTTTTAACATTAAATACTGTGTTTTATGGGCTGCCAACTCAAGATGATTTCTCTTTCCCCAGTCGGCCACCAGACGTAGGCAGGACTCAGCTAACAACTCAACTCCTGTTCTTGTATGAGATTGAATAAGCAGGAGACCGTCGTCTGCATATCCCGTGAGCGAACAGTTAGCCGATAACGGTATAGACAAAAAGTCATCAAATCCGATATTCCAGAGATACGGCCCTAGCACTGAACCCTGTGGGCAGCCCCGAGTCAAAGCCTTCGACACTGCATGATGACCAAGTTGAAGCTTAGTTGTTCCATTTATAAAGTAATTGTATATTAAGGAATATACATTGCTGTAACAACCTCTGTTTTTAAGTTTGAGCAATAAGATTGGCCACCATGCATTATCAAAAGCACCAGAGATATCTAGGAATACACCTATGACGTATTTAAACTCCGATGATTCTACCGATTTTCTAACCGAGATAGCCGCGTCGATTGTTGATTTGCCGATAGTAAAACCGAATTGACGTTCGTGAAAAGTTGGACCGCCCGGAAGAAGCCGAGGTACGATAAGACGCTCTAGAAGTTTACCCAGGGATGGTAGAAGGGTAATGGGTCTATACGATTTCGGATCATCAGGTGGCTTATCGCCGCTTTTAGGTATGATTTTAATTAGCCCGCGGCGCCAAATTTGAGGAAAAACCCCTTCAGCAATGCAACGGTTATACACAATTAAAATAGAATCCCCAGCGGACTTTACGGCTTCCTGGATCATCTTATTCAATATTTTGTCTTCCCCAGAGGCCTTATTAACCGGTAACGCCCTAACAATTTTGACAAATTCATCTAAAGTTGGAAGATCAGACGAAGGAGATGTGGGTGGAACTGCAGCCATGAGCCTAACTTCTCGATGATAGTCGGTATCATTTTCAGTAGTGTCGTCCGGAATGAAAGCGTTAAGAAGGGCCTCCGCCGTCTCCTCAACACCAAGAGTGTGAGCATCATTTATTTTGATGTTTGAAATAAATGCTTGATCAGTTGCTCTGTTAGCTTTGAACTCTTGATATATGGGTGACCATGGCCCCTCTTTGTCTAACCTATCAACTACTTTCCGAAGTACATTAGTTTTTGATTTTTGGACTGCAGCACGGTAGTGAGACCTAGCAACTCTTAAAACAATTAAAGCGCTATCATACCTATCTGACGAAGTATCTTGTCCTAGGGATTTTTTAGCTTTATTTAATTTACGACGTGCGCTTCTAAATTTCTTACGAATTCCTATCAGAGAATCATTCCACCACTCACATCTTTTCACACTGGATATAGATGTTCGTCCCAGTGTTACATCAGCACAGTAATTGAAAGTATCCGTCATAATTTCAGCGCTTTCTGTTGCCGATAGACGCGGGTGAGTGAAGTCTCCAGCATGTGACGCAAAAAATGAACTAAAAAAGCACCAGTCTGCACGTCTGGTTTTATAACGAAAGCTTTGTGAACGGGGCGCGATATCTTGTGTCAGCTTAGGGTTGTACTCGTACACGATCAAACGGTGATCACTACATGACGCATCAGGAAGGACACGCCAATTAGAGATTTTTACGTACGCACTTGAAAGTGTGACGTCAATGAAAGATTCGCCCATAGGGCTGCTGTAAGTAGGTGGTGAATCAGAGGTGTTATGAATTTCTAGGTGCATTTCTGCAATAAACTCTTCTACTGCGGCGCGACGATACGCATCTGCTGATCTAATTTTACCAAACCAAAGGGGGGAAGACGCGTTGGCATCCGCGCCTATAACTACAGCCTGCCTAGAAAGTGCATATAATACGGACCGCAAGTGATGTAAGTGAGGGTCTACGCGATCAGAGAACTGAAAGTAACAGCTAACTACATATTTACTAAAAGAAGGACACGAGACCTCCGCAACGGCACAGTGGGACGACGAGAGATTATTAAGAGCTGTGACAGTGAAGCTTGAACGTGACACGTATATTCCCGCGCGAGCTTTATTGTTTATTTGAACTATCTTATTACGAAGCCCAGCGCTCTGGTACTGTTCTTGAACGAGAACTATGTCCAAACTATACTCAACTACAAGCCTATCTAATTCAGACGTAGCTACTTTATCGTTATGAAGGTTTAATTGTCCTATTTTAAGCTTGGCCATAGTTAGTATTTATAACCAGTTGCTCTAATTTTGCCTTGTAGGTAGGACAATCCTGAGACCCGGTCTCATGATCGCAGGGTTTTTTATACTTTTTACACGACGCACATACTCGTTTAAAAGTTGGTTGATTTTTGTTGGTACAATTTTTTGTGTCGTGTGACTCGGCACAGTGAGCGCACGATGGTGTTTTTTCAGTACAATACTTCGCGGGATGACCATATTGTTGACAATTTAAGCACCGAATTAAATATAAATCGTCGATGAACCGGCAAGTTGTCCAATCAATGAATAACTTTTCTTTCGTGTTAATCAAATGATTTCGTATCGAATGCTCTAACTCGATCCCTAACCATTTACGGTTGTCATTAAAACTGCGACGACGGTAAATTTTCGTTGAACGTAAAAATTCACTCTCGGAAAGAGTAATCTCATCTTTAATGTTCTGGCGGTATAAACAAACTAAAAAATTATTTTCGTCCATCGAGTTCGGGACATCTTTTACAAGGATTCGCGGTTTACGCCCTTTAGGTTTCTCCAAACGCAACCCTGCTGATTTGATAGCCGTAACGGATTCTAATTTCTTTATTTGACTCTGATTTGTGACGCGTAACACGACGCCAGACTTAGCCGTTTTTTTAACGCCGACAATTTGGAAACCATCTGATGGTTTGATCGCTTTCATTAGCGCTTCTTTAGTCGCAGACGAGGATTTAATTTCGGCCGAACGTTCCTCCGTCGGGTAGGCCACCACACACGGGAGCGGCGCGCGCGCCTGAGCTGCCACCGGGGTCGTTTTAGGTGGCAATCGTAACTTTAAAGTCTCCGAGTACGATTTGGTTACCGCCGGAGGGCTAACATTAACTTTATTTTGAGCAATTACTAAATCACGCTCCGATTGCGCCAACTTAGTCTCGAGCATCGCAGATTTAATTGCAAGTAAAGAAACAATCGAAGTTACTCTCTGCGTCATCTCCATAATTCCTGTTTTATTCGCAATATTCAAGCGCGACCCCGAGTCGTTTAAATACTCGTTAATGTTGGTTAGGCATGTCGATGCCTCTTGCACGAGATCATACGATGTACTATCGTTACCGGCGGAGACGCTCAACTCAGAGGAATGTGACGTATTCAAATTAGATCCCGACCGTTGCATACGCTTACTAGTTACTGGCGAAACACTAGCCGGTGATAATTGACTAAATGCCCTTTTATTATTAGTAGGAGATCCCTGAACTATTTTGCTTTTCTCAAACGGGTTTCATTACGCCCGGACATCAAAGTGTAATAAGGAAACTTAAATATTATATCACCAGGTACAATAAAATAGATAATACCTAACAACGATCAGCTGGCTGCCGGGTCGGCGCCCCGACCGGCCGCTGCGCGCCTAACTACCTACACACTATAATAAAAAGAAAACGTTTGACTTACCGAGTAATGTAGCTATTTATCATCCAAAACAACGCAAATGTTTAAAAACTTACGGACCCGACGTTTATCAAACCTTTATTTTACCAATCACTACACCAGAACCCTAAAATATGCACTTCACACACGTAATTTAATTAATTATCGCGATCGCATAAAAAGACCATCCGCACACGCCAGAGGTGGGGAGGGAAGTGATCCAGATCATCTTACCTACCCGGTCTATTTCAGACATGGTCCTTTGTATGTGGTCAAGGTATGGTTCGATGTCCTTGTCGGGCTCAAAGTAGAAGGATACAACGATAATTCTCCTTGTTCCAGTTGTAATTTCGATCACGGTGGTGTTATTGGTAGTGTGGTCTGGGTGTTGCAGCACTTTTATGTTTTGGTCAAAGACAGCGATTGCGGTCTTGACTGGTCCGTTTGCTGGGTTTTCATTTTGGAAAATGCGAACTCCCTGGTATCCACGCATCTTTAATACGTTGCCAACGTATGGTTCCTGGAGGAGAGCAATTTCTACTTTCTGTTTTTGAGATTCAATTAGCATTTCTTGAGTCGCGAGTTTGCTCCTTTGCAGGTTTATCTGGAGGAATTTGTGGTATTTAGTTTTTCCGCCAGGAGTGCCCTTAGCAATACGCCACTGTTGCTCTGGCAAGATCATCCCATCGCTTTCTAACCGTGCATTCGGAGCTGAAGGCATTGTGCTCATCTCTGTCGATCCTGGCTTAGACGCTGTTTCGACAGCGGGGTGGCACTCCCGTCACTACATCCGGGTACTCAGTCCTAAGGTGTGGGCCTCCGCAGTGGCTGCAGGCGTCGATGGTCTCCTTGCAGAACTTCCTTCCGTGGCGATAGCCCAGACACCTTGTGCATTGCAATAGCGGGGTCTGGTCCTCCACCCTGATCCGCTGGAGGTCGATGTGGAAGTAACCGGTCTCCACGGCTTTTCTCCATATGGCCGGTGAAGTGCCGAGTATAACGTGTCCCGTAAGTGGGTCTCTGTGTGTCTGTTCTAAGCGCTGCAGGGAGTTGTTCGGGCGTTTCTGGCGTTTCTGCTGTTCGTTTAGATTTTTGTTCCGCAGTTTTCACCAGCTCATACATTCTTTCTATGGCGGCAAGAATTTCCGTCTTTATCTCCGTTTTTAAGTTTCTGGAACTACTAAGTTGGGCTTTAGCCTTTGTGTTGTGAGTGTTTAGTCTAATGGTAGTGTGTTTATGTAGTTTTGTGTTGTATGTATGTAGTCTAGTTGTAGTGTATGGGTTTATGCTGTCTCCTACTGAACGCGGACCGCGTCGGAGCTACATACAGCATGGAGTTACGCCGGGAGACGGTCTTACGCGCCTTCAGCTCATCTGAAATATATATACACAGAATTAGTATTCAGCAGTTTAGAGTACATACGCCTGTTCACATGTACAGGAACATTATTTTTTCAATAAAAAGGATTTTATGTGATGAATTTGAATAATTCAGCAAATATAGCATAGGATAAAACAAATTACAAATTAAGATAATTTTTAATTTGTGTTCATCACAGAGATACCTACCTAAACCGGGATTCAAACCCGGGATTTCACGTGCCACAGTTGGCGGTTGGCAGTAGTGCTACAGAGCGGAGGTCAGTAAAATTGATTACAATTTGTCAACGAGTTTAATAATAAAATCTTTGTGCTATACTTTGTGTGTGTGTGTGTGTGTGTGTATACATACCTGTGGCTGCGGCGGCTCGCATGCGCTCCACCTGTGCCTGTGGCAGCGCCATGCTGTGCAGAGATGGGAGGATGTAACGCAGGTAGCGGTTGCGGAGCGAATGCCACGAACGAACTGAATGCAGGTGGTGTATATATATTTAAATATATATAAGAAAAAAATAACTTTTAATGTAGTGTAGTCTAAGCCTTATGTTTAATGTAGTGTAGTCTAAGCCTTATGTTTAATGTAGTGTAGTCCAAGCCTTATGTTAATGTAGTGTAGTCTAAGCCTTATGTTAAGATGTATCTATTAATAGATTAGTTTTGGATAATAGCAGTCAGTTCGGCTGGAGACACGGTCTCGACATGTATTCATATTAAAGATAATATAATCATATACTGGAGTTACCATCACACTAACATATGTTTTTACATGGCAACACTGTCCTGGCTGTTGTTCCAAAATAGCTGTCGTCACACAGAAACCCAAAGCCAATAGTATGGCCATTATTGTGTCTTCTTTTGAATAGAATAACACATCATAACATACAATCAGTTGTTCGCGAAGTACTTTGAACTCGCTACCGCTTACATCTCGGGGAGTGCTTGACGGATATTGACTTTGAACTCGCTACCCCTTACATCTCGGGGAGTGCTTGACGGATATTGACTTTGAACTCGCTACCCCTTACATCTCGGGGAGTGCTTGACGGATATTGACTTTGAACTCGCTACCCCTTACATCTCGGGGAGTGCTTGACGGATATTGACTTTGAACTCGCTACCCCTAACATCTCGGGGAGTGCTTGACGGATATTGACTTTGAACTCGCTACCCCTTACATCTCGGGGAGTGCTTGACGGATATTGACTTTGAACTCGCTACCCCTTACATCTCGGGGCGTGCATGACGGATATTGACTTTGAACTCGCTACCCCTTACATCTCGGGGAGTGCTTGACGGATATTGACTTTGAACTCGCTACCCCTTACATCTCGGGGAGTGCTTGACGGATATTGACTTTGAACTCGCTACCCCTTACATCTCGGGAAGTGCTTGACGGATATTGACTTTGAACTCGCTACCCCTTACATCTCGGGGAGTGCTTGACGGATATTGACTTTGAACTCGCTACCCCTTACATCTCGGGGAGTGCTTGACGGATATTGACTTTGAACTCGCTACCCCTTACATCTCGGGGCGTGCATGACGGATATTGACTTTGAACTCGCTACCCCTTACATCTCGGGGAGTGCTTGACGGATATTGACTTTGAACTCGCTACCCCTTACATCTCGGGGAGTGCTTGACGGATATTGACTTTGAACTCGCTACCCCTAACATCTCGGGGAGTGCTTGACGGATATTGACTTTGAACTCGCTACCCCTTACATCTCGGGGAGTGCTTGACGGATATTGACTCATATTCGAACTTAAATAATATTTTTGCTTCTTTAATCCGCCTACAAAATTTCACTTCGATCCGATCAATGATACTAGAGTTATCGTCGTACAAACACTCAAATATACAAACGCCAGATTAAAACAGAAGACTGAGAACTTGAGTCGATCGTACAACAAAAAAATACCAAAAAACTAAAAACATTCGTTTGGCATTGATACTCACAATGCCCGGTGAGGTTCTGGTACTCCTCTTGCAGCTCTCTCCAGATCTGGTTCCCGTTGACTTTATTGATCCGAGCGCCCAGCCCGAGCCATGCCACTATGGCGTGGTCCTCCAACAAACTGAACTCTCGGCCACCGCCCACCCTGAGGCAAGGACAACTTTGTTTATTCACTGTCGCTTGCAAACACGCAGATGGTCTAGAAATATTCTCACTCACAAACATAACTATTGGTATAGCTAGAGGTTAGCCCCGAACGTGAACTCGCTGCCTCCATATCTCACAAACCCTTTGACTGGCAGAGCTCATTTTCAAAATCAATAATTATTTTCGCTTTATTAATCCTTCTACCAAATTTCACGACGACCCGTTCAACGATACTCGAGTTATCCGTCGGACAAACATTTATTCATCCATACAAACGTCGGATTGTTGCAGTAAACTGTGAGAACTTCAATCGGAGCTGAGAACTGTAGCCTTTCTATGAAAATGTCTACATATAATAATAATAATAACCACATTACGATACACACACTGACTCAGCCCTGCAGTTAGCAGTGGCGGTACTGTAATAGAAGCCGAAAAGCCCGGCTTGCCCTATCAAACTAAAACAAGTTCGCGCTCTTATTCATTCATTAACAAATCAAACGACTTTTTTAAAGCCACCGAAATTGTGGTTTTGCTGACATGTTCGCAAACATCCGAGTGTTTTGCTGAGCTCGTCCACGCTAGCAAGTCCACAACGGAAGTATGAAGTATATCTCTAGGCTTGTCCTGTACTAAAAATCTAGGCACGCCACTGGCAGTAAGTATCGTAAGAACTTGTGTCGCAGGTGCTAAGCAACGATATGGTATACACTACGTAGATAATACCACATCCAAGACCGGTAAGCGAAACAATGCGTCTTGTAAAAACTACATGCATATTGTATTAACCATTTGTCAACTAACAAAAAGCTGACATTTCATTTCAAGGATGAAAAGAAATGGTTCATAAGTAATAAACAATGTTTTATTTTCAATCTCTTCATCCTTTTTGCTCCTTCGAGCATATCTTAACACATAACACTAGTAGTACAATACTGATACATACCATCGCTGCTGTTTCACTTTGTTTACACTCTGCTTTAACTTGTCGCGTACTTTTCCCTTAACTTCTTTCTGTTCTTCCTCTCTCTTCTTGTCACTCTCCTTCTCGACCACCTTTACTTCCTCTTGTGCTCTCTTCTTCGCTGAGTCATGTTCTTCATCAATAGTATTGCTGTGTGTCACACCTCTCAGTGAGTGTCGTCGCGGCTGCTCTTCTATTACTGGTGCAGTCGTTATTTTGTTATCATTTTTATCCATCACTTTCTCTACTAGTTTCTTTATATCTCTGTCACCTTTTTTCAGTTTCGTCTGTTTCGGAGACGATCTTAAGGACCTTCTGACTGATTTATTATTCGCATTATTGTTTAAGCTACTTCTCAGTAACCGAGGTTTCGTTTCGAAATTTTCTTTATCGGTTTCCGAGTCAGAACTTATGGCGATGTTTGGCTTCGGCTTGCGACTCGACTCGGCTCGGGATCTGTCATGACTCGACTCAGCTTGCCCCGCGTCACGACTCCGCCTCGTCCTGTACCGAGGCGTGGCCTTCGTAGGCTCATTTTTATCCTGCAATCCCAACAAATACGCGAAATCCTTCAAAGAAAGATCATCCTGACAGCTCTGACTGCACTCCCTCTGATCTCGGAGCATCTCATCGACTCGCTTCGACCTCGACACCATCACCAGCGGGTTGATTTTGAAGAACATCGCTGTTTTATAATCATCCTCGTTGTCGAACCTATCAATGTCCACATTCGGGTCATGCGTTTCTAGATATCGTCTGTACAACTGCACGTCATTGTCTTCTATCAAAAGTTCTTTCCGCGCTCCGCTGGCGCTGCTGTCGCCATCGCTGGACTCTGTCGACTTGGTTTTTTGGACGCGAGACCGAGTCAGAGGTATCTTCTGTCTCCGCTTTCTCACTCCGTCGCTGTTGTAACTACTCTCGCTGGTGCAGGTGGTGTCACTCACTCCATCAAACTCGCTTTTCAACCTTGACATATAAAATATATTATTAAGTTATATATATTATATATTATTAAGTTTTGTTAAGCTTTAAATAAAATATTAATTAAGTAAATACTGGTTCACAAGAGGTAAGAAAAGTAAGCGAAGCTGACCATTCAGAAGGTGGAGGAAGGCTGGAGCAGGTGGCGCTTGGACTAGATTTGCTGGAGATAGATAAGTGAATACAGTAGTAGTAGGCCTTTGCCAAAGGGCACACAGAGAGGGGATACCGATAATATAAATGTATAATGATGTAAAATGTGTTTTTTTTCTGAATTTTATACATTATTTTTATGAATACAGTGGGTATTTGAATATATTTTCAAAGAAAACGAAAACACCTTCAACAAGAATAAAATTTAAAAAAACCGGTCAAGTACGATCCGGACTCGTTAATAAAGTGTTCCATCATTGTGTACAATACAACATGTTGCGTCATTGTGTACAATACAACATGTTCCGTCATTGTGTACAATACAACATGTTCCGTCATTGTGTACAATACAACATGTTGCGTCATTGTGTACAATACAACATGTTCCGTCATTGTGTACAATACAACATGTTCCGTCATTGTGTACAATACAACATGTTGCGTCATTTTCAAACCAATATATACTCATGTAAAGTCACATAAGTATGTCATAGTAGTGTGTGTGATTTGTAATATATACTCATGTAAAGTCACATAAGTATGTCATAGTAGTGTGTGTGATTTGTAATATATACTCAAGTAAAGTCACATAAGTATGCCATAGTAGTGTGTGATTTGTAATATATACTCATGTAAAGTCACATAAGTATGCCATAGTAATGTGTGTGATTTGTAATATATACTCATGTAAAGTCACATAAGTATGTCATAGTAATGTGTGTGATTTGTAATATATACTCATGTAAAGTCACATAAGTATGTCATAGTAATGTGTGTGATTTGTAATATATACTCATGTAAAGTCACATAAGTATGTCATAGTAATGTGTGTGATTTGTAATATATACTCATGTAAAGTCACATAAGTATGTCATAGTAATGTGTGTGATTTGTAATATATACTCATGTAAAGTCACATAAGTATGTCATAGTAATGTGTGTGATTTGTAATATATACTCATGTAAAGTCACATAAGTATGCCATAGTAGTGTGTGTGATTTGTAATTTATACTCATGTAAAGTCACATAAGTAGTCCTAGTAATGTGTGTGATTTGTAATATATACTCATGTAAAGTCACATTAGTAGTCCTAGTAATGTGTGTTATTTGTAATATATACTCATGTAAAGTCACATAAGTATGCCATAGTAGTG
The DNA here is from genome assembly GCA_949316135.1 of Choreutis nemorana. NCBI lineage: Eukaryota > Metazoa > Arthropoda > Insecta > Lepidoptera > Choreutidae > Choreutis > Choreutis nemorana. The sequence continues at coordinate 6,643,575 of OX438622.1, forward strand.
TGTGTGATTTGTAATATATACTCATGTAAAGTCACATAAGTATGTCATAGTAATGTGTGTGATTTGTAATATATACTCATGTAAAGTCACATAAGTATGCCATAGTAGTGTGTGATTTGTAATATATACTCATGTAAAGTCACATAAGTATGCCATAGTAGTGTGTGTGATTTGTAATATATACTCATGTAAAGTCACATAAGTATGTCATAGTAATGTGTGTGATTTGTAATATATACTCATGTAAAGTCACATAAGTAGTCCTAGTAATGTGTGTGATTTGTAATATATACTCATGTAAAGTCACATAAGTATGTCATAGTAATGTGTGTGATTTGTAATATATACTCATGTAAAGTCACATAAGTATGTCATAGTAATGTGTGTGATTTGTAATATATACTCATGTAAAGTCACATAAGTATGTCATAGTAATGTGTGTGATTTGTAATATATACTCATGTAAAGTCACATAAGTATGTCATAGTAATGTGTGTGATTTGTAATATATACTCATGTAAAGTCACATAAGTATGTCGTAGTAATGTGTGTGATTTGTAATATATACTCATGTAAAGTCACATTAGTATGTCATAGTAATGTGTGTGATTTGTAATATATACTCATGTAAAGTCACATAAGTAGTCCTAGTAATGTGTGTGATTTGTAATATATACTCATGTAAAGTCACATTAGTATGTCATAGTAATGTGTGTGATTTGTAATATATACTCATGTAAAGTCACATAAGTATGTCGTAGTAATGTGTGTGATTTGTAATATATACTCATGTAAAGTCACATAAGTATGCCATAGTAGTGTGTGTGATTTGTAATTTATACTCATGTAAAGTCACATAAGTATGCCATAGTAGTGTGTGTGATTTGTAATATATACTCATGTAAAGTCACATAAGTAGTCCTAGTAATGTGTGTTATTTGTAATATATACTCATGTAAAGTCACATAAGTATGTCATAGTAATGTGTGTGATTTGTAATATATACTCATGTAAAGTCACATAAGTATGTCATAGTAATGTGTGTGATTTGTAATATATACTCATGTAAAGTCACATAAGTATGCCATAGTAGTGTGTGTGATTTGTAATATATACTCATGTAAAGTCACATAAGTAGTCCTAGTAATGTGTGTGATTTGTAATATATACTCATGTAAAGTCACATAAGTATGTCATAGTAATGTGTGTGATTTGTAATATATACTCATGTAAAGTCACATAAGTATGTCATAGTAATGTGTGTGATTTGTAATATATACTCATGTAAAGTCACATAAGTATGTCATAGTAATGTGTGTGATTTGTAATATATACTCATGTAAAGTCACATAAGTATGCCATAGTAATGTGTGTGATTTGTAATATATACTCATGTAAAGTCACATAAGTATGCCATAGTAGTGTGTGTGATTTGTAATTTATACTCATGTAAAGTCACATAAGTATGCCATAGTAGTGTGTGTGATTTGTAATATATACTCATGTAAAGTCACATAAGTATGTCATAGTAATGTGTGTGATTTGTAATATATACTCATGTAAAGTCACATAAGTATGTCATAGTAATGTGTGTGATTTGTAATATATACTCATGTAAAGTCACATAAGTATGTCATAGTAATGTGTGTGATTTGTAATATATACTCATGTAAAGTCACATAAGTATGTCGTAGTAATGTGTGTGATTTGTAATATATACTCATGTAAAGTCACATTAGTATGTCATAGTAATGTGTGTGATTTGTAATATATACTCATGTAAAGTCACATAAGTAGTCCTAGTAATGTGTGTGATTTGTAATATATACTCATGTAAAGTCACATTAGTATGTCATAGTAATGTGTGTGATTTGTAATATATACTCATGTAAAGTCACATAAGTATGTCGTAGTAATGTGTGTGATTTGTAATATATACTCATGTAAAGTCACATAAGTATGCCATAGTAGTGTGTGTGATTTGTAATTTATACTCATGTAAAGTCACATAAGTATGCCATAGTAGTGTGTGTGATTTGTAATATATACTCATGTAAAGTCACATAAGTAGTCCTAGTAATGTGTGTTATTTGTAATATATACTCATGTAAAGTCACATAAGTATGTCATAGTAATGTGTGTGATTTGTAATATATACTCATGTAAAGTCACATAAGTATGTCATAGTAATGTGTGTGATTTGTAATATATACTCATGTAAAGTCACATAAGTATGCCATAGTAGTGTGTGTGATTTGTAATATATACTCATGTAAAGTCACATAAGTATGTCATAGTAATGTGTGTGATTTGTAATATATACTCATGTAAAGTCACATAAGTATGCCATAGTAGTGTGTGATTTGTAATATATACTCATGTAAAGTCACATAAGTATGCCATAGTAGTGTGTGTGATTTGTAATATATACTCATGTAAAGTCACATAAGTATGTCATAGTAATGTGTGTGATTTGTAATATATACTCATGTAAAGTCACATAAGTAGTCCTAGTAATGTGTGTGATTTGTAATATATACTCATGTAAAGTCACATAAGTATGTCATAGTAATGTGTGTGATTTGTAATATATACTCATGTAAAGTCACATAAGTATGTCATAGTAATGTGTGTGATTTGTAATATATACTCATGTAAAGTCACATAAGTATGTCATAGTAATGTGTGTGATTTGTAATATATACTCATGTAAAGTCACATAAGTATGTCATAGTAATGTGTGTGATTTGTAATATATACTCATGTAAAGTCACATAAGTATGTCGTAGTAATGTGTGTGATTTGTAATATATACTCATGTAAAGTCACATTAGTATGTCATAGTAATGTGTGTGATTTGTAATATATACTCATGTAAAGTCACATAAGTAGTCCTAGTAATGTGTGTGATTTGTAATATATACTCATGTAAAGTCACATAAGTATGTCATAGTAATGTGTGTGATTTGTAATATATACTCATGTAAAGTCACATAAGTATGCCATAGTAGTGTGTGTGATTTGTAATATATACTCATGTAAAGTCACATAAGTAGTCCTAGTAATGTGTGTGATTTGTAATATATACTCATGTAAAGTCACATAAGTATGTCATAGTAATGTGTGTGATTTGTAATATATACTCATGTAAAGTCACATAAGTATGTCATAGTAATGTGTGTGATTTGTAATATATACTCATGTAAAGTCACATAAGTATGTCATAGTAATGTGTGTGATTTGTAATATATACTCATGTAAAGTCACATAAGTATGTCATAGTAATGTGTGTGATTTGTAATATATACTCATGTAAAGTCACATAAGTATGCCATAGTAGTGTGTGTGATTTGTAATATATACTCATGTAAAGTCACATAAGTATGTCATAGTAGTGTGTGTGATTTGTAATATATACTCATGTAAAGTCACATAAGTATGTCATAGTAATGTGTGTGATTTGTAATATATACTCATGTAAAGTCACATAAGTATGCCATAGTAGTGTGTGTGATTTGTAATCACTTTTAGATTTATATTAAAGCAGTTATCATTTAACTACATTTTGGTTGATAACATTTTTTTTTTATATCTCATATCGCATCGCTGTGTAATGATTTGAATCACATAACGGTTTTGATGGCACATAGCAGATATTGCTTTGACAACGACGGAATACTAAATGGATACAACGAAAAAACACGGTATTATGTGGATGTCGCATTCAATTATTGTTGCTAGTGGCTTTAATAACAACATAAAACTCATTCTGTAAATATTTTAACTCTACCTATTAATACGGCTCATGTGACACAGCCCGCTAGCAAACGGACAGAGAGTAGAGGCTTGGCTTTACTGTATTGTATGAGTGTTTGTAAGTCTAAAATATTTTAAAATCCGGTCAAATTAATGTGAGTCTTTAAGATCAAACATTATGTGCTGTTTAGATAATTTCGTGAAACAAACCATGCAAAGCAAAACATTTAGGTCAGCGGTCGAATTGTAGATTTGGATGTATTCAGAAATTCCATGAGGGTGTACAAATATGAACTAAATTCTTTTTTTAAATCTACTAGTGTACTTTGATTTTGTTTAGTCTTTTTAAATTGTATTTCTTTTTTTGTTTTTTTTACTTTGATACAATGCTGTATTTGCTTCCGCTGATCCTCTATATTGAATGCTGTACATGCCTATAATTAGTAGATATATAAGAATTTGTATACGACATTATTTTAAGATCTGTTAAATATTTTTACTGTTGGCATGTCTCAATAAATAAATTAAATTTCGAAAAAATCACGTATCTTGTTTGGGAGCCCCCTTAAATGTTTAATATCTTTACGTTCTTAATACTTGTTGATATAATGTCAATTGAAACAGGCATTCTCTGAAAATTTCATGAGTCTAGCTATTATGGTTCATGAGATACAGCCCGCTGACGGACGGACAGCGGAGGTTTAGTAATAGGGTCCCATTTTTACTCTTTGGGTATGGTACTCTAAAAATTACCTCGCAATCTTCTCCATTTGAAGCCTGGGATTGAATAACTTCCTCCTTTGCCTGATCGGTTGGAACGGTTCCTCAGAATCGGATCCATTTTGCTTGCTTTTCACCGGAGAAACGTCCTGTTTCTTATTCAGATTGTAACTCAACGTCTGCTTGACGGGGCTCACTATCTTTATGTTGATGTTGTTTTCTTGGTTTTTCTGTTGTACAACGGTTATGTTGTCTTTGTTGAGATTTGTTGCTTGTGTGTCGTTATTAACTTGTGTAGTTGCCTGCGATGAGTCTACGGTAATCACGATGTGCTGTTTATTCTGGTTGCCGTCTACATGGTCTTCATTGGTGTCACATCTAAAAATAATATTGATATTTAGTTATTATTTCATCTATCAACAACATAGTATGTAAGTCTTACAGAATGATTTTGAAATAAATAAATAATATTATTTATGTTGTGTGTCATTGTGTGGGATTTTTAAATTTAAGTGTATCACCTAATGCATTTATAAAAAAGTGAAATCAGTCAATTTAGTAAAAACATATAAATTTTTAAATTCTCAACCTCATAAGCCATGTTCAAGCTATCACAATTCCAATAGAACCATCAGTAGTACCAATACTACACTCAAACAGTAGACAGTAATACCAGCTCACTGACCTGTGTCTCCGGGAGCAGCAGCATTGATGCTCCCGGCTTGGCTTTATCCTCCTCACATCGTCTCTGCTGTCTGAGCTGAAACAAAATATATGTAACAACTTCAAAATAGCTTTGCGTTACATTCATCATCAGCTTCATTATGTTGTTTACATGTGGTAGTTTGTGTTGATACAGCCCTTCTTTATATTTACAAAGTGAAGCGGTTCACTGTGTTTCGGTTCAAAGGATTAGAGAGCCAGTTTGATTAGTAAACAGGCATGAAAGGTATCACAACTTTACCTCTACATGGGGAGGAGTATTGTCGTGTCAATAGACTTTCCATCAGGTGAACCATGTGCTTCTTTGTCAATGAAATGTAAAAAACTCAGGTAACAATTTTTAGAGCAAACAGGTGAATGATGGATTAATTCTACTAATAATGGTAGCTAAGCATAAGTATTATAAATATCATAGGCCAAATAAAAAAACTGCCAAACTAAAGCTAAAGTATTTAAGTTTGTACCAAACATACTTATTACTTATGTATATTTTCACAAAAACATAAAAATAATACCTTAAAAATAAATTGCTACTTATGGTTTTTTTTTATTCAATAACATCCAACTTAACTTTCACAATAAAGTTTCAAGATATTTTTTTAAATATAAACCAGTAATAGAAGCAATACTATGCAGTTTATTCAAAGTATCTATTCTGAGTTATATCTGCTTGTTTATTGAAAAACACAAGTCGATGTACCGGCAACAATTACTATAGGAAACATTATTCACACCTCAAATTATTCAATTGCATTAGCACATGCAGATATTTATTTCAATTATACAAATGTAACAAATTAATTCGGTAAATTCCTGGATTTTAATCATGTGTGTGTTAATACAATAGTAAAAATTTGTTAAAACTAAAACCAGACTACTGAACAATTATGCTCTAAAAGTTTGAAGCAACTCAATATTTTATCTCCAATTGTTATGTACTAACTATTCAATAAGTGGTCATCATATGCCAGCTTCAATATTGGCTGATCATCATTTTGTTTGTATTATTTCATTACTAATTGTAATTGGCAAATGACTACACATACAAAGACTCATGAATTTGTTACCCTTCATTTCAGCTCCGCAATCCAGTAGTCGGGGAAAAATAACTTTAATATATAATTATAAACTAATATAATAAATCTATCAGGAATCAAAATATATGAGAAGTGGCATCTGTAAGTGAGTTTATGACACTGTAAAAATGTCACAGCAGTACTGTATGCCTGCTGCCAGGACACACTGCCTACACTCTCCACTTGGTGTTGATTACGAGATACTCAATCTTACTAAAACACGAAAACATAAACAACAAAGCAATATGACAATAGCACAGTGTCATTAACAACTACCATCAACCTGCAGCAAGCTTAGTCATGCACAAAAATGATTTAAATTCAGTATTCATGATTTATTTATTTTTATTAAAACTGTACTTTGCTTGCTGATCTGGTTAAATAATGCTAGTGTAACTCATGTCCAATAAATATTGTATTTACAGAACTCTCAACTCTAAAACGATTGGTATATAAGTGCTGAAAGCTACTACTGCTACAAAACATGAATGTCTACCTCTTCTGGTACAGTCGGTGTGAGTCCCTGACGCTGCCGCGTTGCCCTGCAGCAAGCGCGCGCAGTCCGCGCAGCACGGCAGAGGAGCGCGCGTGCTGCAGCCGGCCGCGTCGCACGTACACAAACCGCGCGCGTTCCCGCCAACCTGACACACACCCCGTACCGATGTCTAACTCGCTCCACCCGCTCTCCGCGTACACGAAAAACTTTGCCGACATTGCTATTACATTATCCTTCAACGACTACACTTTAGATTTGATATGTTTGTTGTTGAGTGGTAATATAATATCCAAAAAACACAAAGCAAGCGAGGAAGCAACCGGCAACCGATATTGACAAGAAACTGACATTGACATGACATTCTTTTTGGTTTAATTCTACCCTTTTATCGGGAACGGCAAAGAGCTTTAGCCCATACAGCACATGTCTTTTGTGTGATATTTTTCGTCTTTCTTACTTCTACAGTAAGATTTTAGTAATGTTACAGCAGGTTATATTGAGTCACTTGGGAAATGACGAAAAGTGCGGCCCAATCATCGTATTTCACTTTCTCCACACTTGCACAGCACTACAGATATTTACTGTTTAAAACACTAGCTTTTTACACATTAAATTCTGCTGAAATATAAGAAAAGACAGTTAAATAAGAAAATTCTAACTGACACTTCCCGTTCCCCCCAACTTCTTGGCGGCGGCCACAGGAGGATCTCTTTCCGGTCGTGGTGGAGCATAGTCCTCCGAGGATGATGCCAATACATGTTTCTGGAGTGCGGACAGGTGAGATGTCTCTCCTAGTCACCGAGGGTGAAGTGCTGATGGCTCTGGAGAAGCTTAGAGGCCAGAAGAGGGCACCAGGTCCGGATGCTGTTCCGGGTCGAGTGCTTTTAATTGCTGCTAAATTCCTTGGGGAGAGGCTGCGGGGAGTGTTCAATGAGTGTATTCGCGGAGGACGGTTCCCGCTGCCGTGGAAAGAGGGGCGTGTCTGTCTGCTGCCAAAGGTGGGTCGACGACCGGATGACCCCTCGGCTTATAGGTTAGGTTAGGTTAGGTTAGGTTAGGTTAGGTTTCTGGGAGGCTGCGGTCTCCTTCTGCGAGAGCGTGAGGGAGCGGGAGGGGGATGCTCTAGCCGCTCCTCTTCGGCGTAGGCGGACGGGCCGTCGTAGGCGGGCACATGTTCGCCCGCCTTAGGTCCGGTAAGAGCGGCCTGCACACGGGGGCTAGCCTCCCCGTGTGCATTGCACAGGCCGCCCCGTCTGGGGGGATGTTCCGTGTCCGGGCATCTCCTCCACTGGCGTGAACCCCGGCATAAGGCCGGGAGGCCCTGGGGGGTGTTTGGAGAATTGCTCTGCGGATCCCAAACTCTCCCCCGACTCAAAAGGGCTTGATGGACACCGGAGAGGTTTAGTGGGTATTCCCGGGTGAGCCCCACACACGCCTGTCGCCTGGCTAGCGGCAGGCATGGTGCGTAAATGCATTCCTCTTCGACAAAAAAAAAAAAAAAAATTGGTTAGGTTAGGTTGGTCTTGGATGTTAATTCTTATTGCATCTAACCGGTTTCGAATCCTAATGGGAGTTTTTGAAATGACGAATGAGCTGATGGCTTATTTCGTCTTAGGTCTTGGATGTTAATTCTTATTGCATCTAACGACGAATGAGCTGATGGCTTATTTCGTCTTAGGTCTTGGATGTTAATTCTTATTGCATCTAACGACGAATGAGCTGATGCCTTATTTCGTCTTAGGTCTTGGATGTTAATTCTTATTGCATCTAACGACGAATGAGCTGATGGCTTATTTCGTCTTAGGTCTTGGATGTTAATTCTTATTGCATCTAACGACGAATGAGCTGATGCCTTATTTCGTCTTAGGTCTTGGATGTTAATTCTTATTGCATCTAACGACGAATGAGCTGATGCCTTATTTCGTCTTAGGTCTTGGATGTTAATTCTTATTGCATCTAACGACGAATGAGCTGATGGCTTATTTCGTCTTAGGTCTTGGATGTTAATTCTTATTGCATCTAACGACGAATGAGCTGATGGCTTATTTCGTCTTGGCCATTTGGATGTTTTCGGTGATATTTCTTTTGACTTTGCTTTGTTTCTCGGATTTTGGATTTCTCGCTATATACTGGCACCTGGCTTTGCTTTACGGATTTGATATTTTTGCTCGTGGATTGGTAGTGTTGTTTCGCCGGTGAAGATTATTTCACCGACGATTTCTGAGTTGGGGAGGGCGTTGGAGTGGGAGATGGAGTCGGGGACGTCCCCTGATCCTGAACCCAGGGGGGGGAAGCCCAAAAAGGGGGGAAAAGAACTGGTTGTCCGCCTTACAAGGGCAGCGGAAGTCGAGGCTTTGGTTCGGTCGGGGGGGGGGAGGAGTCAGGGACCGATGGGTTCCGGGTAATGGGACTGAAGCGGGGGCGCAAGCGGTCGGGCCGCTTTTGGAGCAAGAGCTCAGAGGATGAGGGTGCGGGGCGGAGTCCGGAGGTTGTGCCGGTTCCAAAAGTCCCACGATCGAGGAAAGGGAGGGGAGGCTACAGCAACTCGGTTGGAGTCTCCCAGGCTCGGAGGGAGTTGGAGGCGGGTCCTGACGACTCCGACATGGAGTCCGTGGAGTCGGAGTCGGAGCCAACCCTCACGGAGGATGATGGGGCCGATGTTGTATTGGCGCAGTTGGCGGGTATGGGGTCCCCTATCGCGGATATGACCACCGCTCGGCTCCAGCATGCATTCGATGCTGGAGTCGGGAAAATCGACCAGGTTCTTCGAAGGTCGAATTAGGGAGGTCCGGGACGCCATGAGAGACATGGCCGAAGTTGTGCAGACCATGGCGTCCCGTAAGGAGACTGAGGAGGTTCGCCGTCTCCAGGCGGACAACAAAAGGCTGAAGAGCCAATTGTCTGCCCTTGGGGAGGAGGTGGCGGCTCTTCGAAGGGCCTTCTCCGAAAGAGAGGCGGCTCCCCGTAAGTCCGGGGCCCACAAAGTCAGGGCCCTGGACTCTAAAGTCTCCAGGGAGGAGGCAGGGAGGTTCGACATGGAGGACGTCGGCAGGGCCTCCCTAACAGTTGCGGACCTGATGGCCCACATTGGGGGGATTATAAACGCCCGCCTGGAAGGGTTGGAGGTGGATGGCCGTCTCCTCCCTGCAAGGTCCCGCAGGCCGCCACTGGCGGCGGACAGGTCCTATGCGGCCGTGGCCTGTCCACCAGCCAGGGAGGAGCAGAGGGCGGTTCCTCGCCCCGCCAGCGCCATAGTGGGCCGCCGTAGTTTGGGGACCCCAAACACGCTGGCGCCCGCGGCCAATTTGCCCAAGAAGGCAAGGCCTGTGGCGCCAAAGAGGTCGGGGGTCACCAAGACCCAAGAAAGGGCCACCGAACAGTTTGCGGGCTCTTCCAGGGATGAGCCACCAGTCGTCCTAAATGAGTGGATGATTGTGGTCAAGAAGGCACCCAAAGCCCCGGCAAAGGCCCCGGCTACGGTGGCAGCGGAGCGGCCGAAAATTCCGAGGCCTCCCAAGTCTCTCGCGGTGGTGGTGTCGCTGAAGCCGGAGGCACTGGCTGAGGGCGCCACTTACAAGGACGCCCTGGCCACCGCGAAGGCGAAGGTGTCCCTTCGGGAACTCGGCATCAGTGGGGGCAAGTTCCAATGACCGGGGCTTGCCTCATGGAGCTACCGAAGGAGACCACCGCCAGCCAGGCAGACACCTTGGCCCAGAAAATCGGTGAGGCCTTGGGGGAGTCCGCGCGAGTCACCAGACCCTCCAAAATGGCCGACTTTAGGGTCGGGGGGTTGGATGACTCCATCAGCGCGGAGGAGTTGCGCGAGGCGCTGGCGGGGAGGGCCGGGTGTCCACCCGAGAAGATAAGGGTGGGCACCATTATCGTCGGTAGAAGGGGCATGGGGTCGGTGGTGGCCTCGTGCCCGGTGGAGGCCCTCGCCAAGGTGTTAGGTTAGGTTTTTTTTTTTCTTATACCTCCAACTTAATCGGAGAATATGCTCACACGTTTATCCTTCTCATCTTTCATTTTACTCGCACATTTATACTGTCATACTTCTTCGTCTCCACTCATTCATCTCTCACTCATTCGTTCGGGTTTTGGTATTTGCCCGTTCCTAGTTTTTACCTACTTCATGTTACAGTCTAATTGGGTTTTCAGGGAAATTAATTTTGCCGAAACCTCCTCCTCTCTCCTTGTTTTACATTTTAATTTCAATTTAATGTCTTTATTCTTTACATATATTTTCTAATACAACATAAGGTTTTTCCTTTTACATTTTACTTATTCTATTTACACTGTTTATCTTAATCTATTTTGCTCTTATTTTACATACATTTTTCTTACTCATAACAATTTTCTTATTTTAAATACAATGTTTCTTATTTAAAGTACAATTTTCCTTATTCTATTGGTTTTACATATTTTTACATTTGCTTACTCTAGTGCATATGGTGCATACGGTGCATAACTTATATGTTCAACATATAGTACCATCATATTATTTGTTTGCGTTACGTTTTGTTACCTTAGCAATATTTAAGGAAAATGTGTCTGTTGTCACTTATCATTATGCTGGCTATGTTTTGACTGCTTTTCTTATGCCATCTCGGTCTCAGCGTCCGATCGTTCGCGCTCAAACTGCGGGCAGTCCGTCACCAAGTGCTTCACTGATTCATGAACACCTGGCTGGCAGATGCACGATGGGTCCTCCCTACACTTAAAGCGATGTAAGTATTGAGAGAACCCACCGTGCCCCGTCATGAGCTGGGTGTTCACACCCGTCTTTTCCACCTTGTGGATTATGCGGTAAGAATTAATTGCACTTGGGAAGAACATCTTGGTGACGGACGCCGTTTGTTCGTTCTTGTATCGTTCTTCCCATTCGGCAAGCGTCGCCTGCCGCAGGCTTCGCTTGGCGAACGAGATCGGGAATTTATCGTAGTCGTGTTTCCGTTTCGACCCTAGGGCTGCTTCCTTGGCTAACTGATCTGCCCTTTCATTACCCTCTAGTCCGACGTGGGCTCTCACCCAGAAAAGAGCAACATGCTTGGTGATTTTGGCTTGGGCTAGGTTATTTCTAATTTCGACGGCTAGGGGATGAAAGGAACCGAGATTTTGGATCGTCTGTAGGGAAGCCATTGAGTCGCTGAGGATCGCGTACGAGCTTTTATTTCCCTTTTTGATTTCGCGTGTGGCGACGCAAATCGCCAGGAGCTCGGCCTGGTAGACCGTACAGTAATTTGGAAGACTGATTTTTATTGCTTTTGTCTCGGCCTCGCCCTCCCAAAAAGAGAGTGAGGCTCCGACTCTACCCTCTATCTTACTCCCGTCAGTAAATATTTTGACGTCGTACTGCTCGTCATTGCCAGTACCGTCGCGGTCTATCAGCCCGATCTCCCAGCCTATCTGCTCAGCGGGGTGTGGGCTTTCGAGCTCAGAACTCATTCGCTCAATCTCCCTATCGGCCAGTATTTGTGGCTCTCTCCCTTTTTGGCCTCGTAAAGCAGTGCTGCTTCTCGAACTCGGAGGTCCAGAGGGAGGATTCCCGACAACACTAGGGCCGAGTTTAGGGAGACCGTGCGGTAAGCCCTACAGAGCTTTTGAGCCATTGCTCTTTGCACGGTGTTCAACTGCTTTTTGACTCCCAATTTGTTTGTTGCGGGTGCCCAAATGCTTGCCGCGTATAATATAATTGGCTCTATAGTCGCGTTGTATATTATTCGGACAACCTCAGGGTTCAGTCCCCAACCTACCTTCGCTGCCCGTGATAATTTTTATAAACGTTGATAGCTTTTCCGCAGACTGTTTTTACGTGCGTATTGAAAGTCAGCTTATCATCGATTGTGAGGCCGAGTATTTTCATTTCGCGGGTTGTGCTGATATCGCACCCGCCCATTGCCAGGCGAGGTGTGTCGTATTTAAGCCTTTTAGTGATGGTTATGGCTTGTGTCTTGTGTGGTGCAAACTTAAGTTTGTTTTCGACACCCGACACCATGACATCAGCGAGTGCGGTACTCGCACTTTGTTCTATTTCCATTGCCGTGTTTCCCTCAAAAAACAGGACAATGTCGTCCGCGAAGGCCTGAGCGTAAACGCCTTTTCTTTCGAGTTTTCTTAGGAGGGGGTCGAGTCGGAGGTTCCAAAGTATTGGGCCCGCGATTGAGCCTTGGACGCAACCCTTTTTTGTGCTCTTGGTCTGTTCCTCCCCTGCATACCTTACGCTGACTTTTCGGTCTCGCAGGTAGCTGTCGAACACCCTTCTTATTCCCACTGGACATTTCTCCTCAGCAAGTCGGACCCTAATTGCTGGCAACCATGCTCCGTCAAAGGCGCCCTCTATATCCAACGAGACCAGAGTGGCAATTTTCTTCTGATTGAGTGTGTTGTAAATTTTCTTCGTTAGGGTATAGAGGGCGTCCTCCGTGCTTCTCTGGGGCATGAAGCCGAACTGCTTTGGGCTTATCCTTGGGAGTATGTGGAATTTCAATCGCGCGACTATCATTTTCTCCTATATTTTGCCCAGCACAGGCAGGAGGCCAATTGGTCTAAATGACTTGGGGGTGGAATAGTTAGTTTTACCGGGTTTTCTAAGGATTATGACCGTTGCCTCCTTCCATATTAGGGGAAAGTGGTGGAGTTCGAGACAATTGTTAAGGATGGTCAGGAATAGGATGGTGTTTTTCCGGATAAGCTGCTGGCAGATATCGGCCGTGAAGCCATCAGCACCAGGCGCCTTTTTGAGGTTGAAAGAGTTTGTGGCGTTCTTGAGCTCCGTTAAAGTAAATGGCAACTCGCAAGGTTCATTTTGTTCATTGTCATTCATCTCTTCCGCTTTCTTTCGTATCCGGCGATGGTGTTCATTGTCGGTGCTTGTTTGGCCCTCCGGGTAGAATGTCTCTGCCAGCAACTTGACCGAGCCCTTCGCATCTAGTGATTCTCCCTCCACCTCTAGTTGTTGGTCTTCCTCCCTTTTGGTGGTGCGACTGATAACCCTATATATGCCTTCCCAGACACCTTCTCTGTCTTGTTTGCAGCAGAATTCCCTCCAGCTTTCCGTTTGGGCTTTCGAGGCTTCGTCTTCGTATCTTGTTTTAGCCTCGAGGTAGTCCTTCACGACTCCGGATTTTCGGTGAGGAGCGGCACATTGGATTCTACGCTTCTTTTTCGCTGTTTCCTTTTTTAATTGCTCAAATTTTTCCGACCACCATGGTAATTTTAAGGTTTCCGTCGACTTCTTCTTGGGAATAGCGTGTTTGCAGGCCTCAGCCATTGCGTCTCTCAGATCGGCAATGGCATTGTCTAGCTGTTCTGTGGTCACGACTCGGGCAATATCGGTTTCGGTGATGTTTTTATCCGTTAGAGATTGGCTCAGTTTCTCATGAAACTGAGTCCAATTTGCTTTTTTTGTGTTATACAGCCGAGTCGTGCGTTCAACTTTCATGCCTTTTAGCTTTCCCGATCTGACTTCGAAGAAAATCGTGTTGTGGTCGGAGCTGGTGAACGTTTCGTCGACCCTCCAGTTGTCTATCAGACTTAGTAGGTCGGGTGAGCAAGCTGTTATGTCGATGAAGCTGGTTATGTGCATGTCGCCTCTTATAGTGTCGAATGTGGGGATGTCTCGTTGTGGGGATCGTTGAGCACATTCAAACCTAGTTCATTGAGCGCGCCTGTCATCTCCTCACCTCTCGCGTCCAGTTTGCTGCCACCCCACCAGGGGCTTTTAGCATTTACATCACCTCCAATGATCCAGTATCTAGGCTCTATCGTGCGCTCTATTTTCTTGAGGTGCTCTATGTAACCCTCCATAGGCTTATCCGGTTCGAAATAGAAGGAGACCAATGTGATTTCCCAAGCGTCGGTCCTTATCCCCACCACTACGATGTTGTTTGTGGTGAGTTTTGGGTACTGCTGAATGCTTAGATTTTGGTCGAAAACCGCAATCGCAGCTTTAACTGTACCCTCTTGGGGCGCGACGTTCTGGAAGATTCTCACTCCTTTGTGGCTCCTTACTACTTTCGTTCCTCCTACGTAGGGTTCTTGCACTAGCGCTTTTGCTACTTTGCGTTTTGTTGCTTCTTGGAGTAGTTCATAGGTCGCCAGTTTCTTCCTCTGGAGGTTTGCTTGGATGATGCTGGTCTTGGTGGTGGTTTGCTTTCGGGATGTTGTTTGCTTTAGGGTGCCCTCAGCAGTGGTACGCTACGGTTGACCGTGCTATTTCTTCCCATTTTTGTCTCACTGGGCATTCGCTGCTGAATGCATTGTTGCAGTCCTTATCTATTTTGGCCCTAGTGCAGTTTCGGCAGCGGGGCGGCTCCCCAGTTATCATATCTGGGCATTCGGCTCTAAGATGCGGCCCTCCACAGTGGCTGCAGGCGTCGATCGTCTCTTTGCAGAATTTACGGCCGTGGCCGTAGCCAAGACATCGTGTACATTGTACAAGCGGTGACTGGTCGTATACTCTTACCCTTTGCAGGTCCACTCGGAGGGCTCCGGCATTGGTTGCTCTTTGCCAAATGGTGGGGGACGTGCTCAGTACGATGTGGTTCGTTAGCGGGTTTCGTGCCCTTTTTTTGTATTTAATTTCGACTCGATTTTCCTGTTCGTCGAGGGAGCCAAAGACCTCCCGATTCTGATTCCTCAAGGCCCTCAGGATTTCCTCGTCCGAGTTCACCGTAAGGACATCCTTGAGAATCAGTAGAGGGTCTCGGTTCTTGACTTCCTCGACGGCCAGGTGTCCCTTTTTTTCCAGCTTCTCCTTTATTTGGTTTCGCTCTTCCTTGGTACGGAACCCCATGATTACTTTTCTGTCCTTGGCTTTTCTAACCTTTTCTATACTTATCCAGCCGTCTTTCGCATCTACCGCTTTACGAACGTGGTTTAGCACCTCGTCACCAGTTTCATTCTCGTCTTTCGACGTAATGACCACCGAGTGTAGTGTCGGGGGTTTTCGAGCGGTAACATTTGCATATGTTTGTGCTGAAAACCCCATTTCCTGGTGGTTGGTCAAATAGACTTTGAATTCCGCTAGTTTGTCGGTGCTTTCTTTGAGCTGCCGCCCATGTTCCTGGATAAGCTCTTTGAGCTCATTCACGTCGCTGGGAGTATTTGGGTTTTCCTTAGTTGGCTGTTGTTGTTGTTGGGGGTGCTGTACCGTAGCCGATGTTTCCCTTTTTACTAGTTCGTATAGCTTGTCCAAGGCTATCGTCACTTCGGTTT
Organism: Choreutis nemorana; assembly: GCA_949316135.1. Taxonomy (NCBI): domain Eukaryota; kingdom Metazoa; phylum Arthropoda; class Insecta; order Lepidoptera; family Choreutidae; genus Choreutis; species Choreutis nemorana. Next base: position 6,659,562 of record OX438622.1, read on the forward strand.
TTATTTCCGTTTTTAGGTTATGGGACTCCCCCAGGAAGTGTTTCCCTCGCAGCAGATGCGCTTTAGCTTCCTCAAGCGAGTTGGGGTATTTTGTCTTTATTTCTGGTGGAGGTTTCTTCACAGCAAGTGTCGTCGGGGGTTTTCTAGAGGATATCACCGGGGACAGTTTCTTGTTGGTCTGTGCTTCCAGACTCTTCCTCGCATTTGTTACTATGGAGGCAGTCCGAGCGTCACTGTCAGAGGGTCCAGCCCTCCTCGTCTCTGCGCCTTTTGGTGATCCTCTTTCCTCTGCGGTGGGAGTCTTTTTGACGGGCGTTCTAATTCTAATCATCTTGAGGATGGGAAGGTTGGTTGATTGGATTTTTGGTTGGAGGTATGCGTCCAATTTTTTATTTCAAAAAAATTTATTAAGTTTGTATAAGTTGTAAAATATGTGTATATGTATATATATTTATCTTAAATTTAAAGTCCTTATATCTAATCTTTGTTTTTTCCTTTTCAGGTCGTCGAGCTACGCGTCGGTGGTTTTAGAGTCGTCAGGTGAGTGTTCAATGTATAGAGCAGAATTTTTAGTAATTTCAATCCTTGTAGAGATAACTCTACAATTTGTTTTTGTAAGGTGCTGTCAAAATAACAGTCTTATTGTCAATTTCCAGCTGTAAAAGTGCTAGGTATCTGGTTTTTAGGGTACTCTACAATTTTTAATGTGACTCTACTTTTACCTTAGAATTTTATTGTCTGGATGAGTAGTCCCGGTCGAGCTGATATTCCCCGCGAAAATCCGGTTTTGATACGACCACGGAGTCACGAGTTATTTGAGCCCGAAGTTTTTCAAAATGGCCGCCAAGATGGCCGACAGCCTGTTTCAAAGTCCGATAACTCGGCTTCCCGACGTCCTACAAAGTTGGGAGTGGGTGCTAACGGTTTCCCGTGGTGGAGCGGTCCCTCCCCAATCAAAACCTCAGATCAAAATTTTTGGACTCTACAATGGGTCGAGTTCTGTCTGAGGCGGTCCGGGGGGGTTCGCTGATGTCCCAGGTCGAAGTCCGCACTCTGTAGGTTAAAGGGTTACCGAGATATCTAGGTTTCAGAAAAACCAAGATGGCGGACAAGATGGCGGAAAAAACTTTGAAGTGCTGTAACTTCCGCAGTTCTCACCGCAGAGAGCCGAGCGAGGGGTCGGAGTACTCGCCCGGACGAGGGCTATTGATTGCCGGTGTAAAAGGCCGTGCAAAAAATAGAGTGTCAATTTCGGGAATTTTGGTCCTCGGTTGGCTTGCGATGTCTTTTTAAGGCACCTTAGCAAAAATCCCGACTCTCTACGTCGAAAAACACGGGAGCCACAGGGTGGCCCAACTTAATCTATAAAAATTAAAAAAGGCGCTGAGTGCCTGTATCTCCGCTGTCTTAAATCCTACAGAAACGTACTTGGGCTCGTCTTGAAGCTCCTTTTGAGCCCCGCAATTATAATTCGTCAAAAATAGCAAAAAAAAATTAGATTTAATTTTTTGACTTAGGGTCACGCAGCCAGAGTATTATGATAGGGTAGACCCTGTCGAATATAACAATCAAAATCCCAGCGCTGTAGGTTAATAAACGACTGAGTAATTACAGTTTAAAAATTTCCAATATGGCCGCCAAAAAAGTCGTCAAGGTAACAAAACTCTTATTTTTAGTCCGATTTGCCCCGAGTTTGGGGTCGTTGTAAAGGACTTTTTGCCCTTATTACAAATCTTTCGTCGGGATTGGATTTAAGTGTTCCCCCGATTTTTAAATCCAGAAAAATACAGAAAAAATCACGAAAATCAATTTAAAAAATACAAAAAATAAAGTAAAAATCTGAAAAAAATTTGGTAAACTAATAGATATAAATATTAATTTTTGGCATTCGAAAATTTAGAAAAAATGCAAAATTGGGGGGGGCACATGTTAAGAAAATCATTTTAAAAATCTATAACTTAAAAACTAAAAGCCAAAAAATTCTTAAAATTACAGGGTGTGTAGGTCTTGCCGTCCCTCGTCGTATGGCGTCAAAAAATTTGGGGGTCGTCGATCTTCTTATTTACTTATGATTTTTTGGAAAATTTTGAAACCTTGTAACTTCGTCGTCAGTGCTCGGATTTTGAAGTTCGATGTGTCCAGGGCCTTGTGCAAGCAAGGCGCGTCGAGCTGCATCCACAGAAAAAACGCCACACGTCTGCTTCGATGAGCTGCGACCACGCCCAAACTTGTTTTTTTTTGAGTCGAAAACTCAACCCCTGGAGCCTTGTTCACCAAAATTTGGTCAAACTTGGGGCTCGACAGAAGCTTGCTGGTAGTAAAAAAAAAATCCGGGTGGGGTATCACTTTAAATAACTCGCCGCACGCACTTTTAGTTTTAAAATATTGAAAAAATCACTTTTTTTCACCATAACTTTTGTAAAAATGGTGATGGCGAAAAACTGATTGCACAAGCGGGTGCGCGCAAAAATCCCACGTCTTTTGATGTATGGCACTTGAAAATCTGGTCAGTTTTACTAATTTTTTCAATTTTTTAAAATGCGGAGCTCTCGCAGAAATGATCCGATCTCGACCGCGGTCGGGGGGGAACTGGTTAGGTTAGGTTAGGTTTTTTTTTTTTTTCTTCTACCCCCAACTGAGTTGGAGCCTATGTTAAGCAATGCCTCTTTCATACCAGTTCTCTCTTTTGTGCTTCTCGTACTGTCATGCTACATACTTTGTCTTTCATTCATCCGTCCTCATTCTTTCTTGCGGGTGGGATTCTCGTTCCCTACTTCTATATTAACTACTTCAGATTACATTCTAGGTAGGGTTTACACAGATGAACACTTTTATTTTTAATATTTTACAGGTTAATTTTTCAACATTGACATTTACATTTATAGTTATTATGTTTACATTTTTATGTTATGCTACGGTTTAATATTAGTCATAATATTTCAGAGCATAATCTTATAATCTAGTTTTATTTCTACTTATTACTTTAATGCTAATGTTTTTACAATATTCGAGGAAAGTATTCCTTTTCTTACTAGCTATTATAAAGTTAAAATTACTACTAGTTAGTTCTTGTTCGAGGGCCATCTCACATTCCATTCTGTCCAGTTCATGGACCGGACATTCACAAATGATGTGCTCCACAGACTCGCTGACACCTGGTTCGCAGACACACGATGGGTTATCCTTGCATCTGAATCTATTCAGATACTCGGAGAAGCCACCGTGTCCAGTGAGGACCTGTACCAACACGGGCGTAAGCTCCAACCTCCTTAGGACCCGATACGCGTCTAGCACATTGGGAAAAAACTTTTTGGTTAAACCGGCTGTGTTCCCCTCCGCGTAGCGCCGGTTCCAGGGTCCCAGAAGGTTAGGTTAGGTTAGGTTAGGTTAGGTTGAGGTTTGACTTTGGTTTTGGCTTTTTGGAGGTTTCTTTTGGATGTTTTCGGTGATATTTCTTTTGACTTTGCTTTGTTTCTCGGATTTTGGATTTCTCGCTATATACTAGCACCTGGCTTTGCTTTACGGATTTGATATTTTTGCTCGTGGATTGGTAGTGTTGTTTCGCCGGTGAAGATTATTTCACCGACGATTTCTGAGTTGGGGAGGGCGTTGGAGTGGGAGATGGAGTCGGGGACGTCCCCTGATCCTGAACCCAGGGGGGGGAAGCCCAAAAATGGGGGAAGGGAACTGGTTGTCCGCCTTACAAGGGCAGCGGAAGTCGAGGCTTTGGTTCGGTCGGGGGTGGCGTTAAACGCCATCTCCAGGCTTGCCAGCATGGAGAACCGGATCCCGCCGGAGCCCCAAATGCTGGGCCCTCCTAATATCGGACGTGACAGGCAGGCCGACGTCGCGGCCCCTGATGTGTCAGTAATGACTTCCCAGGGCAGCCAAGAGCGGTCTGCCAGGAAGAAGAGTGTGACCGCGGGCACTTCTGCCCCAACCGCCACTCCCCGAAAGGGGAAGAGGAAGGAGAAGAAGAGCCTCGCGGCCAGAGAAGCGACAGCGGCAAGAGCTCCCGTTTCGCTCCACACCGCCCCTGTGGGGGAGACGTGGAGCGAAGTGGTGAAGCGAAAGTCGAAGAAACCGAAGGCGACGGAAAAGACAACCAAGTCTGCTCCAAAAAAGAAGACGTTCCGGCTTCGGCCACCCCGTTCTGAGGTTGTATGTCTCGATTTACAGCCAGGTGCTCTAGAGCGGGGAGTACAGCACCGCGACATAATCGCTGAGGCCAAGAAGCACCTTCGTCTTGAAGACGTTGAAGCTCTTGGCATCAAAGGCGTGCGTTTCCGTGGTGGTGCGAGTGGTGCGAGGTTGCTGGAGGTCTCGGGGGAAGGTGCGCCCGAGAAGGCAAACTCCCTGGCTGCGAAGCTAAGGGAGGTCTTGGACGCTACCAACTTCCGGGTCCATCGGCCAACGAAGAGGGTGGATCTGCGGGTGAAGGGGCTGGACGATTCTGTCACCCCAGAAGAAGTGGCGGCAGCTCTGGCGAGAGACGGAGGTTGTGATGTGGCGGCGATTAAGACGGGTAGGGTTACCAAATGGGTACCTATGGGTAGCCTGTCCCGTGGCCGCCGCCAAGAAGGTGGTGGGCGTTGGTCGGCTCCGGGTGGGCTGGGTTATTGCACGAGTTATCGTGCTGGAGCCCAGGCCACTCAGGTGCTTCAAGTGCCTTGAGGCCGGCCACGTCAGTGCGCAATGTAGTGGCGGTGTTGACCGCAACGGAACTTGCTTTCGTTGCGGCCAACATGGTCACAATGCCCGTGACTGCGTAGCCGCTGATCCTGTCTGCGCCCTGTGTAAGGCAGCGGGAAAACCGGCAGCACACGCGTTGGGTGGCAGGAGTTGCCCAAACAAGGGCAAACGTAAGAAGGGGGCCAAAAGGTCCCAGAGAGAGGGCGAACCGACTGCTCCTCAACCTCCGTCGCAAACCGACGGGGGAAGCAGATCGGGCAGCACTGCAGGCCGAGACCTGCCCAGGCCCAGGAGGGCAGTAGCTGGTGCTGAGGCGCCGCGGCCACCGCCCAACCCTGGAGAGGGCCCGGAGGCGATGGATACGGGGGTATCCGTCGTCCCGTAAAGGGGCCCTCGAGTGGATGACGTGCCTTGTGATCGGGTGCGTCACCAAGAGTGGACGGAGAGCAACACAGCCTCCGTGAGTTGAGTCTGAGTAAGACACCGCGGCGGGGGATGTGGAGAGAGCTAACGCGTGCCCACTTGTCCCCTGCCAAAACGCGGCGATGTAGATCACCGTGGGGTTTTAGTCGGTAGGCAGGGCTTTTCCCTGAGTCCGACATACTCCTTCGTCTCCCCCCGGAGCGAAGGAGATGCATGAGCATTTCCCCACGTACAAAAAAAAAAAAAAAAAGGTTAGGTTCCCCCCTGAAGTGCTGTCACCTTGTCGAGGTGGGGGGGCTTGAAGGTCCCAATGATCCTCCAGGGCTGTGCCGGCAGGGCTACCCATACCGGATTGGCTTGGAGGTGAGGGACTGGACTAAGAGCAGCACGACGTGGTGAGGAGGAGACCTCGGTAAAAAACCGGAGGAGACAACCTCATTAAAAAACAAGGGTGCGCCGCGTGTAGGCGTGCCCGCCGAGGAGGATACCTCACAAAAAAACCTGAGGAGACAACCTCACTAAAAAACCAGGGTGCGCCGCGTGAAGGCGTGCCCGCCGAGGAGGAGACCTCTTTAAAAAACCTGAGGAGACAACCTCACTAAAAAACAGGGGTGCGCTTGCGCGCCCGAGTGGAGCTCCGATGGCTTCGGCTGTGGTCGAGCGTGGCTTGCGTGGTAGTGATGGCGGTTCGCTGCCTGAACCCGTGAGTGTCTGGGGGGTTCGAGTCCCCCCATCATACGACGAGGAAGTCCCGAAAGGGCGACCGTGGGTGGTGCCTGCGGTAGTAACCTAACGGGATCCCGCTGGGTGCCACCACTAAGCGGTGACGCGGAAACGCCGGAGTGGTTTTAGTGGGTATGCCAGTGACCGTGGGTCGGTCCGATGGAGAGCCCCACATACCCCCTGGTTCCACCGGGGGGATGCATAAGGTCGCATTTCCACTTCGTCAACAAAAAAAAAAAAAAAAAAAAGGTTAGGTCCCCCTGAGCCACCAGTCGTACTAAACGAATGGACGACGGTGGTCAAGAAGGCCCGCAAAGCCCCAGCAAAGGCCCCGGCTAAGGTGGTCGCACAGCGGCCAAAGATTCTGAGGCCTCCCAAGACCCTCGCGGTGGTGGTGTCCCTGAAGCCGGAGGCGTTGGCTGAGGGGGCCACGTACAAGGATGCCCTGGCCACCGCGAAGGCGAAGGTGTCCCTTCGGGAGCTCGGCATCGGTGCGGGCAGGTTCCGTCGCACCATGACCGGGGCTTGCCTTATGGAGCTCCCGAAGGAGACCACCGCCAGCCAAGCGGACACCTTGGCCCAAAAGATCGGGGAGGCCTTGGGGGAGTCCGTGCGAGTCACCCGACCCTCCAAAATGGCCGACTTTAGGGTCGGGGGGTTGGATGACTCCATCAGCGCGGAGGAGTTGCGCGAGGCGCTGGCGGGGAGGGCCGGGTGTCCACCCGAAAAGATTCGGGTGGGCACCATTATCGCCGGTAGCAGGGGCATGGGGTCGGTGATAGCCTCGTGCCCGGTGGAGGCCCTCGCCAAGGTGTTGGACGGGGGTCGGCTGGAGGTAGGGTGGAGTTCGGTGGCCATCCAGGCGCTGGAGCAGCGGTCGGTGCGCTGCCATAAGTGCCTGGACAAGGGGCACACCGCTCTGCTCTGCCCGTCAGTCAAGGACAGGAGCCGCCTATGCTACCGGTGCGGCCAGGAGGGGCACATGGCGGCAGCCTGCAGGGAGGCCTTTAGGTGCGCCCTCTGCACTGACAGGGGCCTGCCTGCAGGGCATAGGATGGGGGGGCCTCAGTGCAATCCCCCCCAGTAAAGGGCCGCAACCCTATGGCCGCGCGAGCGTCCGCCACCAAGGCCACCCCGGGAGCTTCGCCAATGGACACCAGCAATGCCCATTAGGTCCATTGGCGAAATTATCCAGGCGAATTTCAACCACTCCGCCGGGTCACAAGACCTGTTGATTCAGTCAATGGCGGAGTGGGGGGTGGACCTGGCTCTGGTTTCGGAGCCGTACTGCATCCCGTCATCCCCTAGGTGGTATGGGGATACGGACGGGATTGCAGCGGTGGTGGGCGTGGGCACGAGTGCCGCTCCCCCCCTCTCTCTGAGGGAGAGAGGGCCGGGGTATGTGGCCGTGCAGTGGGGCCGAATGGTGGTGGTGGCCGCCTATTTCTCGCCCAACCGCAGCAGAGCCGAGTTCGAGAGGTTCTTGGCTGCGGTTGAGGGAGTGGTTCGGCGGGCGACCCCACTCCCGGTGTTGGTGGGGGGGGACCTCAATGCCAAGCACACGGCTTGGGGGTCCCCTCACAACAACGTGATGGGTGAGGATCTGGTGGACTGGGTCTACTCCTTGGACCTCCAGATCCTCAACAGGGGTTCGGTCCCCACGTGTGTGAGGTGGCAGGGTGAGTCGGTTGTGGACGTCTCCTTTGCCACCTCGTCACTCGCCGCCCGGGTCCGGGACTGGCGGGTGATGCAGGGCACGGAGACCCTATCGGACCACCGGTATGTCCGATACGCGGTCTCTGTGGCGGGTCCGGGGGCCCCAGTTCACCTGGGCCCCGAAGCGAGTGCTCCCTCATCTTTTCCAAGGTGGGCACTCGCAAAGCTCCGACGGGAGGTGGCCGAGGAGGCGGCCATCTTCCGCTCTTGGTCGGAGCCACCGGCGGAGCTGGAGGGGGACGCCGACGGCATGGCGGCACTCTTCGCGGACGACCTGGAAGTCGTCTGCAACGCCGCCATGCCTCAATCTCGCGGTCGTCCAAGTCGGCGGGAGGTGTATTGGTGGTCGCAGGAGATCTCCGGCCTGAGGGCTACCACTCTCGCCGCCCGGCGCGCCTACTTGCGGTGTAGACGTAGGCGCGCCCAGAGGGACCCTGACGTGGAGGCCGAGCTCCGCCGGGTCTTCAGGGAGGCCCAGAAGCTCCTGCGATGTGCCATCAGCAGGAGCAAGGGGGAGGCGGCGGAGAGGTTCCTAGCTCTCCTCGACGCCGACCCCTGGGGGAGGCCGTTCAGGGTCGTGCGGGGCAAGTTTCTTGAGGCTGCCCCGCCGACATCCTGCATGGAGCCGGGCCTCCTGCGAGGTGTCCTGGTGTCTCTTTTTCCAGACCCAGGACACTTCGTACCTCCCAGATCGGCCCTTCCCAGGGTGGCCACCCCGGAGGTGTGGACCGAGGGGCCTCCGGTCACGGATGCGGAGTTTGATCGTGGAAGAGATCGGCTCCGCTCCAAAAGGAAGGCCCCGGGACCGTACGGGGTCCCCTCAAAGGTGGCTGCCCTGGCGTTGGGGCCATTGGAGGAGCGGTTCCGCGCGGTGCTTAACACCTGCATCGCGACGGGCCGCTTCCCCAAGAGATGGAGAGTCGGGAAGCTTTGCCTCCTCCGCAAAAGCGGCCGCTCTCCCGACTCCCCATCGGGGTATCGACCGGTGGTGCTGTTGGATGAGGCCGGGAAGTTCTTCGAGAAGATCATAGCTTCCCGAATCCTGCAGCACCTCGAAAGCCAGGGGCCGGACCTGGCCGAGGTCCAGTTCGGCTTTCGGACCGGTCGGTCCACGGTGGACGCGGTGGCTGGCCTCAAGAGGTGGACTGAGGCGGCCACAGCACGAGGGGAGGCTGTTATCGCGGTGTCGCTGGACATCGCTAACGCTTTTAACAGCCTTCCCCATGAGTGCATAGAGGCGGCACTCGAATTTCACGGAGTGCCCCTCTACCTCCGAGCCTTAGTGGAGGACTACCTTCGCGAGAGGGTGGTCCTTTACGAGGATGGCCGGGGGCGCGTCCAGTCGTGGTCGATGGCGGCAGGTGTACCCCAGGGGTCCGTGTTGGGACCCCTACTATGGAACTTGGGGTACAACTGGGTTCTGCGGGGCGAGCTCTTGCCGCGGACGGAGGTCGTCTGTTTCGCGGACGACACTCTATTTCGTTCCTTCGCAGACAAACTGGGCCGGGGATCTGAATGATCTGGTGGTAGTCGCCGCGGGTGCGCACTCGGATTTCCCTTTCTTGGTATTGGAGAAAGGGTCGGGCTATGTGGTGGTCGGGTGGGGAGAGTATGCGGTTATTGCCACATACTTCTCTCCGAATCGAACTCTGGCCGATTTTGAGGCATTTCTGGATGCAGTTAGAGGGGCGGTGGGTCGTCTAACGCAGAGGGAGGTCATTGTGCTCGGGGACCTAAACGCCAAGGCTCAGGAGTGGGGAAACCCCTCCACTGATGCCCGAGGTCATGCAGTCAGAATCTGGGCACTGCAGTGCGATCTTGTTCTCGTCAACAGAGGTGCAGTTCAAACTTGCGTGCGTCAGCAGGGGGGGTCTGTGGTGGACGTTACGTTCGCCACTCCTGCTGTGGCTCGCAAGATCGTAAACTGGAGAGTTATGGAGACGGTCGAGACTCTATCGGACCATTTATTTGTTAGGTTTGAAATCTCCTCCCTCTCGAGATGTGCGTACAGGGGCCCTAGCCGATTCACACGTTGGGCCATCACAAGGTTTAACTCGGAACTGGCCAAGGAGGCTGCCATAGTCCAGAACTGGACCTCCCCCTCAAGCGCTGGAGTTAGTGTGGATGAAATGGCTGGGCGTATTTGTAACTCCCTTAGGGAGGTGTGCGATGCGTCCATGCCTAGGGTCAGCGGTCGTACGGAGCGCCATCAGGTGTACTGGTGGTCTCAGGAGATTGCTGATCTTCGTACGGCGTCTAACGCTGCGCAGCGGGCCTACTTGCGCTGTCGTAGGCGTAATGGAAGGGATGGTGAAGAGACAGAGGCTCTCCTAAGGAGAGCCTTCCGGAGGGCGAAAGATAAGCTCCAACTGGCAATTAGTCGTGCGAAGGCTAGAGCTAGAGAGGAACTTCTGTCGGAGCTAGACCGGGACCCCTGGGGCCGCACGTACAGGGTGGCGCGCCGTAAGATCTGCACCCAGGGTCCGGTCACGGATAAGCTGCCGGGGGCTCTCTTTGGGAGAGTAATGGAGGCTCTGTTTCCGGCTGCTCGGGCTCACAGTCCTCCGAGAATGAGGCCGACCTCGGCCGTTGGAACGCAGGTGGGAGAGGAAGTACCCCAAGTCACTGAAGACGAGTTGCTGGTGGCCCTGGGAAGACTCCGGGGTCGGAAGAGGGCGCCTGGTCCGGATGGGGTTCCGGGTCGGGTACTCTTGATTGCAGCGGAGTTTCTTGGGGACAGGCTTCGGGAACTGTTCAACGCGTGTATTCGCGAGGGACAGTTTCCGAAGCCCTGGAAGGAGGGACGGGTATGCTTGCTACCTAAAGTGGGTCGCCCACCGGAGGATCCTTCAGCTTATAGGCCAATCGTCTTGCTGGATGAGGTGGGTAAGGTATTCGAGAGGATACTTGCTGCTCGCCTTATCCAGCATCTCGAGGGGGTGGGCCCAAATTTATCAGATGCGCAGTATGGATTCAGGGTGGGTCGCTCGACCCTTGACGCCCTTACCCAGCTAAGAGGGCTGGCCGTGGAGGCTGTTAATGGGGGGGAGGTTGTGCTGGCTATATCTTTGGACGTAGCCAATGCATTTAACTCCCTTCCTTTCGAGACGTTGAGAGAGGCGCTCCGTTATCACGGAATGCCCCTCTACCTGCAGGCGGTGGTGGCAGCATACCTTGAAGACCGGGAGGTCTTGTGGGAAGGAGGGAGCGGGACACTTACCAGGCGTCTTGTCTGCTGCGGTGTTCCACAGGGTTCGGTCCTTGGACCAATCCTGTGGAATATCGGGTTTGACTGGCTTCTCCGGCAGTCGGTTCTCCCTGGGATGAAGGTCATCTGTTATGCTGATGACACTCTTGTCACTGTCCGAGGGAAGACGTACGAGGAGGCAGCGATGAAGGCCACGGTTGGTGCAGGGTTGACGGTGGACGATCGTTCTCTCGAGGAATCTATGTCCGATTTCTTCTGCGATTAGGGTTTATTTCTATCCTTCTAGGCTATAGTAACTGCTTTAAAGCGTTCCTACTTATTTCTATTGATAATTCTTAAATTTTTTCCTATATTAAGTTTCACCTAAAATACATCTAAAATTCATTCTAACTTCAAAATTCATCATTTAATACTGTTCGATTCTCGGTTATTTAGGCTTATATTCTGCGCGGTGGTGCTAGCCACCTGTCCACGCTAAAATTCTCTGAAAATCTTCTGTAGTTTTCTTAATTTCTTACTAAAACTAATTTTTAATTTACTAATTACTTACCTTAAAACACCTATAACTTTTCCTAGCTTCATCCGATCTCCATAATTCTTCTTGATTCGTTGTCAGAGTGTGCGTTTCCATCGAACTGCATACCCAGATCAGCGGATTTGCGAAATTTTTTTTTCAAAAAGTGCATTTTGTATGGGGGAAAGTTTACCTAACCCCTGTCAAAATCGCATTTTTCATCGTTCTCTCGAGGAATCTATGTCCGATTTCTTCTGCGATTAGGGTTTATTTCTATCCTTCTAGGCTATAGTAACTGCTTTAAAGCGTTCCTACTTATTTCTATTGATAATTCTTAAATTTTTTCCTATATTAAGTTTCACCTAAAATACATCTAAAATTCATTCTAACTTCAAAATTCATCATTTAATACTGTTCGATTCTCGGTTATTTAGGCTTATATTCTGCGCGGTGGTGCTAGCCACCTGTCCACGCTAAAATTCTCTGAAAATCTTCTGTAGTTTTCTTAATTTCTTACTAAAACTAATTTTTAATTTACTAATTACTTACCTCAAAACACCTATAACTTTTCCTAGCTTCATCCGATCTCCATAATTCTTCTTGATTCGTTGTCAGAGTGTGTGTTCCCATCGAACTGCATACCCAGATCAGCGGATTTGCGGAATTTTTGACCACCCACCCTCCCGTAGGGTTTTACATTTATTTATATAGGAAAGGGAGTAAAGAGGGAAAGTATAGAGTCCAAAATTTTTATCACGAATAATAATTAAGAAAATTTTCCTCGTCCGATATATACCCTTGGAGGTACATTTTACTATTTCGTTCAAGGGGCATGGCACTGCCCTAGTCCCTTACCTTACCTCACTTTATCAGCAAGGATGAACCTCAGGCAGCGGGATGCCGCGGGGAGGTTCATCAGGGACTCCGTACCGGAGAAGGACCTGAGAGAACTGGGAGACGCAGTGGTGGATGAGGAGTCGGAAACGGAGGACTTCCTTGAGGCGGAACAGTCCCCGGACAGGACGGTAGTGGCGGCAACTGCAACCGCCAAAGTGGCTTATGTCTCTCTAGAGAGATTGCCTATGGCCTCTGCGACATCTCCTGAGATGACCCCGAGGAGGCCTGTGCTAAGGCCTGGAGCCTACGTTGGCCTGGCCAAGGCCAAAGCCGATCTCGTTGTTGCGGCTGAGGTGGAGGCTGGAGCCAAGGCTGCGGTTCGCGGTGCGGATAGCGTGGATTCCGCGCTGGAGGGGGGGGAGGAGTCGGGGACCGATGGGTCCCTGGTAATGGAGGTTGGCAGGGGGCGCAAGCGGGCGAGCCGCTTCTGGGCGAAGAGCTCAGAGAATGAGGGGACGAAGCGAAGTCCGGAGGTGGTACCAGCTCCGAAGGCGCCCCGATCCAAAAAGGGTAGGGGAGGCTACAACCACTCGGTTGGAGTCTCCCAGGCTCGCAGAGAGCTGGAGGCGGACCTGGACGACTCCGACATTGAGTTCATGGAGTCGGACTCGGAGCCCACCCTCACGGAGGATGACGGGGCCAACGCGGGGTTGACGAAGTCGACAGGTAAGGGGTCCCCTATCGGAAATATGACCTCCGCTCGGCTCCAGCATGCATTTGATGCTGGGGTCGAGCAAATCAATCAGGTTCTTCGGAAATCGAAGAACCTGAAAGGGACCAGCGTTAGGGAGGTCCGGGACGCCATGAGAGACATGGCTGAAGTGGTGCAGGCCATGGCGTCCCGAAAGGAGACGGAGGAGGTTCGCCGTCTCCAGGCAGACAACAAACGGCTGAAGGGTCAGTTGTCTGCCCTTGGGGAGGAGGTGGCGGCTCTGCGTAGGGCCTTCTCCGTTAGGGAAGCGGCTCCCCGTAAGTCCGGGGCCCACAAAGCTAGGGTCCTGGATTCAGAAGATCGTGGGGAGTTGACAGCGGGGGTGGAGCCGCTCGATAAGGAGGAGGTCGGCAGGGCCTCCTTAACAGTCGCGGATTTTGGGCGGGCGATGGTCCAACTCCAGAAGGACCTGATGGCCCACATTGGAGGGGTCATCAATGCCCGCCTGGAAGGGTTGGAGGCGGACGGCCGCCTTCTCCCCGCTAAGTCCCGGAGGCCGCCACTGGCGGTGGACAGGTCCTATGCGGCCGTGGCCTGTCCACCGGTCAGGGAGGAGCAGAGGGCAGTCCCTCGCCCCGCCAGTCCCATAGTGGGCCGCCGTGGTTCTGAGGCCCCAACCACGCTGGCGCCTGCGGCCAATTTGCCCAAGAGGGCAAGGCAAGTGGCGCCTAAGAAGTCGGGGGCTACCAAGGCCCAAGAAAGGGCCATGGAGCAGTTTGCGGGCCCTTCCAGAGATGAGCCACCAGTCGTCCTAAACGAATGGACGACGGTGGTCAAGAAGGCCCGCAAGGCCCCTGCAAAGGTCCCGGCAAAGGAGGCCGCAGAGCGGCCAAAGATTCCGAGGCCTCCCAAGACCCTCGCGGTGGTGGTGTCCCTGAAGCCGGAGGCGTTGGCTGAGGGGGCCACGTACAAGGATGCCCTGGCCACCGCGAAGGCGAAGGTGTCCCTTCGGGAGCTCGGCATCGGTGCGGGCAGGTTCCGTCGCACCATGACCGGGGCTTGCCTTATGGAGCTCCCGAAGGAGACCACCGCCAGCCAAGCGGACACCTTGGCCCAAAAGATCGGGGAGCTTCCACGCTATAGTGGAAGCTGTGAGGCCTGTACTAAAGGAGTGGGTAGAGCGAAAGCACGGCACTTTCCACCTCGCGCAGGTACTCTCGGGGCATGGCTGTTTCGGTAGATACCTGTGCAAAGTGGCTGGGAGGGAACCCACAACGGAATGCCACCAATGCGGAGCAGAAATTGATACGGCACACCATACTCTCGCTGAATGTCCGACATGGGCAGTCCTACGAGGAGGTCTTGTTGCGGCTGTAGGGGCAGATCTCTCGCTGCCAAACGTTGTGAAGGCAATGGTTGGCAGTGAGGAATCGTGGAATGCGGTCGTCGCCTTCTGTGAGGCGGTGATGAAGGCAAAGGAGGATGCTGAGCGCGCGAGAGAGGAGGACTCCACGTCCGCCCCTATGCGCCACAGGAGGGCTGGGCGGAGGCGACAAGCCCATAATCGCTTGCCCTAGGGCGGACCTCTGAGTAACCGATATGGGGTTATCGGTTGCTTAGAGTAAGGTTCTGTGCACTGTGTTCTGTGCGCAAACCTGTGGAGGACCAGGGATAGTTATCCCAGGAGGGTCCGAAAGGGCAACTTCACGTACCATTTTGGTGAGAGCGAAAGCGTTCCCGAAAAGTGCGAGAAGGAGAAGGAACACCACGGGGTTTTTAGTGGGTAGGCGCGGAAACGTGAGTCCCACATACCCCCTCACCTACCCCAGGGTGAGGGAAGTCCATGAGGATTTTCCCCGTGTTAAAAAAAAAAAAAAAAAAAAAGGTTCCCCCCCAAGTGCTGTCACCTTGTCGAGGTGGGGGGGCTTGCGCGTCCCTTTGATCCCCCGAGGCTATGCCGGCAGGGTCACCCATACCGGAAGGCTCGGGGAGGAGGGGCCAGACTAAGAACAGCACACCCCGGCGGGGCTTTTCATGGGCCTGGCAGGCGGGAATGGGCACGTCCACGTTTGGGCGTGCTGACCGGGGAGCTCACCCCGGAAAAAAGAGACGGAAGCTGTAGAGCAGCGAGGGTTTTATTTCATGGAAAAGTCCCATCAGAAAATAAGTCCCTGGGCGGGTCCCAGCGATGGGGAATCCCGCGCTTCCACCCCACAGGTGGAAGGCAGCCTTATGTACTACGGGGGAGGCAATGATGGACTCGGAGGCCGGCAAGATGCCGGTCGACGTGAGCAACAACCTGGCACTCCTATGGACAAAGACTTTGCGCGTAAATATGGACTTGATGACTCGGCGGTGGTGGTTGTCTCCCAGAAGGAGAGGTCTGCCGCTGAACGACATGGCGTGATTATGGCAAACATGGCTAGGGAGAGGGAGATCGATGAAGAGCTGGACAGACAGTTCCGTGAGGAACTGGAATCCATCGGACTCGGTCTCGATGATTCGTACTGCTCGGACGCCAGCCTGGCGTCGGATGTGTCGCGACGTTCTCGCGCTCCCGCAAGCGCCAGGACTGGCGCCCGAGTAGGGAAGAGGAGTAGACGAAACTCGTCCGAGGAGTCGGACGAGGATGTGATGGGCCCGCCTAAAAAGGTGGCTCCCAAAGTGAAGGGTCGAGGCCGCCCGCCCACTACTGGGCAGTATGTTGGGCTGGCTAGAGCTAAGGCTGAGTTGAACGCTGCCAAGGAGAAGGCGTTGCGGCTCGAAGTCGAGGAGGAGATGGTACGGAGAGGGGAACAGGTAAAGGAGGCCATTGGCAACTTTTGCATGGCATACCCTGACCCAACACCGGATGATGCTCCGCAGACGGCGGGGCAACTAGAAAAGATGGTCCAGGACTCAGTGGCCATCATTGAAAAGGTGGCCACAAAGTCTATGAACCTGAAAGGAGGTTTCGTTAAGTCCTTGAAGGACGCTGCGTTTACCATCTCGGTAGCAGTGTCTCAACTCAAGGCCCAAATCATGTCTGAGGAGGTGGCAAAGCTGGAGGCCTCAAATGCAAAGCTCACTGGCCAGGTGGCAGAGCTGCGCAGGGAGGTCTTCGAACTTCGAAGGCAACCCGTTGCCCCGGCTGAGCCACAACTCAATGTAAAGGAGTTGCTAGAGGAAGTCTCGCGCTCTAACATTACTCATACCGGATTGGCTTGGAGGGGAGGGGCTGGACCAAGAACAGCACAGCTTCGGCGGGGCCCTTCATGGGCCTGTCAGGCGAGGTGGGCGCGCCTAACCGGGAGGTTCAGGGCGCGCTGACGGGAGAGCGCACTCCCGAAAAAAGCGACGACGATGAGGTGACATCGGAGAGATTCAAAAATGAAAAGGTCGCTTATGAAAATAAGTCCCCAGGCGGGTCCCAGCGATGGGGAATCCCGCCCATCCACTCCGGTGGATGGTAGCTCCGAGTACTATGGGGGGAGCAGTAACGACCTCGGAGGCCGGGTAAGTACACCCGGTCGACGTGAACAACGACATGGCTCGAAAACTGACACTGACAACGCGCGTGGACTTGGTTCTGATGACTTTCCGGTGGTGGTCGTCTCCCAGAAGGAGAGGGCTGCCGCCGAACGACATGGCGTACTTATGGCTAATATGGCTAGGGAGAGAGAAATAGACGAGGAGTTGGACAGACAGTTCCGTGAGGAACTCGAATCCCTCGGACTCGGTCTAGATGACTCTTACTGCTCGGACGCCAGCCTGGCGTCGGATGTTTCGCGGCGTTCTCGCGCGTCCACAAGCGCCGGGACTGGCGCCCGGGTAGAAAAGAGGGGTCGTAGAAACTCGTCCGAGGAGTCGGATGAGGGATCAATGGGCCCGCCCAAAAAGGTGGCACCCAAAGCTAAGGGCCGAGGCCGCCCGCCCACGACCGGGCAGTATGTAGGGCTGGCCAAGGCACAGGCGGAATTAAACGCCGAAAGGGAGCGTGCGATGCGGCTGGAAGCCGAAGAGGAGGTCGTAAAGAGAGGAGAAACTGTTAAGGTGGCCATAGATAAGTTCTGTATGGCCCACCCTGACCCCACACCTAGTGATGCCCCGCAGACGGCGGGTCATCTAGAGAAAATAGTGATGGACTCGCTGGATGTCATCAAGATGGTGGCCACTAAGTCCAGCAACCTTAAAGGAGGATTCGTGAAGTCCTTGAAGGACGCTGCATTCACCATTTCTGTTGCAGTGTCCCAACTCAAGGCTCGCACTATTTCCGAGGAGGTGGCTAAGCTGGAGGCCGCAAATACGCAGCTCACCGGCCAGGTGGCAGAGTTGCGCAGGGAGGTCGCCGAACTTCGGCGGCAGCCCGTTGCCCCGGCTGTGCCACAGCCAGACATAAAGGAGTTGCTAGAGGAGGTCTCGCGCTCCAACATTGCGCAGTTTAGCGCGATGTTGGAGACGAGGCTGGCTAGCTTGGAGGACCGGCTCCCACCGGAACCCCGAATGCGCCCCCCTCTGGCAGCGCCTATCATCGGACGTGACAGGCAAGTCGACGTTGCGGCCCCTGATGTGTTGTTCGCAACTTCCCAGGGTAGCCAAAAGCGGCCTGCCAGGAAGGAGACCGCTGCGAGTACCTCTGCCTTAACTTCTAAACCCCGTAAGGGAAAGAAGAAGGGAAAGAGCCTCGCGGCGCATGAGGCGGCAACGGCGAGAGCTTCCAGCCCGCCCCGCACAACCCCAGCCGGGGTTACGTGGAGCGAAGTTGTAAAGGGCAAGCCAAAGCGAGCGAAGACGGCGGAGAAGGCGACCAAACCAACTACGCCCAAGAAGAAGAGTGTCCGGCTTCGGCCACCCCGCTCTGCGGTTGTATGTCTCGACTTGCAACCTGGAGCCCAAGAGCGGGGGATACAGCGAAGGGACATCATCACCCAGGCAAAAAGCCATGTCAGCCTTGCAGATGTCGAGGCCCTTGGCATTGTCGGCATGCGTGTCCGGACTGGCGCGAGTGGTGCTAAGCTGCTGGAAGTCTCGGGGGAAGGTGCATCCGAGAAGGCGGACTCCCTGGCTGCGAAGCTAAGGGAGGTCTTGGACGCTACCAACTTCCGGGTCCTTCGACCAGTGAAGCGAGCAGAGTTAAGAGTAAAGGGGTTGGACGACTCCATCACCCCGGATGAAGTGGTGGCAGCGCTCGCGAAAGAGGGTGGCTGCGATTCGGCGTCGATCAGAGCGGGGAAGTTGTCCAAATGGGGTACCCTTTGGGTTGCTTGTCCTGTGGCTGCGGCCAAGAAAGTGGTAAGCGTGGGCCGGCTCCGGGTGGGATGGCTTCTCGCGCGAGTCATCGTGCTAGAACCTAGACCAATCAGGTGCCTGAGGTGCCTCGAGGCCGGTCATGTCAGCGCACAATGTAGTGGCGGCGTTGACCGTAATGGAACCTGCTTCCGTTGCGGCCAACATGGTCACATGGCTAGAGACTGCGAAGCCGCCGAACCCGTCTGCGCACTGTGTAAGGCAGAGGGACGGCCAGCGGCACACGCGTTGGGCGGAAGAGGTTGTCCAGCAAATGGCAAGCAGAAGATGGGGGCCAGGAGAACCTTAAGAGCCGGAGCACCATCTGCTCCTCAACAACCGTCATCAATCGGCGGAAGCAGCAGATTGGGTAGCACAGCAGGCCGAGACCTGCCCAGGCCTAGGAGGGCAGCTGCTGGTGCCGAGCGGCCGCGGCCACCGCCCAACCCTGGAGAGGGCCCGGAGTCGATGGATACGGGGGTATCCGTCGTCCCGTAAAGGGGCCCTCGAGTGGATGACGTGCCTTGTGATCGGGTGCGTCACCAAGAGTGGACGGAGAGCAACACAGCCTCCGTGAGTTGCAGTCGCAGTTCGAAGGAGGAAACAAAAGGGAAAGGGAAAGGTAAGGGGAAAGGCAAGGGAACTAAGGCACTCGATGCCCCTTCAAGCCAGGTTGCCAGCACATCTGCGGCATCCAATCCTGCGCCTGCCCCCAAACCATCAGGAAACGAATGGACCCCAGTTGTAGGAGGTCGTAAGGCAAGACGCAAGGCGAAAGGCAGGGCGGCGGCTAAGCCGCAGCAAAACTCCCAGGGCAAACCTGGCAAAAAGCAGGTGAAGAAAAAGCGTAAGCCCAAGTTGAAGGCTCCACGCTCGCCGGCAGTGGTCATTATGCTGCAGCCGGAGGCACAAGAGCGAGGGCTTACTTATGCCAACATCCTCCTCAAGGCACAGGAGTCTGTTAATCCCACTGAACTAGGGATCGAGGGAGTAAGATTTAGAGAGGGGATCACGGGTTCTCGCATCCTTAATCTTCCGACCACGGCCACGGAGGAGCAAGCTGACCAACTGGCTTGTCAAATCAGAGACGCCTTAGGCGATGCGGCCAGAGTCTCCAGGCCTGTGAAGTGCGTTGACCTGCGTCTGTTTAACCTGGATGACACCGTCACTCCAGAGCAGGTCCTTGCACAGGTGGCAAAGGTGGGCTCATGCTCGCCTGAGCATGTTAGGGTAGGGCAGATGCGTCGTGGCGTTGGTGGAATGTACACAATATATGTGTCATGCCCTGTGGCTGCGGCCAAAGTTTTGCTGAATCAGGGACGTATCTGCGTCGGTTGGAGCATTGCCCGCATTGAGGCTCTGGAGGCACTGCCGCTTAGATGTTACCGATGTCTCGAAAGGGGGCACACCAAAGCCCGATGCACGGCCATGATAGACCGCAGCGATATCTGCTATCGCTGTGGTAAAGCAGGCCATATAGCGGCATCGTGCTCCTCGGCACCAAACTGCCCGATGTGCGCGGAGGCGAAGGCGAAAAAGACCAGCGACCGAGACACCGGCCGGCGGTTCTCAAAGAGGCACACAGCAGATGCCTCAAGTAGATGTGATGGACACCAACAATGTCTAGTTCGCCGAACTACCATCTTCTCCAGGCGAACTTAAACCACTCTGCTGGCGCACAGGACTTATTCGTGCAGTCAATGGCGGAGTGGTCCATTGGCGTTGCGGTAGCTGCCGAGCCATACTTTATTCCCAACCGTTACAACTGGTTAGCGGCGTTGGATAGGTCAGTGGTGATTGTAGGTGGGTCGGATTACGCTTCCCCACCGCTTTCGTTTATCGAAAGTGGTGCCGGATTTGTAGTTGGCAAGTGGGGGGAAATGGTGCTTATAGGGGTCTATTTCTCTCCTAACAAAACATTGGCAGAGTTTGAAGTCTTCCTGGATCTTTTGGGTGCTGCGGTGAATCGTGCGGCCCCATTACCAGTGGTCGTTCTGGGAGACTTTAATGCGAAGTCAATCGCCTGGGGTTCCCCCGTTGCAGACCAGCGAGGCGACGCGGTTGAAGAGTGGGCCATTTCATCTGGCCTATCTCTGCTCAACCAGGGGAGGGTTAATACCTGTGTCCGGCTGCAGGGCGGATCTATCGTAGATCTGTCCTTTGCTTCACCTTCAGTCGCTCAACGTGTCGTGGGATGGAGGGTCCTGGAGGGGGTGGAGACTCTTTCGGACCACCGTTACATCCGGTTTGATGTCTCCCGCTCTCGGGGAGTCTTCAGTCCCGACGTGCCAATAACATCTGGCTCGCCGTTTCCAAGATGTGCACTTAACCGCATGAACCGCGATCTACTGGTAGAGGCGGCAATAGTGCAACTATGGTTTACACCATCATCTACCGCACAGAACGCACCAGTGGAGGAGGGCTCGCTATGGCTAGCTAACGCAATGACCGAGGTCTGTGACGCGGCCATGCCACGTGTAAGGCATCGACCAACGAAGCGCGGAGTCTACTGGTGGAACCAGCAGATCGCTGGTCTTCGGGAGAACTGTATCGTGGCCCGAAGAGCCTATACCAATCACCTTAGGCGAAGTAGGCGAAACGTTGCGGATGATGGCCCGCTTCACGAGGCATACAAAGACGCGAAAGCGGCGCTCAAGGCGGCAATTTGCCAATCAAAAGATCGCGCAAGGGAGGAGCTGCTCGAGGAGTTAAACCGAGATCCCTGGGGGCGCCCTTATCGTTCAGTTCGTGGGAAACTACGTAACGCCGGCCCCCCAGTGGTGGAATCTCTCGAGCCTCCTCTCCTTGAGTCTGTCGTTGCGGCGTTGTTCCCCACGAGACCGGCGTTTGTTCCACCGCATATGGCTCCGTCAGCAGATGTTGAGGATGCCGCAGTACCACCTGTCACTACCGGTGAGCTGGGTGCAGCATTTTTACGGCTCAGGGGTAAAAAGACAGCTCCTGGACCTGATGGAATCCCGGGGAGCGCCTGGGTCATTGTGGAGGAGTTGTTTGACGAAAGGTTTCGGGGTCTTTTGGATTCTTGTCTCCAGTCTGGTCGCTTTCCATCGAAATGGAAGACAGGACGGCTAGTCCTCTTAAAGAAGGAGGGGCGGGCGTTTGACTCACCGTCGGCATATCGGCCCATCGTGCTTCTTGATGAGGCCGGTAAGCTCTTCGAGCGCATTTTGGCGTCCCGCATCAATGAACATCTTGGTGCGGGCGGCCCTGATCTATCTCCGTGTCAGTACGGGTTCAGGGTCGCGCACTCCACCATCGACGCCATTCTTAGCGTGAAAGAGGAGACGCAACAGGCAGTGTCGCAGGGCAAAGTGGCTCTGGCGGTATCGCTTGATATCGCTAATGCCTTTAACAGCCTGCCATTCGAGGTGATTGATGAGGCACTTCGGTATCATCGGCTACCCAACTACCTGCGACGCATACTCCACGATTACCTGCGGGGTAGAAGTGTCTTATATGTTGGCCGTGATGGACTTCTCCGTAGCAGAGGAGTGTCGTGCGGTGTCCCACAGGGGTCGGTCCTGGGGCCGCTCTTGTGGAACATCGGTTACGACTGGGCCCTTAGAGGTGCCCAGCTCCGCGGTATAAGCGTTACATGCTACGCTGACGACACGTTGGTCACCGCTCGTGGTGCCGACTTTGAGGCGACAGCCAGATTGGCCACAGAAGGTGTCACCCACATGGTGAACAGGATCCAAAAGCTTGGCCTGAAAGTGGCGATTGAGAAGACGGAGGCCCTTTACTTCTACGGCCCTCGCCGGAATCCGACTCAAGGTGCTCATCTGCTCATTGATGGCGTGCGAATCAACATCAGCTCGTGCATTAAATATCTCGGGCTGTTTGTTGATCCCAAGTGGAGTTTTCGCGAGCATTTTCGACGGCAGTCCCTGAAGCCGGTGAAAACGGCTCATGCGCTTGGTAGCCTATTGCCGAACATCGGTGGCCCCAGTTCCAGCGCGCGCCGGCTTTATACTGGCGTCGTACGCTCCATGGCGTTGTACGGGGCACCAGTGTGGGTGGACGCCCTTAATGCCCATAACAAAACCCTTCTTAGGAGACCCCAAAGGGCTATGGCATTGAGGGTGATACACGGTTACCGCACCGTGTCTTTTGAGGCGGCCTGCGTACTTGCGGGGACTCCCCCATGGGAGCTGGATGCGGAAGTCCTGGCATCTGTGTATAAGCAGAGAGCAGAAGCACACAGCCTTGGCAGTAGAGCGACGCCCGGGGCGTTGACCCAATGGCGAAGGCGCGCTCAGAGGATGGCTCTGCTGAAATGGCGACAACGTCTGGAGCATCCATCTGCTGGCCACTTGACCATAGGAGCAATTCGGCCTGTCCTAGAGCGATGGGTCAATCGCAAGGAGGGTGGGCTCTCCTTCCGCATCACGCAGGTCCTCACCGGACATGGATGTTTCGGTGGCTACCTGCACAAGATCGGTCGGGAGCCTACAATGGAATGCCATGAGTGCGGTGCCGGTGCTGACTCGGCTACGCATACATTGGCTCTCTGCCCAGCATTCGATAGCGAACGCCAGGAACTCCTCGCTGCTATCGGACCCGACCTGACGCTGTCGGCCGTGGCTAAAGCCATAGTTACGAGCGGAAGGTCAAGGGACGCCTTCGCCTCCTTCTGCGAGAATGTCATCTCGCGGAAAGAGACCCGCTGTCAGTCGCGTCGCGACGCAGACGAACGGGTCGTCGGAGGCGGCTGCATGGGCTGTTGCACCCATCGTAGCCCGTCGCGGGGGTATCGTGCCCCCGCACCATAGCCTCAAGGTGGCAGGCGCCCCTCTCACATCCGGGAGGTGAGGTGCCATGGCAAGACGGAGGTCCTTAACGGGCCGCCGCACAGTCCGCGAATGGCTTTTAAAGTTCTCGTGGCAGCGGTTGACGGATGTCCCTGGGTTTTAGTGGGTCGGGCAGACCATCGCCCATCCCCACACACCTCCCGGTGCTCGCAACAGCTCGGTTGAGACGGTCTGAAAGCAGATTTCCCAGGGTAAAAAAAAAAAAAAAAAAAAAAAAAAAAAAAAAAAAAAAAAAAAAAGGTTAGGTTAGGTTAGGTTCCCCCCCGAAGTGCTGTCACCTTGTCGAGGTGGGGGGGCTTGAAGGTTCCGTTGATCCTCCAAGGCTATGCCGGCAGAGTTACTCATACCGGATTGGCTTGGGGGGGAGGGGCTGGACCAAGAACAGCACAGCTTCGGCGGGGCCCTTCATGGGCCTGTCTGGCGAGGTGGGCGCGCCTAACCGGCAGGTTCCGGGCGCGCTGACGGGAGAGCGCACTCCCGAAAAAAGCGACGACGATGTGGAGTCATCGGAGAGTATAAGCCCATGAAAAAGTCTGCTTGTGAAACAAGTCCCCGGGCGGGTCCCAGCGATGGGGAATCCCGCCCTTCTGCTCCGGCGGAAGGAAGCCTCACGTTATACGGGGGAGGCAGCAACAGACTCGGAGGTCAGTGTCCCACTGGCCCCCGTGAACGACAACCTGGCGCTAATAATGACAAACGATCGGCTTGTGATTATGGCATTGATGATTCGGCGGTGGTGGTCATCTCCCAGAAGGAGAGGGCAAAAGCTGAGCTGAAGGGGGGAATCTGTCAAGGATGCCATTGACAAATTCTGCATGGCCCACCCCGATCCAACACCGGATGATGCCCCGCAGACAGCGGGACAGCTGGAGAAGCTAGTCCAGGACTCAGTGGCCATCATCGAAAAGGTGGCCACGAAATCCATGAACTTAAAAGGAGGCTTCGTAAAGTCCTTGAAGGACGCTGCGTTTACGATCTCGGTCGCAGTGTCCCAACTCAAGGCCCGCACCATGTCGGAGGAGGTGGCAAAGCTGGAGGCCGCAAATGCGCGGCTCACAAGCCAGTTGGCAGAGCTGCGTAGGGAGGTCGCCGAACTTCGGCGGCAGCCCGTTGCCCCGGCTGAGCCACAGCCTAATTTGAAGGAGTTGCTGGAGGAAGTCTCGCGCTCGAACATTGCGCAGTTCAGCGCGATGTTGGAGACGAGGCTTGCCGGCATAGAGTACCGGCTCCCGCCGGAACCTCGAGTGCGGCCCTCTCCGGCAACTTGTACAGGACGAGACATACAGGTCGACGTCGCGGCCCCTGATGTGTCCTCTCCAGTTTCACGGAGAGTGACTTCCCAGGGCGGCCAAGAGCGACCTAACAAGAACGTGACAGCGGCTGCGAGTGCTGCTGCCTCAACATCCGCTACCCGAAAGGGGAAACGGAAGGGCAAAAGCCTCGCGGCTAGGGAGGCGGAAGCGGCAAGGGCTCCCGGTCCGCTCCACGCTGCCCACCAAGGGGAGGCGTGGAGTGAAGTGGTGAGGCGCAAGCCGAAGCCCAAAACGGACGAGAAAAAGAAGGCGGCCAAACCTGCCCCGAAAAAGAAACGTGATATCCGACTCCGGCCGCCACGCACTGCGGTTGTAGGGTTAGATCTGCAGCCCGGGGCGATGGACCGTGGCATTAACTACGTGTCCTTGATGGTGGAGGCCAAGCGGCACGTAAGTCGCGAGGACATGGAGGCGATGGGGGTCACAGGTGTGCGCATCCGTAAGGGAAGGCGGACTCCCTGGCTGAGAAGCTTAGGGGAGCCTTGGATGCGGCCAACTTCCGGGTCCTTCGGCCTGTCAAACGGGCGGAGCTGAGGATCTCGGGTCTTGATGACTCCGTGACTACGGAAGAGGTGATGGCGGCACTCGCTGTAGAAGGTGGCTGCAGTGCGACGGCTATTGTTTGTGGGCGGTTATCCCAGCGGGGCTCCATATGGGTTGCTCTTCCCGTGGAGGCAGCAAAGAAGGTAGTAGACGTGGGCCGGCTTAAGGTGGGCTGGGTTCTAGCGCGAGTGATTGCGCTGGAACCTAGACCACTCAGGTGCTTCAGGTGCCTGGAGGCTGGACACGTTGTGGCACAATGTGATGGCGGTGTTGACCGTAGTGGAACTTGCTTTCGCCTTGTCGAGGTGGGGGGGCTTGAAGGTCCCAATGATCCTCCAGGGCTGTGCCGGCAGGGCTACCCATACCGGATTGGCTTGGAGGTGAGGGACTGGACTAAGAGCAGCACGACGTGGTGAGGAGGAGACCTCGGTAAAAAACCGGAGGAGACAACCTCATTAAAAAACAAGGGTGCGCCGCGTGTAGGCGTGCCCGCCGAGGAGGATACCTCACAAAAAAACCTGAGGAGACAACCTCACTAAAAAACCAGGGTGCGCCGCGTGAAGGCGTGCCCGCCGAGGAGGAGACCTCTTTAAAAAACCTGAGGAGACAACCTCACTAAAAAACAGGGGTGCGCTTGCGCGCCCGAGTGGAGCTCCGATGGCTTCGGCTGTGGTCGAGCGTGGCTTGCGTGGTAGTGATGGCGGTTCGCTGCCTGAACCCGTGAGTGTCTGGGGGGTTCGAGTCCCCCCATCATACGACGAGGAAGTCCCGAAAGGGCGACCGTAGGTGGTGCCTGCGGTAGTAACCTAACGGGATCCCGCTGGGTGCCACCACTAAGCGGTGACGCGGAAACGCCGGAGTGGTTTTAGTGGGTATGCCAGTGACCGTGGGTCGGTCCGATGGAGAGCCCCACATACCCCCTGGTTCCACCGGGGGGATGCATAAGGTCGCATTTCCACTTCGTCAACAAAAAAAAAAAGGTTAGGTTAGGTTAGGTTAGGGTTTTTTTTTTTTTTTTTTGGGTCACGTTATTGTGACCCTACTCCTACCTCCAACATAATTGGAGCCTATTTTTGCGTCTTTCCTTTCATACTAGTTCTCGCATTCTTTCTGGCCTCTTTGTCATTCTGCATACATTGTCTTTCTCACATCCATCATCATTTATGCTTTGCGGGTGGGTGCCCGCCTACTGTAACCTTGCTACAAAATTTAATTTTTCTTTATTTATTCCTTTCTTTTTTGGGTTTCAGGTAAAGTACAACAGGATATTTCTTTTTATTAAATACAATAATGTTCACATAATTTAAAACAATTTATAACTTGACGACAATTGGAATAGCAATAAAATTAGGCAATTAATTATTTTGTATCATTTATAAAATTAAAACATTTATTTATCACGGCAATTTTAAACGGAATTAAATATCAATAATTTAACATAAAAATTGAACATCAATAATACATTTTCGGAATAACAATAAAATTAAGTAAATTATTATTTAATATACATGAACAGTAAAAACATTAAGTCAGCACAGCAATTAATAAGTTACTTAAAATCTATATATCACATAAAATTATTCATAATATCACAGACATATAGCACATTTTTGGTCAGCGTGGGTTCACGGCATGGGGAGATCGTTATCCTCTTAATTACATTTATTTGCTTATTTGTCAAAATAATCCCACAAATGAACAAGACTGGATCTCTGGCCTGCCACCAGCCGAAGTCCCACACCGATTCTATTTTGCTGTGCAGGAAAACACGTGCAATCACCGCGGCGCCCTCAGCAATACGCTACAGTTGCGCGCGCCAATGCGTCCCACTTGCGTCTCACGCTGCATTCGTCATTGAATGCATTGTGATCCGCAGGGTGTAGTCCTGTGCGCACGCAGTTGCAGCACCGCGGGGCTACGCCGGCAAGAAGCTGATCACACTTTACTCTCACATGGGGGCCGCCGCAGTGACTGCACAAATCCTCCTTTTCCACACAAAACTTTTTGCCGTGGCCGAAACCTAGGCACCTGGAGCACTGGAGTAATGGGGACTGATCAGCGACCCTGACCCTTTGGAGGTCGATGTGTAGTGCCCCCGCTTCCAGTGCTCTCTTCCAAATTTCAGGCGACGTACTCATTACAATGTGGTTTGTATGTGGGTTTCGTGCCTTTTTTCTATATTTTATGGCCATTCGGGCCTCCTCCCCGTCGAGACCGCGAAGAATCTGTGGGTTTTGATTCCTGATCGCCCTCAGGACTTCCTCATCAGTGTTAATTGAGAGGACGTCCCTAATGATCAGGAGCGGGTCCCGGTTCTTCGTTTCCTCGACGGACAGGGAGCCCGATTTTTCAAGTTTTTCCCGTACTTTATTACGGTCCTCCTTGGTCGCGAAACCCATCACCACCTTGGCACCCTTTGCTTTCCTGACCCTCTCCACTCTTACCCATCCCTCCTTGGCCTCTACCGTCTTACGGACCCTCTCCAAGACCTCTTCACCGGTTTCAAGTTCATTCGTGGATGAGACTATAACCGAGTGAAGTGTTTGTAATGGCTTGGAGACAACGGCTGCGTATGAGGCTGTCGGTGGAGCGGGGGGGCTGGAAAGGATCTCCCTGTGTTCTTTCAAGGAGATCCTGAGCTCCGTGATCTCCTTGGAGCTCTCCGTAAGAAGGCGCCCGTGCTCAAAGATTGCATTTTTGAGCTCACTGAGGTCCTCCCTCTCTTCGAGCGGTGGTGGTAGCTGGGCTACTTTTGTGGGTTCACTCCCCTCCCTGCTTGCTTCGGCCTCCTTTACCAATCTGTACAGGGACTCCAGAGCTGCCATTACCTCATTTTTGATCTCGGTTTTGAGATTTCTGGCACTGTTGAGGTGCAGTTTCGCCTTTAATAGGCAAGCTTTGGCCTCAGCTGTCAGGCTGGCGTACTTTTTCTTGGGTGGGGGCGGAGTTTTTCTTTTGAAATCATCTAGGGAGGGAGGGGTCTGTGCGGAAGGCGAGAGGTCCAGCTGTTTTTCTTCCATTGCCTCGACGCTCTTTCTAACCCTGGAGGACTGTGGCTTCCGTGCCTCTGCTAAGGTATTTGGGTCGGCTCTTGTAGGGGGAGTTCTCATTGCAAACATTTTTGGGGTAGGAGTTTAGATTAGAATTGTTAAAAACTGTATATTATAACTTAATTTATAGAGGCTCAAAATCGGATTAAAATATTATTGATAAAATAAACAGGTACAGTTAATAACAATATCACAATTTCTTATTAGAACTAAGTCAGTACTTATTATCGAAGTCTTAAAACTAAAAGTGTTGACTCAAAAGAGTACAACAGTCAATCACAGATAAGTCTTAAAACTAATACTATTATACTCAATAGAGTATAATGGTCACTTAAAAACTAATCTTTTTAAGTATATAATTATGTAATTCTTACAGCTAGCACTCAAAAGAGTGCTATGGTCGAGTGCGACAAGGTTACATTAAATAAAACAATAAAATTATACTATGTTCTTAGAGTCTCTACGTAGAATTCCGGTGTTGATGTACCCGTACTGCTGGGCTGGTCCCTCCGAGTCGCTTAGTCCAATTCCCACTTCTCTGCGGTCGCTGGAACTGGAGTTATGGGGCCCCGAATATTTGGGGGGCTGGCTGGTGCGGAGGGGGGGGTTGCGTTAACAGCGTCCACGTAGAGATCGTTATCCCAAGTCGCCTTGTCCAAGTCCCACCTCTCTACGACCAACAGGGCCGGAGATATGGGTACTTGAAGTTCAAGGGTAGATTTGTAGGGGATGAGGTGCCTTCCTGATAGATTTCTTCTATTTCGCTGGAGCCGATCCGTTTGTCTCTTCAAGCCCTTTATTTTGAGCCCAAGCTCGGTTTTCTAGCTCCCAAATTGGCGAAGTATGAGTCCGGGGGGGTGAGGTACTCCTGACGGGGGGAAGGGGGGGGGGGAGGTTTCGTGTGGGTGACAGGGGGCAGGTAAGAGGAGAGGGGGAGGGGGTGGTAGGTCTCGTGGGTCGGTGATTGGGATGGGGCAGGTAAAAGAGGGTTTAAGAGGGTTTGTAGGTGGAATTAAAAATTTTTTTGGTGAGGGGAATTCGGGGGGGGGCGGCTTCTGGAGGATATTTGGATGCGATTGTTGGGGGTGGAAACCCCAAGTCTCTAGGACAAGGGGTTTAGGAGATCCGTCAGTACCTTTATCAGTCTCCGGTGGCCTGCCTCAGCGCTGGTCATCCACCAGGGACACACTCCTCGAGCCGCCGGCGAAGTCTCAGGGCAGGGCTCTTTTAACATGCGAACCCCGGAAGACTAAGAAAACAGGGCGTGGCACCTCACCTTTGTCCGCCAATAACTCCCTCAATTTTCGGCCGATTTTGATGATCTAAACGTCTTTAAGTAGATCTCGTTTGCGCAGAACTTTTGGTGTCAAATAATTTGTAAGTTTTCTCACCGGTATTTTGCTGGACTTGTTTAAATAAGGAGCTTAATATCTTCCAGATCCTGCAGTCAAAAACGTTGCAAACAATAATCCTGGTGAGTCAACTGGTAATTAGTCCGGGCAAACACTTTTCACTGTTTTACGGTGCAGGAAAAAATTTAAATTAATTTTTGAAAATTGTCAAAGTGAAAAACCGACTTGTTTCGACCGAGGTTGGGGGGGAACGGTTAGGTTAGGTTAGGTTAGGTTAAGTTTTTTTTTTTTTTTTTAGGTCACGTTATTGTGACCCTACTCCTACCTCCAACATAATTGGAGCCTATTTTTGCGTCTTTCCTTTCATACTAGTTCTCGCATTCATTCTGGCCTCTTTGTCATTCTGCATACATTGTCTTTCTCACATCCATCATCATTTATGCTTTGCGGGTGGGTGCCCGCCTACTGTAACCTTGCTACAAAATTTAATTTTTCTTTATTTATTCCTTTCTTTTTTGGGTTTCAGGTAAAGTACAACAGGATATTTCTTTTTATTAAATACAATAATGTTCACATAATTTAAAACAATTTATAACTTGACGACAATTGGAATAGCAATAAAATTAGGCAATTAATTATTTTGTATCATTTATAAAATTAAAACATTTATTTATCACGGCAATTTTAAACGGAATTAAACATCAATAATTTAACATAAAAATTGAACATCAATAATACATTTTCGGAATAACAATAAAATTAAGTAAATTATTATTTAATATACATGAACAGTAAAAACATTAAGTCAGCACAGCAATTAATAAGTTACTTAAAATCTATATATCACATAAAATTATTCATAATATCACAGACATATAGCACATTTTTGGTCAGCGTGGGTTCACGGCATGGGGAGATCGTTATCCTCTTAATTACATTTATTTGCTTATTTGTCAAAATAATCCCACAAATGAACAAGACTGATCGTTTTGGAAATACAAATATTTTTGACATAAATTTGAATATCTTTTTTAAATGCCGTTAGATTTCTGTTTTATTTGGTTTAATATTGACGAAGCAATGCTAGTCACCTAACCACGTTAAAATTTTGAAAACATTTCACATTGGTTTTTCAAAATTTTCACTTATACTGATACATCAATCAGTACTCAATTTTTGACTTTCAACTTTCAATAACTCGCTCGGATATTGACCGATCGATACGAAACTTTCATTTTCGGCATCAGGGAGTGCATCCGTGTCGAACTGCATACCCTGAACCTTCAAATTCGGATTTTTTTGACAGTTTCAAAATCGTTTTGGAAATACAAATATTTTTGACATAAATTTGATTATCTTTTTTAAATACCGTTAGATTTCTGTTTTATTTGGTTTAATATTGACGAGGCAATGCTAGTCACCTAACTATGTTAAAATTTTGACAACATTTCACATTGGTTTTTCAAAATTTTCACTTATACTGATATATCAATCAGTACTCAATTTTTGACTTTCAACTTTCAATAACTCGCTCGGATATTGACCGATCGATACGAAACTTTCATTTTCGGCATCAGGGAGTGCATCCGTGTCGAACTGCATACCCTGAACCTTCGAATTCGGATTTTTTTGACAGTCTTTCAAAATCGTATTGGAAATACAAATATTTTTGACAATTTTTTTTTTTTTTTTTTTAGATTTCTGTTTTATTTGAATTAATATTGACGAGGCAATGCTAGTCACCTAACCACGTTAAAATTTTGACAACATTTCACATTGGTTTTTCAAAATTTTCACTTATACTGATATATCAATCAGTACTCAATTTTTGACTTTCAACTTTCAATAACTCGCTCGGATATTGACCGATCGATACGAAACTTTCATTTTCGGCATCAGGGAGTGCATCCGTGTCGAACTGCATACCCTGAACCTTCGAATTCGGATTTTTTTGACAGTCTTTCAAAATCGTATTGGAAATACAAATATTTTTGACAAAAATTTGAATATCTTTTTTAAATGCCGTTAGATTTCTGTTTTATTTGGTTTGATATTGACGAAGCAATGCTAGTCACCTAACCACGTTAAAATTTTGATAACATTTCACATTGGTTTTTCAAAATTTTCACTTATACTGATATATCAATCAGTACTCAATTTTTGACTTTCAACTTTCAATAACTCGCTCGTATATTGACCGATCGATACGAAACTTTCATTTTCGGCATCAGGGAGTGCATCCGTGTCGAACTGCATACCCTGAACCTTCAAATTCGGATTTTTTTGACAGTCTTTCAAAATCGTTTTGGAAATACAAATATTTTTGACATAAATTTGAATATCTTTTTTAAATGCCGTTAGATTTCTGTTTTATTTGGTTTAATATTGACGAAGCAATGCTAGTCACCTAACCACGTTAAAATTTTGATAACATTTCACATTGGTTTTTCAAAATTTTCACTTATACTGATATATCAATCAGTACTCAATTTTTGACTTTCAACTTTCAATAACTCGCTCGGATATTGACCGATCGATACGAAACTTTCATTTTCGGCATCAGGGAGTGCATCCGTGTCGAACTGCATACCCTGAACCTTCAAATTCAGATTTTTTTGACAGTCTTTCAAAATCGTTTTGGAAATACAAATATTTTTGACAATTTTTTTTTTTTTTTTTTAAATACCGTTAGATTTCTGTTTTATTTGAATTAATATTGACGAGGCAATGCTAGTCACCTAACCACGTTAAAATGTTGACAACATTTCACATTGGTTTTTCAAAATTTTCACTTATACTGATATATCAATCAGTACTCAATTTTTGACTTTCAACTTTCAATAACTCGCTCGGATATTGACCGATCGATACGAAACTTTCATTTTCGGCATCAGGGAGTGCACCCGTGTCGAACTGCATACCCTGAACCTTCGAATTCGGATTTTTTTGACAGTCTTTCAAAATCGTATTGGAAATACAAATATTTTTGACAAAAATTTGAATTTTTTTTTTAAATACCGTTAGATTTCTGTTTTATTTGGTTTAATATTGACGAGGCAATGCTAGTCACCTAACCACGTTAAAATTTTGACAACATTTCACATTGGTTTTTCAAAATTTTCACTTATACTGATATATCAATCAGTACTCAATTTTTGACTTTCAACTTTCAATAACTCGCTCGGATATTGACCGATCGATACGAAACTTTCATTTTCGGCATCAGGGAGTGCATCCGTGTCGAACTGCATACCCTGAACCTTCGAATTCGGATTTTTTTGACAGTCTTTCAAAATCGTATTGGAAATACAAATATTTTTGACAAAAATTTGAATTTTTTTTTTAAATACCGTTAGATTTCTGTTTTATTTGGTTTAATATTGACGAGGCAATGCTAGTCACCTAACCACGTTAAAATTTTGACAACATTTCACATTGGTTTTTCAAAATTTTCACTTATACTGATATATCAATCAGTACTCAATTTTTGACTTTCAACTTTCAATAACTCGCTCGTATATTGACCGATCGATACGAAACTTTCATTTTCGGCATCAGGGAGTGCATCCGTGTCGAACTGCATACCCTGAACCTTCAAATTCGGATTTTTTTGACAGTCTTTCAAAATCGTTTTGGAAATACAAATATTTTTGACATAAATTTGATTATCTTTTTTAAATACCGTTAGATTTCTGTTTTATTTGGTTTAATATTGACGAGGCAATGCTAGTCACCTAACTATGTTAAAATTTTGACAACATTTCACATTGGTTTTTCAAAATTTTCACTTATACTGATATATCAATCAGTACTCAATTTTTGACTTTCAACTTTCAATAACTCGCTCGGATATTGACCGATCGATACGAAACTTTCATTTTCGGCATCAGGAAGTGCATCCGTGTCGAACTGCATACCCGGAACCTTCAAATTCGGATTTTTTTGACAGTCTTTCAAAATCGTTTTGGAAATACAAATATTTTTGACATAAATTTGAATATCTTTTTTAAATACCGTTAGATTTCTGTTTTATTTGGTTGAATAGTGACGAAGCAACGCTAGTCACCTAACCACGTTAAAATTTTGACAACATTTCACATTGGTTTTTCAAAATTTTCACTTATACTGATATATCAATCAGTACTCAATTTTTGACTTTCAACTTTCAATAACTCGCTCGTATATTGACCGATCGATACGAAACTTTCATTTTCGGCATCAGGGAGTGCATCCGTGTCGAACTGCATACCCTGAACCTTCAAATTCGGATTTTTTTGACAGTCTTTCAAAATCGTTTTGGAAATACAAATATTTTTGACATAAATTTGAATATCTTTTTTAAATGCCGTTAGATTTCTGTTTTATTTGGTTTAATATTGACGAAGCAATGCTAGTCACCTAACCACGTTAAAATTTTGATAACATTTCACATTGGTTTTTCAAAATTTTCACTTATACTGATATATCAATCAGTACTCAATTTTTGACTTTCAACTTTCAATAACTCGCTCGGATATTGACCGATCGATACGAAACTTTCATTTTCGGCATCAGGGAGTGCATCCGTGTCGAACTGCATACCCTGAACCTTAAAATTCAGATTTTTTTGACAGTCTTTCAAAATCGTTTTGGAAATACAAATATTTTTGACAATTTTTTTTTTTTTTTTTTAAATACCGTTAGATTTCTGTTTTATTTGAATTAATATTGACGAGGCAATGCTAGTCACCTAACCACGTTAAAATGTTGACAACATTTCACATTGGTTTTTCAAAATTTTCACTTATACTGATATATCAATCAGTACTCAATTTTTGACTTTCAACTTTCAATAACTCGCTCGGATATTGACCGATCGATACGAAACTTTCATTTTCGGCATCAGGGAGTGCACCCGTGTCGAACTGCATACCCTGAACCTTCGAATTCGGATTTTTTTGACAGTCTTTCAAAATCGTATTGGAAATACAAATATTTTTGACAAAAATTTGAATTTTTTTTTTAAATACCGTTAGATTTCTGTTTTATTTGGTTTAATATTGACGAGGCAATGCTAGTCACCTAACCACGTTAAAATTTTGACAACATTTCACATTGGTTTTTCAAAATTTTCACTTATACTGATATATCAATCAGTACTCAATTTTTGACTTTCAACTTTCAATAACTCGCTCGGATATTGACCGATCGATACGAAACTTTCATTTTCGGCATCAGGGAGTGCATCCGTGTCGAACTGCATACCCTGAACCTTCGAATTCGGATTTTTTTGACAGTCTTTCAAAATCGTATTGGAAATACAAATATTTTTGACAAAAATTTGAATTTTTTTTTTAAATACCGTTAGATTTCTGTTTTATTTGGTTTAATATTGACGAGGCAATGCTAGTCACCTAACCACGTTAAAATTTTGACAACATTTCACATTGGTTTTTCAAAATTTTCACTTATACTGATATATCAATCAGTACTCAATTTTTGACTTTCAACTTTCAATAACTCGCTCGTATATTGACCGATCGATACGAAACTTTCATTTTCGGCATCAGGGAGTGCATCCGTGTCGAACTGCATACCCTGAACCTTCAAATTCGGATTTTTTTGACAGTCTTTCAAAATCGTTTTGGAAATACAAATATTTTTGACATAAATTTGAATATCTTTTTTAAATGCCGTTAGATTTCTGTTTTATTTGGTTTAATATTGACGAAGCAATGCTAGTCACCTAACCACGTTAAAATTTTGATAACATTTCACATTGGTTTTTCAAAATTTTCACTTATACTGATATATCAATCAGTACTCAATTTTTGACTTTCAACTTTCAATAACTCGCTCGGATATTGACCGATCGATACGAAACTTTCATTTTCGGCATCAGGGAGTGCATCCGTGTCGAACTGCATACCCTGAACCTTCAAATTCAGATTTTTTTGACAGTCTTTCAAAATCGTTTTGGAAATACAAATATTTTTGACAATTTTTTTTTTTTTTTTTTAAATACCGTTAGATTTCTGTTTTAT
The DNA here is from genome assembly GCA_949316135.1 of Choreutis nemorana. NCBI lineage: Eukaryota > Metazoa > Arthropoda > Insecta > Lepidoptera > Choreutidae > Choreutis > Choreutis nemorana. The sequence goes on from OX438622.1 coordinate 6,694,765, forward strand.
TTGAATTAATATTGACGAGGCAATGCTAGTCACCTAACCACGTTAAAATGTTGACAACATTTCACATTGGTTTTTCAAAATTTTCACTTATACTGATATATCAATCAGTACTCAATTTTTGACTTTCAACTTTCAATAACTCGCTCGGATATTGACCGATCGATACGAAACTTTCATTTTCGGCATCAGGGAGTGCACCCGTGTCGAACTGCATACCCTGAACCTTCGAATTCGGATTTTTTTGACAGTCTTTCAAAATCGTATTGGAAATACAAATATTTTTGACAAAAATTTGAATTTTTTTTTTAAATACCGTTAGATTTCTGTTTTATTTGGTTTAATATTGACGAGGCAATGCTAGTCACCTAACCACGTTAAAATTTTGACAACATTTCACATTGGTTTTTCAAAATTTTCACTTATACTGATATATCAATCAGTACTCAATTTTTGACTTTCAACTTTCAATAACTCGCTCGGATATTGACCGATCGATACGAAACTTTCATTTTCGGCATCAGGGAGTGCATCCGTGTCGAACTGCATACCCTGAACCTTCGAATTCGGATTTTTTTGACAGTCTTTCAAAATCGTATTGGAAATACAAATATTTTTGACAAAAATTTGAATTTTTTTTTTAAATACCGTTAGATTTCTGTTTTATTTGGTTTAATATTGACGAGGCAATGCTAGTCACCTAACCACGTTAAAATTTTGACAACATTTCACATTGGTTTTTCAAAATTTTCACTTATACTGATATATCAATCAGTACTCAATTTTTGACTTTCAACTTTCAATAACTCGCTCGTATATTGACCGATCGATACGAAACTTTCATTTTCGGCATCAGGGAGTGCATCCGTGTCGAACTGCATACCCTGAACCTTCAAATTCGGATTTTTTTGACAGTCTTTCAAAATCGTTTTGGAAATACAAATATTTTTGACATAAATTTGAATATCTTTTTTAAATGCCGTTAGATTTCTGTTTTATTTGGTTTAATATTGACGAAGCAATGCTAGTCACCTAACCACGTTAAAATTTTGATAACATTTCACATTGGTTTTTCAAAATTTTCACTTATACTGATATATCAATCAGTACTCAATTTTTGACTTTCAACTTTCAATAACTCGCTCGGATATTGACCGATCGATACGAAACTTTCATTTTCGGCATCAGGGAGTGCATCCGTGTCGAACTGCATACCCGGAACCTTCAAATTCGGATTTTTTTGACAGTCTTTCAAAATCGTATTGGAAATACAAATATTTTTGACAAAAATTTGAATTTTTTTTTTAAATACCGTTAGATTTCTGTTTTATTTGGTTTAATATTGACGAGGCAATGCTAGTCACCCAACCACGTTAAAATTTTGACAACATTTCACATTGGTTTTTCAAAATTTTCACTTATACTGATATATCAATCAGTACTCAATTTTTGACTTTCAACTTTCAATAACTCGCTCGGATATTGACCGATCGATACGAAACTTTCATTTTCGGCATCAGGGAGTGCATCCGTGTCGAACTGCATACCCTGAACCTTCAAATTCGGATTTTTTTGACAGTCTTTCAAAATCGTTTTGGAAATACAAATATTTTTGACATAAATTTGAATATCTTTTTTAAATACCGTTAGATTTCTGTTTTATTTGGTTTAATATTGACGAAGCAACGCTAGCCACCTAACCACGTTAAAATTTTGACAACATTTCACATTGGTTTTTCAAAATTTTCACTTATACTGATATATCAATCAGTACTCAATTTTTGACTTTCAACTTTCAATAACTCGCTCGGATATTGACCGATCGATACGAAACTTTCATTTTCGGCATCAGGGAGTGCATCCGTGTCGAACTGCATACCCTGAACCTTCAAATTCGGATTTTTTTGACAGTCTTTCAAAATCGTTTTGGAAATACAAATATTTTTGACATAAATTTGAATATCTTTTTTAAATGCCGTTAGATTTCTGTTTTATTTGGTTTAATATTGACGAAGCAATGCTAGTCACCTAACCACGTTAAAGTTTTGACAACATTTCACATTGGTTTTTCAAAAGTTTCACTTATACTAATATATCAATCAGTACTCAATTTTTGACTTTCAACTTTCAATAACTCGCTCGGATATTGACCGATCGATACGAAACTTTCATTTTCGGCATCAGGGAGTGCATCCGTGTCGAACTGCATACCCGGAACCTTCAAATTCGGATTTTTTTGACAGTCTTTCAAAATCGTATTGGAAATACAAATATTTTTGACAAAAATTTGAATTTTTTTTTTAAATACCGTTAGATTTCTGTTTTATTTGGTTTAATATTGACGAGGCAATGCTAGTCACCCAACCACGTTAAAATTTTGACAACATTTCACATTGGTTTTTCAAAATTTTCACTTATACTGATATATCAATCAGTACTCAATTTTTGACTTTCAACTTTCAATAACTCGCTCGGATATTGACCGATCGATACGAAACTTTCATTTTCGGCATCAGGGAGTGCATCCGTGTCGAACTGCATACCCTGAACCTTCAAATTCGGATTTTTTTGACAGTCTTTCAAAATCGTTTTGGAAATACAAATATTTTTGACATAAATTTGAATATCTTTTTTAAATACCGTTAGATTTCTGTTTTATTTGGTTTAATATTGACGAAGCAACGCTAGCCACCTAACCACGTTAAAATTTTGACAACATTTCACATTGGTTTTTCAAAATTTTCACTTATACTGATATATCAATCAGTACTCAATTTTTGACTTTCAACTTTCAATAACTCGCTCGGATATTGACCGATCGATACGAAACTTTCATTTTCGGCATCAGGGAGTGCATCCGTGTCGAACTGCATACCCTGAACCTTCAAATTCGGATTTTTTTGACAGTCTTTCAAAATCGTTTTGGAAATACAAATATTTTTGACATAAATTTGAATATCTTTTTTAAATGCCGTTAGATTTCTGTTTTATTTGGTTTAATATTGACGAAGCAATGCTAGTCACCTAACCACGTTAAAGTTTTGACAACATTTCACATTGGTTTTTCAAAAGTTTCACTTATACTAATATATCAATCAGTACTCAATTTTTGACTTTCAACTTTCAATAACTCGCTCGGATATTGACCGATCGATACGAAACTTTCATTTTCGGCATTAGGGAGTGCATCCGTGTCGAACTGCATACCCTGAACCTTCAAATTCGGATTTTTTTGACAATGTGAAATGTTGTCAAAACTTTAACGTGGTTAGGTGACTAGCATTGCTTCGTCAATATTAAACCAAATTAAACAGAAATCTAACGGTATTTAAAAAAGATATTCAAATTTATGTCAAAAATATTTGTATTTCCAAAACGATTTTGAAAGACTGTCAAAAAAATCCGAATTTGAAGGTTCGATCGGTCAATATCCGAGCGAGTTATTGAAAGTTGAAAGTCAAAAATTGAGTACTGATTGATATATCAGTATAAGTGAAAATTTTGAAAAACCAATGTGAAATGGTGTCAAAATTTTAACGTGGTTAGGTGACTAGCGTTGCCTCGTCAATATTAAACCAAATAAAACATAAATCTAACGGTATTTAAAAAAGATATTCAAATTTATGTCAAAAATATTTGTATTTCCAAAACGATTTTGAAAGACTGTCAAAAACATCCGAATTTGAAGGTTCAGGGTATGCAGTTCGACACGGATGCACTCCCTGATGCCGAAAATGAAAGTTTCGTATCGATCGGTCAATATCCGAGCGAGTTGTTGAAAGTCAAAAATTGAGTACTGATTGATATATCAGTATAAGTGAAAATTTTGAAAAACCAATGTGAAATTTTGTCAAAATTTTAACGTAGTTAGGTGACTAGCATTGCCTCGTCAATATTAAACCAAATAAAACAGAAATCTAACGGTATTTAAAAAAGATATTCAAATTTATGTCAAAAATATTTGTATTTCCAAAACGATTTTGAAAGACTGTCAAAAAAATCCGAATTTGAAGGTTCAGGGTATGCAGTTCGACACGGATGCACTCCCTGATGCCGAAAATGAAAGTTTCGTATCGATCGGTCAATATTCGAGCGAGTTGTTGAAAGTTGAAAGTCAAAAATTGAGTACTGATTGATATATCAGTATAAGTGAAAATTTTGAAAAACCAATGTGAAATGTTGTCAAAATTTTAACGTGGTTAGGTGACTAGCATTGCCTCGTCAATGTTAAACCAAATAAAACAGAAATCTAACGGTATTTAAAAAAGATATTCAAATTTATGTCAAAAATATTTGTATTTCCAAAACGATTTTGAAAGACTGTCAAAAAAATCCGAATTTGAAGGTTCAGGGTATGCAGTTCAACACGGATGCACTCCCTGATGCCGAAAATGAAAGTTTCGTATCGATCGGTCAATATCCGAGCGAGTTATTGAAAGTTGAAAGTCAAAAATTGAGTACTGATTGATATATCAGTATAAGTGAAAATTTTGAAAAACCAATGTGAAATGTTGTCAACATTTTAACGTGGTTAGGTGACTAGCATTGCCTCGTCAATATTAAACCAAATAAAACATAAATCTAACGGTATTTAAAAAAAAAAAAAAAAATTGTCAAAAATATTTGTATTTCCAAAACGATTTTGAAAGACTGTCAAAAAAATCTGAATTTGAAGGTTCAGGGTATGCAGTTCGACACGGATGCACTCCCTGATGCCGAAAATGAAAGTTTCGTATCGATCGGTCAATATCCGAGCGAGTTGTTGAAAGTCAAAAATTGAGTACTGATTGATATATCAGTATAAGTGAAAATTTTGAAAAACCAATGTGAAATGTTGTCAAAATTTTAACGTGGTTAGGTGACTAGCATTGCCTCGTTTATATTCGACCAAATAAAACAGAAATCTAACGGTATTTAAAAAAGATATTCAAATTTATGTCAAAAATATTTGTATTTCCAAAACGATTTTGAAAGACTGTCAAAAAAATCCGAATTTGAAGGTTCAGGGTATGCAGTTCGACACGGATGCACTCCCTGATGCCGAAAATGAAAGTTTCGTATCGATCGGTCAATATCCGAGCGAGTTGTTGAAAGTCAAAAATTGAGTACTGATTGATATATCAGTATAAGTGAAAATTTTGAAAAACCAATGTGAAATGTTGTCAAAATTTTAACGTGGTTAGGTGACTAGCATTGCTTCGTCAATATTAAACCAAATTAAACAGAAATCTAACGGTATTTAAAAAAGATATTCAAATTTATGTCAAAAATATTTGTATTTCCAAAACGATTTTGAAAGACTGTCAAAAAAATCCGAATTTGAAGGTTCAGGATATGCAGTTCGACACGGATGCACTCCCTGATGCCGAAAATGAAAGTTTCGTATCGATCGGTCAATATCCGAGCGAGTTATTGAAAGTTGAAAGTCAAAAATTGAGTACTGATTGATATATCAGTATAAGTGAAAATTTTGAAAAACCAATGTGAAATGTTGTCAAAATTTTAACGTGGTTAGGTGACTAGCATTGCTTCGTCAATGTTAAACCAAATAAAACAGAAATCTAACGGTATTTAAAAAAGATATTCAAATTTATGTCAAAAATATTTGTATTTCCAAAACGATTTTGAAAGACTGTCAAAAAAATCTGAATTCGAGGGTTCAGGGTATGCAGTTCGACACGGATGCACTCCCTGATGCCGAAAATGAAAGTTTCGTATCGATCGGTCAATATTCGAGCGAGTTGTTGAAAGTTGAAAGTCAAAAATTGAGTACTGATTGATATATCAGTATAAGTGAAAATTTTGAAAAACCAATGTGAAATGTTGTCAACATTTTAACGTGGTTAGGTGACTAGCATTGCCTCGTCAATATTAAACCGAATAAAACAGAAATCTAACGGTATTTAAAAAAGATATTCAAATTTATGTCAAAAATATTTGTATTTCCAAAACGATTTTGAAAGACTGTCAAAAAAATCCGAATTCGAAGGTTCAGGGTATGCAGTTCGACACGGATGCACTCCCTGATGCCGCAAATGAAAGTTTCGTATCGATCGGTCAATATCCGAGCGAGTTATTGAAAGTTGAAAGTCAAAAATTGAGTACTGATTGATATATCAGTATAAGTGAAAATTTTGAAAAACCAATGTGAAATGGTGTCAAAATTTTAACGTGGTTAGGTGACTAGCGTTGCCTCGTCAATATTAAACCAAATAAAACATAAATCTAACGGTATTTAAAAAAGATATTCAAATTTATGTCAAAAATATTTGTATTTCCAAAACGATTTTGAAAGACTGTCAAAAACATCCGAATTTGAAGGTTCAGGGTATGCAGTTCGACACGGATGCACTCCCTGATGCCGAAAATGAAAGTTTCGTATCGATCGGTCAATATCCGAGCGAGTTGTTGAAAGTCAAAAATTGAGTACTGATTGATATATCAGTATAAGTGAAAATTTTGAAAAACCAATGTGAAATTTTGTCAAAATTTTAACGTAGTTAGGTGACTAGCATTGCCTCGTCAATATTAAACCAAATAAAACAGAAATCTAACGGTATTTAAAAAAGATATTCAAATTTATGTCAAAAATATTTGTATTTCCAAAACGATTTTGAAAGACTGTCAAAAAAATCCGAATTTGAAGGTTCAGGGTATGCAGTTCGACACGGATGCACTCCCTGATGCCGAAAATGAAAGTTTCGTATCGATCGGTCAATATTCGAGCGAGTTGTTGAAAGTTGAAAGTCAAAAATTGAGTACTGATTGATATATCAGTATAAGTGAAAATTTTGAAAAACCAATGTGAAATGTTGTCAAAATTTTAACGTGGTTAGGTGACTAGCATTGCCTCGTCAATGTTAAACCAAATAAAACAGAAATCTAACGGTATTTAAAAAAGATATTCAAATTTATGTCAAAAATATTTGTATTTCCAAAACGATTTTGAAAGACTGTCAAAAAAATCCGAATTTGAAGGTTCAGGGTATGCAGTTCAACACGGATGCACTCCCTGATGCCGAAAATGAAAGTTTCGTATCGATCGGTCAATATCCGAGCGAGTTATTGAAAGTTGAAAGTCAAAAATTGAGTACTGATTGATATATCAGTATAAGTGAAAATTTTGAAAAACCAATGTGAAATGTTGTCAACATTTTAACGTGGTTAGGTGACTAGCATTGCCTCGTCAATATTAAACCAAATAAAACATAAATCTAACGGTATTTAAAAAAAAAAAAAAAAATTGTCAAAAATATTTGTATTTCCAAAACGATTTTGAAAGACTGTCAAAAAAATCTGAATTTGAAGGTTCAGGGTATGCAGTTCGACACGGATGCACTCCCTGATGCCGAAAATGAAAGTTTCGTATCGATCGGTCAATATCCGAGCGAGTTGTTGAAAGTCAAAAATTGAGTACTGATTGATATATCAGTATAAGTGAAAATTTTGAAAAACCAATGTGAAATGTTGTCAAAATTTTAACGTGGTTAGGTGACTAGCATTGCCTCGTTTATATTCGACCAAATAAAACAGAAATCTAACGGTATTTAAAAAAGATATTCAAATTTATGTCAAAAATATTTGTATTTCCAAAACGATTTTGAAAGACTGTCAAAAAAATCCGAATTTGAAGGTTCAGGGTATGCAGTTCGACACGGATGCACTCCCTGATGCCGAAAATGAAAGTTTCGTATCGATCGGTCAATATCCGAGCGAGTTGTTGAAAGTCAAAAATTGAGTACTGATTGATATATCAGTATAAGTGAAAATTTTGAAAAACCAATGTGAAATGTTGTCAAAATTTTAACGTGGTTAGGTGACTAGCATTGCCTCGTCAATATTAAACCAAATAAAACAGAAATCTAACGGTATTTAAAAAAGATATTCAAATTTATGTCAAAAATATTTGTATTTCCAAAACGATTTTGAAAGACTGTCAAAAAAATCCGAATTTGAAGGTTCAGGGTATGCAGTTCGACACGGATGCACTCCCTGATGCCGAAAATGAAAGTTTCGTATCGATCGGTCAATATCCGAGCGAGTTATTGAAAGTTGAAAGTCAAAAATTGAGTACTGATTGATATATCAGTATAAGTGAAAATTTTGAAAAACCAATGTGAAATGTTGTCAAAATTTTAACGTGGTTAGGTGACTAGCATTGCCTCGTCAATATTAAACCAAATAAAACAGAAATCTAACGGTATTTAAAAAGATATTCAAATTTATGTCAAAAATATTTGTATTTCCAAAACGATTTTGAAAGACTGTCAAAAAAATCCGAATTTGAAGGTTCAGGGTATGCAGTTCGACACGGATGCACTCCCTGATGCCGAAAATGAAAGTTTCGTATCGATCGGTCAATATCCGAGCGAGTTGTTGAAAGTCAAAAATTGAGTACTGATTGATATATCAGTATAAGTGAAAATTTTGAAAAACCAATGTGAAATGTTGTCAAAATTTTAACGTAGTTAGATGACTAGCATTGCCTCGTCAATATTAAACCAAATAAAACAGAAATCTAACGGTATTTAAGAAAGATATTCAAATTTATGTCAAAAATATTTGTATTTCCAAAACGATTTTGAAAGACTGTCAAAAAAATCCGAATTTGAAGGTTCAGGGTATGCAGTTCAACACGGATGCACTCCCTGATGCCGAAAATGAAAGTTTCGTATCGATCGGTCAATATCCGAGCGAGTTGTTGAAAGTCAAAAATTGAGTACTGATTGATATATCAGTATAAGTGAAAATTTTGAAAAACCAATGTGAAATGTTGTCAAAATTTTAACGTGGTTAGGTGACTAGCATTGCCTCGTCAATATTAAACCAAATAAAACAGAAATCTAACGGTATTTAAAAAGATATTCAAATTTATGTCAAAAATATTTGTATTTCCAAAACGATTTTGAAAGACTGTCAAAAAAATCCGAATTTGAAGGTTCAGGGTATGCAGTTCGACACGGATGCACTCCCTGATGCCGAAAATGAAAGTTTCGTATCGATCGGTCAATATCCGAGCGAGTTATTGAAAGTTGAAAGTCAAAAATTGTGTACTGATTGATATATCAGTATAAGTGAAAATTTTGAAAAACCAATGTGAAATGTTGTCAAAATTTTAACGTAGTTAGGTGACTAGCATTGCCTCGTCAATATTAAACCAAATAAAACAGAAATCTAACGGTATTTAAAAAAGATATTCAAATTTATGTCAAAAATATTTGTATTTCCAAGACGATTTTGAAAGACTGTCAAAAAAATCCGAATTTGAAGGTTCAGGGTATGCAGTTCGACACGGATGCACTCCCTGATGCCGAAAATGAAAGTTTCGTATCGATCGGTCAATATCCGAGCGAGTTGTTGACAGTCAAAAATTGAGTACTGATTGATATATCAGTATAAGTGAAAATTTTGAAAAACCAATGTGAAATGTTGTCAAAATTTTAACGTAGTTAGATGACTAGCATTGCCTCGTCAATATTAAACCAAATAAAACAGAAATCTAACGGTATTTAAGAAAGATATTCAAATTTATGTCAAAAATATTTGTATTTCCAAAACGATTTTGAAAGACTGTCAAAAAAATCCGAATTTGAAGGTTCAGGGTATGCAGTTCAACACGGATGCACTCCCTGATGCCGAAAATGAAAGTTTCGTATCGATCGGTCAATATCCGAGCGAGTTGTTGAAAGTCAAAAATTGAGTACTGATTGATATATCAGTATAAGTGAAAATTTTGAAAAACCAATGTGAAATGTTGTCAAAATTTTAACGTAGTTAGATGACTAGCATTGCCTCGTCAATATTAAACCAAATAAAATAGAAATCTAACGGTATTTAAGAAAGACATTCAAATTTATGTCAAAAATATTTGTATTTCCAAAACGATTTTGAAAGACTGTCAAAAAAATCCGAATTTGAAGGTTCAGGGTATGCAGTTCGACACGGATGCACTCCCTGATGCCGAAAATGAAAGTTTCGTATCGATCGGTCAATATCCGAGCGAGTTATTGAAAGTTGAAAGTCAAAAATTGAGTACTGATTGATATATCACTATAAGTGAAAATTTTGAAAAACCAATGTGAAATGGTGTCAAAATTTTAACGTGGTTAGGTGACTAGCATTGCCTCGTCAATATTAAACCAAATAAAACAGAAATCTAACGGTATTTAAAAAAGATATTCAAATTTATGTCAAAAATATTTGTATTTCCAAAACGATTTTGAAAGACTGTCAAAAAAATCCGAATTTGTAGGTTCAGGGTATGCAGTTCGACACGGATGCACTCCCTGATGCCGAAAATGAAAGTTTCGTATCGATCGGTCAATATTCGAGCGAGTTGTTGAAAGTTGAAAGTCAAAAATTGAGTACTGATTGATATATCACTATAAGTGAAAATTTTGAAAAACCAATGTGAAATGGTGTCAAAATTTTAACGTGGTTAGGTGACTAGCATTGCCTCGTCAATATTAAACCAAATAAAACAGAAATCTAACGGTATTTAAAAAAGATATTCAAATTTATGTCAAAAATATTTGTATTTCCAAAACGATTTTGAAAGACTGTCAAAAAAATCCGAATTTGAAGGTTCAGGGTATGCAGTTCAACACGGATGCACTCCCTGATGCCGAAAATGAAAGTTTCGTATCGATCGGTCAATATCCGAGCGAGTTGTTGAAAGTCAAAAATTGAGTACTGATTGATATATCAGTATAAGTGAAAATTTTGAAAAACCAATGTGAAATGTTGTCAAAATTTTAACGTAGTTAGATGACTAGCATTGCCTCGTCAATATTAAACCAAATAAAACAGAAATCTAACGGTATTTAAGAAAGATATTCAAATTTATGTCAAAAATATTTGTATTTCCAAAACGATTTTGAAAGACTGTCAAAAAAATCCGAATTTGAAGGTTCAGGGTATGCAGTTCAACACGGATGCACTCCCTGATGCCGAAAATGAAAGTTTCGTATCGATCGGTCAATATCCGAGCGAGTTGTTGAAAGTCAAAAATTGAGTACTGATTGATATATCAGTATAAGTGAAAATTTTGAAAAACCAATGTGAAATGTTGTCAAAATTTTAACGTAGTTAGATGACTAGCATTGCCTCGTCAATATTAAACCAAATAAAACAGAAATCTAACGGTATTTAAGAAAGACATTCAAATTTATGTCAAAAATATTTGTATTTCCAAAACGATTTTGAAAGACTGTCAAAAAAATCCGAATTTGAAGGTTCAGGGTATGCAGTTCGACACGGATGCACTCCCTGATGCCGAAAATGAAAGTTTCGTATCGATCGGTCAATATCCGAGCGAGTTGTTGAAAGTCAAAAATTGAGTACTGATTGATATATCAGTATAAGTGAAAATTTTGAAAAACCAATGTGAAATGTTGTCAAAATTTTAACGTAGTTAGATGACTAGCATTGCCTCGTCAATATTAAACCAAATAAAACAGAAATCTAACGGTATTTAAGAAAGATATTCAAATTTATGTCAAAAATATTTGTATTTCCAAAACGATTTTGAAAGACTGTCAAAAAAATCCGAATTTGAAGGTTCAGGGTATGCAGTTCAACACGGATGCACTCCCTGATGCCGAAAATGAAAGTTTCGTATCGATCGGTCAATATCCGAGCGAGTTGTTGAAAGTCAAAAATTGAGTACTGATTGATATATCAGTATAAGTGAAAATTTTGAAAAACCAATGTGAAATGTTGTCAAAATTTTAACGTGGTTAGGTGACTAGCATTGCCTCGTCAATATTAAACCAAATAAAACAGAAATCTAACGGTATTTAAAAAGATATTCAAATTTATGTCAAAAATATTTGTATTTCCAAAACGATTTTGAAAGACTGTCACAAAAATCCGAATTTGAAGGTTCAGGGTATGCAGTTCGACACGGATGCACTCCCTGATGCCGAAAATGAAAGTTTCGTATCGATCGGTCAATATCCGAGCGAGTTATTGAAAGTTGAAAGTCAAAAATTGAGTACTGATTGATATATCAGTATAAGTGAAAATTTTGAAAAACCAATGTGAAATGTTGTCAAAATTTTAACGTGGTTAGGTGACTAGCATTACCTCGTCAATATTAAACCGAATAAAACAGAAATCTAACGGTATTTAAAAAAGATATTCAAATTTATGTCAAAAATATTTGTATTTCCAAAACGATTTTGAAAGACTGTCAAAAAAATCCGAATTTGAAGGTTCAGGGTATGCAGTTCAACACGGATGCACTCCCTGATGCCGAAAATGAAAGTTTCGTATCGATCGGTCAATATCCGAGCGAGTTGTTGAAAGTCAAAAATTGAGTACTGATTGATATATCAGTATAAGTGAAAATTTTGAAAAACCAATGTGAAATGTTGTCAAAATTTTAACGTGGTTAGGTGACTAGCATTGCCTCGTCAATATTAAACCAAATAAAACAGAAATCTAACGGTATTTAAAAAGATATTCAAATTTATGTCAAAAATATTTGTATTTCCAAAACGATTTTGAAAGACTGTCAAAAAAATCCGAATTTGAAGGTTCAGGGTATGCAGTTCAACACGGATGCACTCCCTGATGCCGAAAATGAAAGTTTCGTATCGATCGGTCAATATCCGAGCGAGTTGTTGAAAGTCAAAAATTGAGTACTGATTGATATATCAGTATAAGTGAAAATTTTGAAAAACCAATGTGAAATGTTGTCAAAATTTTAACGTAGTTAGATGACTAGCATTGCCTCGTCAATATTAAACCAAATAAAATAGAAATCTAACGGTATTTAAGAAAGACATTCAAATTTATGTCAAAAATATTTGTATTTCCAAAACGATTTTGAAAGACTGTCAAAAAAATCCGAATTTGAAGGTTCAGGGTATGCAGTTCGACACGGATGCACTCCCTGATGCCGAAAATGAAAGTTTCGTATCGATCGGTCAATATCCGAGCGAGTTATTGAAAGTTGAAAGTCAAAAATTGAGTACTGATTGATATATCACTATAAGTGAAAATTTTGAAAAACCAATGTGAAATGGTGTCAAAATTTTAACGTGGTTAGGTGACTAGCATTGCCTCGTCAATATTAAACCAAATAAAACAGAAATCTAACGGTATTTAAAAAAGATATTCAAATTTATGTCAAAAATATTTGTATTTCCAAAACGATTTTGAAAGACTGTCAAAAAAATCCGAATTTGTAGGTTCAGGGTATGCAGTTCGACACGGATGCACTCCCTGATGCCGAAAATGAAAGTTTCGTATCGATCGGTCAATATTCGAGCGAGTTGTTGAAAGTTGAAAGTCAAAAATTGAGTACTGATTGATATATCACTATAAGTGAAAATTTTGAAAAACCAATGTGAAATGGTGTCAAAATTTTAACGTGGTTAGGTGACTAGCATTGCCTCGTCAATATTAAACCAAATAAAACAGAAATCTAACGGTATTTAAAAAAGATATTCAAATTTATGTCAAAAATATTTGTATTTCCAAAACGATTTTGAAAGACTGTCAAAAAAATCCGAATTTGAAGGTTCAGGGTATGCAGTTCAACACGGATGCACTCCCTGATGCCGAAAATGAAAGTTTCGTATCGATCGGTCAATATCCGAGCGAGTTGTTGAAAGTCAAAAATTGAGTACTGATTGATATATCAGTATAAGTGAAAATTTTGAAAAACCAATGTGAAATGTTGTCAAAATTTTAACGTAGTTAGATGACTAGCATTGCCTCGTCAATATTAAACCAAATAAAACAGAAATCTAACGGTATTTAAGAAAGATATTCAAATTTATGTCAAAAATATTTGTATTTCCAAAACGATTTTGAAAGACTGTCAAAAAAATCCGAATTTGAAGGTTCAGGGTATGCAGTTCAACACGGATGCACTCCCTGATGCCGAAAATGAAAGTTTCGTATCGATCGGTCAATATCCGAGCGAGTTGTTGAAAGTCAAAAATTGAGTACTGATTGATATATCAGTATAAGTGAAAATTTTGAAAAACCAATGTGAAATGTTGTCAAAATTTTAACGTAGTTAGATGACTAGCATTGCCTCGTCAATATTAAACCAAATAAAACAGAAATCTAACGGTATTTAAGAAAGACATTCAAATTTATGTCAAAAATATTTGTATTTCCAAAACGATTTTGAAAGACTGTCAAAAAAATCCGAATTTGAAGGTTCAGGGTATGCAGTTCGACACGGATGCACTCCCTGATGCCGAAAATGAAAGTTTCGTATCGATCGGTCAATATCCGAGCGAGTTGTTGAAAGTCAAAAATTGAGTACTGATTGATATATCAGTATAAGTGAAAATTTTGAAAAACCAATGTGAAATGTTGTCAAAATTTTAACGTAGTTAGATGACTAGCATTGCCTCGTCAATATTAAACCAAATAAAACAGAAATCTAACGGTATTTAAGAAAGATATTCAAATTTATGTCAAAAATATTTGTATTTCCAAAACGATTTTGAAAGACTGTCAAAAAAATCCGAATTTGAAGGTTCAGGGTATGCAGTTCAACACGGATGCACTCCCTGATGCCGAAAATGAAAGTTTCGTATCGATCGGTCAATATCCGAGCGAGTTGTTGAAAGTCAAAAATTGAGTACTGATTGATATATCAGTATAAGTGAAAATTTTGAAAAACCAATGTGAAATGTTGTCAAAATTTTAACGTGGTTAGGTGACTAGCATTGCCTCGTCAATATTAAACCAAATAAAACAGAAATCTAACGGTATTTAAAAAGATATTCAAATTTATGTCAAAAATATTTGTATTTCCAAAACGATTTTGAAAGACTGTCAAAAAAATCCGAATTTGAAGGTTCAGGGTATGCAGTTCGACACGGATGCACTCCCTGATGCCGAAAATGAAAGTTTCGTATCGATCGGTCAATATCCGAGCGAGTTATTGAAAGTTGAAAGTCAAAAATTGAGTACTGATTGATATATCAGTATAAGTGAAAATTTTGAAAAACCAATGTGAAATGTTGTCAAAATTTTAACGTGGTTAGGTGACTAGCATTACCTCGTCAATATTAAACCGAATAAAACAGAAATCTAACGGTATTTAAAAAAGATATTCAAATTTATGTCAAAAATATTTGTATTTCCAAAACGATTTTGAAAGACTGTCAAAAAAATCCGAATTTGAAGGTTCAGGGTATGCAGTTCAACACGGATGCACTCCCTGATGCCGAAAATGAAAGTTTCGTATCGATCGGTCAATATCCGAGCGAGTTGTTGAAAGTCAAAAATTGAGTACTGATTGATATATCAGTATAAGTGAAAATTTTGAAAAACCAATGTGAAATGTTGTCAAAATTTTAACGTAGTTAGATGACTAGCATTGCCTCGTCAATATTAAACCAAATAAAACAGAAATCTAACGGTATTTAAGAAAGATATTCAAATTTATGTCAAAAATATTTGTATTTCCAAAACGATTTTGAAAGACTGTCAAAAAAATCCGAATTTGAAGGTTCAGGGTATGCAGTTCAACACGGATGCACTCCCTGATGCCGAAAATGAAAGTTTCGTATCGATCGGTCAATATCCGAGCGAGTTGTTGAAAGTCAAAAATTGAGTACTGATTGATATATCAGTATAAGTGAAAATTTTGAAAAACCAATGTGAAATGTTGTCAAAATTTTAACGTAGTTAGATGACTAGCATTGCCTCGTCAATATTAAACCAAATAAAACAGAAATCTAACGGTATTTAAGAAAGACATTCAAATTTATGTCAAAAATATTTGTATTTCCAAAACGATTTTGAAAGACTGTCAAAAAAATCCGAATTTGAAGGTTCAGGGTATGCAGTTCAACACGGATGCACTCCCTGATGCCGAAAATGAAAGTTTCGTATCGATCGGTCAATATCCGAGCGAGTTGTTGAAAGTCAAAAATTGAGTACTGATTGATATATCAGTATAAGTGAAAATTTTGAAAAACCAATGTGAAATGTTGTCAAAATTTTAACGTAGTTAGATGACTAGCATTGCCTCGTCAATATTAAACCAAATAAAACAGAAATCTAACGGTATTTAAAAAGATATTCAAATTTATGTCAAAAATATTTGTATTTCCAAAACGATTTTGAAAGACTGTCAAAAAAATCCGAATTTGAAGGTTCAGGGTATGCAGTTCGACACGGATGCACTCCCTGATGCCGAAAATGAAAGTTTCGTATCGATCGGTCAATATCCGAGCGAGTTATTGAAAGTTGAAAGTCAAAAATTGAGTACTGATTGATATATCAGTATAAGTGAAAATTTTGAAAAACCAATGTGAAATGTTGTCAAAATTTTAACGTAGTTAGATGACTAGCATTGCCTCGTCAATATTAAACCAAATAAAACAGAAATCTAACGGTATTTAAGAAAGATATTCAAATTTATGTCAAAAATATTTGTATTTCCAAAACGATTTTGAAAGACTGTCAAAAAAATCCGAATTTGAAGGTTCAGGGTATGCAGTTCAACACGGATGCACTCCCTGATGCCGAAAATGAAAGTTTCGTATCGATCGGTCAATATCCGAGCGAGTTGTTGAAAGTCAAAAATTGAGTACTGATTGATATATCAGTATAAGTGAAAATTTTGAAAAACCAATGTGAAATGTTGTCAAAATTTTAACGTAGTTAGATGACTAGCATTGCCTCGTCAATATTAAACCAAATAAAACAGAAATCTAACGGTATTTAAGAAAGACATTCAAATTTATGTCAAAAATATTTGTATTTCCAAAACGATTTTGAAAGACTGTCAAAAAAATCCGAATTTGAAGGTTCAGGGTATGCAGTTCGACACGGATGCACTCCCTGATGCCGAAAATGAAAGTTTCGTATCGATCGGTCAATATCCGAGCGAGTTGTTGAAAGTCAAAAATTGAGTACTGATTGATATATCAGTATAAGTGAAAATTTTGAAAAACCAATGTGAAATGTTGTCAAAATTTTAACGTAGTTAGATGACTAGCATTGCCTCGTCAATATTAAACCAAATAAAACAGAAATCTAACGGTATTTAAGAAAGATATTCAAATTTATGTCAAAAATATTTGTATTTCCAAAACGATTTTGAAAGACTGTCAAAAAAATCCGAATTTGAAGGTTCAGGGTATGCAGTTCAACACGGATGCACTCCCTGATGCCGAAAATGAAAGTTTCGTATCGATCGGTCAATATCCGAGCGAGTTGTTGAAAGTCAAAAATTGAGTACTGATTGATATATCAGTATAAGTGAAAATTTTGAAAAACCAATGTGAAATGTTGTCAAAATTTTAACGTAGTTAGATGACTAGCATTGCCTCGTCAATATTAAACCAAATAAAACAGAAATCTAACGGTATTTAAGAAAGACATTCAAATTTATGTCAAAAATATTTGTATTTCCAAAACGATTTTGAAAGACTGTCAAAAAAATCCGAATTTGTAGGTTCAGGGTATGCAGTTCGACACGGATGCACTCCCTGATGCCGAAAATGAAAGTTTCGTATCGATCGGTCAATATTCGAGCGAGTTGTTGAAAGTTGAAAGTCAAAAATTGAGTACTGATTGATATATCACTATAAGTGAAAATTTTGAAAAACCAATGTGAAATGGTGTCAAAATTTTAACGTGGTTAGGTGACTAGCATTGCCTCGTCAATATTAAACCAAATAAAACAGAAATCTAACGGTATTTCAAAAAGATATTCAAATTTATGTCAAAAATATTTGTATTTCCAAAACGATTTTGAAAGACTGTCAAAAAAATCCGAATTTGTAGGTTCAGGGTATGCAGTTCGACACGGATGCACTCCCTGATGCCGAAAATGAAAGTTTCGTATCGATCGGTCAATATCCGAGCGAGTTATTGAAAGTTGAAAGTCAAAAATTGAGTACTGATTGATATATCAGTATAAGTGAAAATTTTGAAAAACCAATGTGAAATGTTGTCAAAATTTTAACGTGGTTAGGTGACTAGCATTGCCTCGTCAATATTAAACCAAATAAAACAGAAATCTAACGGTATTTAAAAAAGATATTCAAATTTATGTCAAAAATATTTGTATTTCCAAAACGATTTTGAAAGACTGTCAAAAAAATCCGAATTTGAAGGTTCAGGGTATGCAGTTCGACACGGATGCACTCCCTGATGCCGAAAATGAAAGTTTCGTATCGATCGGTCAATATCCGAGCGAGTTATTGAAAGTTGAAAGTCAAAAATTGAGTACTGATTGATATATCAGTATAAGTGAAAATTTTGAAAAACCAATGTGAAATGTTGTCAAAATTTTAACGTAGTTAGATGACTAGCATTGCCTCGTCAATATTAAACCAAATAAAACAGAAATCTAACGGTATTTAAGAAAGATATTCAAATTTATGTCAAAAATATTTGTATTTCCAAAACGATTTTGAAAGACTGTCAAAAAAATCCGAATTTGAAGGTTCAGGGTATGCAGTTCAACACGGATGCACTCCCTGATGCCGAAAATGAAAGTTTCGTATCGATCGGTCAATATCCGAGCGAGTTGTTGAAAGTCAAAAATTGAGTACTGATTGATATATCAGTATAAGTGAAAATTTTGAAAAACCAATGTGAAATGTTGTCAAAATTTTAACGTAGTTAGATGACTAGCATTGCCTCGTCAATATTAAACCAAATAAAACAGAAATCTAACGGTATTTAAGAAAGACATTCAAATTTATGTCAAAAATATTTGTATTTCCAAAACGATTTTGAAAGACTGTCAAAAAAATCCGAATTTGAAGGTTCAGGGTATGCAGTTCGACACGGATGCACTCCCTGATGCCGAAAATGAAAGTTTCGTATCGATCGGTCAATATCCGAGCGAGTTATTGAAAGTTGAAAGTCAAAAATTGAGTACTGATTGATATATCACTATAAGTGAAAATTTTGAAAAACCAATGTGAAATGGTGTCAAAATTTTAACGTGGTTAGGTGACTAGCATTGCCTCGTCAATATTAAACCAAATAAAACAGAAATCTAACGGTATTTAAAAAAGATAATCAAATTTATGTCAAAAATATTTGTATTTCCAAAACGATTTTGAAAGACTGTCAAAAAAATCCGAATTTGTAGGTTCAGGGTATGCAGTTCGACACGGATGCACTCCCTGATGCCGAAAATGAAAGTTTCGTATCGATCGGTCAATATTCGAGCGAGTTGTTGAAAGTTGAAAGTCAAAAATTGAGTACTGATTGATATATCACTATAAGTGAAAATTTTGAAAAACCAATGTGAAATGGTGTCAAAATTTTAACGTGGTTAGGTGACTAGCATTGCCTCGTCAATATTAAACCAAATAAAACAGAAATCTAACGGTATTTAAAAAAGATATTCAAATTTATGTCAAAAATATTTGTATTTCCAAAACGATTTTGAAAGACTGTCAAAAAAATCCGAATTTGAAGGTTCAGGGTATGCAGTTCAACACGGATGCACTCCCTGATGCCGAAAATGAAAGTTTCGTATCGATCGGTCAATATCCGAGCGAGTTGTTGAAAGTCAAAAATTGAGTACTGATTGATATATCAGTATAAGTGAAAATTTTGAAAAACCAATGTGAAATGTTGTCAAAATTTTAACGTAGTTAGATGACTAGCATTGCCTCGTCAATATTAAACCAAATAAAACAGAAATCTAACGGTATTTAAGAAAGATATTCAAATTTATGTCAAAAATATTTGTATTTCCAAAACGATTTTGAAAGACTGTCAAAAAAATCCGAATTTGAAGGTTCAGGGTATGCAGTTCAACACGGATGCACTCCCTGATGCCGAAAATGAAAGTTTCGTATCGATCGGTCAATATCCGAGCGAGTTGTTGAAAGTCAAAAATTGAGTACTGATTGATATATCAGTATAAGTGAAAATTTTGAAAAACCAATGTGAAATGTTGTCAAAATTTTAACGTAGTTAGATGACTAGCATTGCCTCGTCAATATTAAACCAAATAAAACAGAAATCTAACGGTATTTAAGAAAGACATTCAAATTTATGTCAAAAATATTTGTATTTCCAAAACGATTTTGAAAGACTGTCAAAAAAATCCGAATTTGAAGGTTCAGGGTATGCAGTTCGACACGGATGCACTCCCTGATGCCGAAAATGAAAGTTTCGTATCGATCGGTCAATATCCGAGCGAGTTGTTGAAAGTCAAAAATTGAGTACTGATTGATATATCAGTATAAGTGAAAATTTTGAAAAACCAATGTGAAATGTTGTCAAAATTTTAACGTAGTTAGATGACTAGCATTGCCTCGTCAATATTAAACCAAATAAAACAGAAATCTAACGGTATTTAAGAAAGATATTCAAATTTATGTCAAAAATATTTGTATTTCCAAAACGATTTTGAAAGACTGTCAAAAAAATCCGAATTTGAAGGTTCAGGGTATGCAGTTAAACACGGATGCACTCCCTGATGCCGAAAATGAAAGTTTCGTATCGATCGGTCAATATCCGAGCGAGTTATTGAAAGTTGAAAGTCAAAAATTGAGTACTGATTGATATATCAGTATAAGTGAAAATTTTGAAAAACCAATGTGAAATGTTGTCAAAATTTTAACGTAGTTAGATGACTAGCATTGCCTCGTCAATATTAAACCAAATAAAACAGAAATCTAACGGTATTTAAGAAAGACATTCAAATTTATGTCAAAAATATTTGTATTTCCAAAACGATTTTGAAAGACTGTCAAAAAAATCCGAATTTGTAGGTTCAGGGTATGCAGTTCGACACGGATGCACTCCCTGATGCCGAAAATGAAAGTTTCGTATCGATCGGTCAATATTCGAGCGAGTTGTTGAAAGTTGAAAGTCAAAAATTGAGTACTGATTGATATATCACTATAAGTGAAAATTTTGAAAAACCAATGTGAAATGGTGTCAAAATTTTAACGTGGTTAGGTGACTAGCATTGCCTCGTCAATATTAAACCAAATAAAACAGAAATCTAACGGTATTTAAAAAAGATATTCAAATTTATGTCAAAAATATTTGTATTTCCAAAACGATTTTGAAAGACTGTCAAAAAAATCCGAATTTGTAGGTTCAGGGTATGCAGTTCGACACGGATGCACTCCCTGATGCCGAAAATGAAAGTTTCGTATCGATCGGTCAATATCCGAGCGAGTTGTTGAAAGTCAAAAATTGAGTACTGATTGATATATCAGTATAAGTGAAAATTTTGAAAAACCAATGTGAAATGTTGTCAAAATTTTAACGTAGTTAGATGACTAGCATTGCCTCGTCAATATTAAACCAAATAAAACAGAAATCTAACGGTATTTAAGAAAGATATTCAAATTTATGTCAAAAATATTTGTATTTCCAAAACGATTTTGAAAGACTGTCAAAAAAATCCGAATTTGAAGGTTCAGGGTATGCAGTTCAACACGGATGCACTCCCTGATGCCGAAAATGAAAGTTTCGTATCGATCGGTCAATATCCGAGCGAGTTGTTGAAAGTCAAAAATTGAGTACTGATTGATATATCAGTATAAGTGAAAATTTTGAAAAACCAATGTGAAATGTTGTCAAAATTTTAACGTAGTTAGATGACTAGCATTGCCTCGTCAATATTAAACCAAATAAAACAGAAATCTAACGGTATTTAAGAAAGACATTCAAATTTATGTCAAAAATATTTGTATTTCCAAAACGATTTTGAAAGACTGTCAAAAACATCCGAATTTGAAGGTTCAGGGTATGCAGTTCGACACGGATGCACTCCCTGATGCCGAAAATGAAAGTTTCGTATCGATCGGTCAATATCCGAGCGAGTTATTGAAAGTTGAAAGTCAAAAATTGAGTACTGATTGATATATCAGTATAAGTGAAAATTTTGAAAAACCAATGTGAAATGGTGTCAAAATTTTAACGTGGTTAGGTGACTAGCATTGCCTCGTCAATATTAAACCAAATAAAACAGAAATCTAACGGTATTTAAAAAAGATATTCAAATTTATGTCAAAAATATTTGTATTTCCAAAACGATTTTGAAAGACTGTCAAAAAAATCCGAATTTGTAGGTTCAGGGTATGCAGTTCGACACGGATGCACTCCCTGATGCCGAAAATGAAAGTTTCGTATCGATCGGTCAATATCCGAGCGAGTTGTTGAAAGTCAAAAATTGAGTACTGATTGATATATCAGTATAAGTGAAAATTTTGAAAAACCAATGTGAAATGTTGTCAAAATTTTAACGTAGTTAGATGACTAGCATTGCCTCGTCAATATTAAACCAAATAAAACAGAAATCTAACGGTATTTAAGAAAGATATTCAAATTTATGTCAAAAATATTTGTATTTCCAAAACGATTTTGAAAGACTGTCAAAAAAATCCGAATTTGAAGGTTCAGGGTATGCAGTTCAACACGGATGCACTCCCTGATGCCGAAAATGAAAGTTTCGTATCGATCGGTCAATATCCGAGCGAGTTGTTGAAAGTCAAAAATTGAGTACTGATTGATATATCAGTATAAGTGAAAATTTTGAAAAACCAATGTGAAATGTTGTCAAAATTTTAACGTAGTTAGATGACTAGCATTGCCTCGTCAATATTAAACCAAATAAAACAGAAATCTAACGGTATTTAAGAAAGACATTCAAATTTATGTCAAAAATATTTGTATTTCCAAAACGATTTTGAAAGACTGTCAAAAACATCCGAATTTGAAGGTTCAGGGTATGCAGTTCGACACGGATGCACTCCCTGATGCCGAAAATGAAAGTTTCGTATCGATCGGTCAATATCCGAGCGAGTTATTGAAAGTTGAAAGTCAAAAATTGAGTACTGATTGATATATCAGTATAAGTGAAAATTTTGAAAAACCAATGTGAAATGTTGTCAAAATTTTAACGTGGTTAGGTGGCTAGCGTTGCTTCGTCAATATTAAACCAAATAAAACAGAAATCTAACGGTATTTAAAAAAGATATTCAAATTTATGTCAAAAATATTTGTATTTCCAAAACGATTTTGAAAGACTGTCAAAAAAATCCGAATTCGAAGGTTCAGGGTATGCAGTTCGACACGGATGCACTCCCTGATGCCGAAAATGAAAGTTTCGTATCGATCGGTCAATATCCGAGCGAGTTGTTGAAAGTCAAAAATTGAGTACTGATTGATATATCAGTATAAGTGAAAATTTTGAAAAACCAATGTGAAATATTGTCAAAATTTTAACGTGGTTAGGTGGCTAGCGTTGCTTCGTCACTATTCAACCAAATAAAACAGAAATCTAACGGTATTTAAAAAAGATATTCAAATTTATGTCAAAAATATTTGTATTTCCAAAACGATTTTGAAAGACTGTCAAAAAAATCCGAATTTGAAGGTTCCGGGTATGCAGTTCGACACGGATGCACTTCCTGATGCCGAAAATGAAAGTTTCGTATCGATCGGTCAATATCCGAGCGAGTTATTGAAAGTTGAAAGTCAAAAATTGAGTACTGATTGATATATCAGTATAAGTGAAAATTTTGAAAAACCAATGTGAAATGTTGTCAAAATTTTAACATAGTTAGGTGACTAGCATGGCCTCGTCAATATTAAACCAAATAAAACAGAAATCTAACGGTATTTAAAAAAGATAATCAAATTTATGTCAAAAATATTTGTATTTCCAAAACGATTTTGAAAGACTGTCAAAAACATCCGAATTTGAAGGTTCAGGGTATGCAGTTCGACACGGATGCACTCCCTGATGCCGAAAATGAAAGTTTCGTATCGATCGGTCAATATCCGAGCGAGTTATTGAAAGTTGAAAGTCAAAAATTGAGTACTGATTGATATATCAGTATAAGTGAAAATTTTGAAAAACCAATGTGAAATGTTGTCAAAATTTTACCGTGGTTAGGTGACTAGCGTTGCCTCGTCAATATTAAACCAAATAAAACAGAAATCTAACGGTATTTAAAAAAGATATTCAAATTTATGTCAAAAATATTTGTATTTCCAAAACGATTTTGAAAGACTGTCAAAAACATCCGAATTTGAAGGTTCAGGGTATGCAGTTCGACACGGATGCACTCCCTGATGCCGCAAATGAAAGTTTCGTATCGATCGATCAATATCCGAGCGAGTTATTGAAAGTTGAAAGTCAAAAATTGAGTACTGATTGATATATCAGTATAAGTGAAAATTTTGAAAAACCAATGTGAAATGTTGTCAAAATTTTACCGTGGTTAGGTGACTAGCGTTGCCTCGTCAATATTAAACCAAATAAAACAGAAATCTAACGGTATTTAAAAAAGATATTCAAATTTATGTCAAAAATATTTGTATTTCCAAAACGATTTTGAAAGACTGTCAAAAAAATCCGAATTCGAAGGTTCAGGGTATGCAGTTCGACACGGATGCACTCCCTGATGCCGAAAATGAAAGTTTCGTATCGATCGGTCAATATCCGAGCGAGTTGTTGAAAGTCAAAAATTGAGTACTGATTGATATATCAGTATAAGTGAAAATTTTGAAAAACCAATGTGAAATATTGTCAAAATTTTAACGTGGTTAGGTGGCTAGCGTTGCTTCGTCACTATTCAACCAAATAAAACAGAAATCTAACGGTATTTAAAAAAGATATTCAAATTTATGTCAAAAATATTTGTATTTCCAAAACGATTTTGAAAGACTGTCAAAAAAATCCGAATTTGAAGGTTCCGGGTATGCAGTTCGACACGGATGCACTTCCTGATGCCGAAAATGAAAGTTTCGTATCGATCGGTCAATATCCGAGCGAGTTATTGAAAGTTGAAAGTCAAAAATTGAGTACTGATTGATATATCAGTATAAGTGAAAATTTTGAAAAACCAATGTGAAATGTTGTCAAAATTTTAACATAGTTAGGTGACTAGCATTGCCTCGTCAATATTAAACCAAATAAAACAGAAATCTAACGGTATTTAAAAAAGATAATCAAATTTATGTCAAAAATATTTGTATTTCCAAAACGATTTTGAAAGACTGTCAAAAACATCCGAATTTGAAGGTTCAGGGTATGCAGTTCGACACGGATGCACTCCCTGATGCCGAAAATGAAAGTTTCGTATCGATCGGTCAATATCCGAGCGAGTTATTGAAAGTTGAAAGTCAAAAATTGAGTACTGATTGATATATCAGTATAAGTGAAAATTTTGAAAAACCAATGTGAAATGTTGTCAAAATTTTACCGTGGTTAGGTGACTAGCGTTGCCTCGTCAATATTAAACCAAATAAAACAGAAATCTAACGGTATTTAAAAAAGATATTCAAATTTATGTCAAAAATATTTGTATTTCCAAAACGATTTTGAAAGACTGTCAAAAAAATCCGAATTTGAAGGTTCCGGGTATGCAGTTCGACACGGATGCACTCCCTGATGCCGAAAATGAAAGTTTCGTAACGATCGGTCAATATCCGAGCGAGTTATTGAAAGTTGAAAGTCAAAAATTGAGTACTGATTGATATATCAGTATAAGTGAAAATTTTGAAAAACCAATGTGAAATGTTGTCAAAATTTTAACGTGGTTAGGTGACTAGCATTGCTTCGTCAATATTAAACCAAATAAAACAGAAATCTAACGGTATTTCAAAAAGATATTCAAATTTATGTCAAAAATATTTGTATTTCCAAAACGATTTTGAAAGACTGTCAAAAAAATCCGAATTTGAAGGTTCAGGGTATGCAGTTCGACACGGATGCACTCCCTGATGCCGAAAATGAAAGTTTCGTATCGATCGGTCAATATCCGAGCGAGTTATTGAAAGTTGAAAGTCAAAAATTGAGTACTGATTGATATATCAGTATAAGTGAAAATTTTGAAAAACCAATGTGAAATATTGTCAAAATTTTAACGTGGTTAGGTGACTAGCATTGCCTCGTTTATATTAGACCAAATAAAACAGAAATCTAACGGTATTTAAAAAAGATATTCAAATGTATGTCAAAAATATTTGTATTAACAAAACGATTTTGAAAGACTGTCAAAAAAATCCGAATTTGAAGGTTCAGGGTATGCAATTCGACACGGATGCACTCCCTGATGCCGAAAATGAAAGTTTCGTATCGATCGGTCAATATCCGAGCGAGTTGTTGAAAGTCAAAAATTGAGTACTGATTGATATATCAGTATAAGTGAAAATTTTGAAAAACCAATGTGAAATGTTGTCAAAATTTTAACGTAGTTAGATGACTAGCATTGCCTCGTCAATATTAAACCAAATAAAACAGAAATCTAACGGTATTTAAGAAAGACATTCAAATTTATGTCAAAAATATTTGTATTTCCAAAACGATTTTGAAAGACTGTCAAAAAAATCCGAATTTGTAGGTTCAGGGTATGCAGTTCGACACGGATGCACTCCCTGATGCCGAAAATGAAAGTTTCGTATCGATCGGTCAATATCCGAGCGAGTTATTGAAAGTTGAAAGTCAAAAATTGAGTACTGATTGATATATCACTATAAGTGAAAATTTTGAAAAACTAATGTGAAATGGTGTCAAAATTTTAACGTGGTTAGGTGACTAGCATTGCCTCGTCAATATTAAACCAAATAAAACAGAAATCTAACGGTATTTAAAAAAGATATTCAAATTTATGTCAAAAATATTTGTATTTCCAAAACGATTTTGAAAGACTGTCAAAAAAATCCGAATTTGAAGGTTCAGGGTATGCAGTTCGACACGGATGCACTCCCTGATGCCGAAAATGAAAGTTTCGTATCGATCGGTCAATATCCGAGCGAGTTATTGAAAGTTGAAAGTCAAAAATTGAGTACTGATTGATATATCAGTATAAGTGAAAATTTTGAAAAACCAATATGAAATGTTGTCAAAATTTTAACGTGGTTAGGTGACTAGCATTGCCTCGTCAATATTAAACCAAATAAAACAGAAATCTAACGGTATTTAAAAAAGATATTCAAATTTATGTCAAAAATATTTGTATTTCCAAAACGATTTTGAAAGACTGTCAAAAAAATCCGAATTTGAAGGTTCAGGGTATGCAGTTCGACACGGATGCACTCCCTGATGCCGAAAATGAAAGTTTCGTATCGATCGGTCAATATCCGAGCGAGTTATTGAAAGTTGAAAGTCAAAAATTGAGTACTGATTGATATATCAGTATAAGTGAAAATTTTGAAAAACCAATGTGAAATGTTGTCAAAATTTTAACGTAGTTAGGTGACTAGCATTGCCTCGTCAATATTAAACCAAATAAAACAGAAATCTAACGGTATTTAAAAAAGATATTCAAATTTATGTCAAAAATATTTGTATTTCCAAGACGATTTTGAAAGACTGTCAAAAAAATCCGAATTTGAAGGTTCAGGGTATGCAGTTCGACACGGATGCACTCCCTGATGCCGAAAATGAAAGTTTCGTATCGATCGGTCAATATCCGAGCGAGTTGTTGAAAGTCAAAAATTGAGTACTGATTGATATATCAGTATAAGTGAAAATTTTGAAAAACCAATGTGAAATGTTGTCAAAATTTTAACGTAGTTAGATGACTAGCATTGCCTCGTCAATATTAAACCAAATAAAACAGAAATCTAACGGTATTTAAGAAAGATATTCAAATTTATGTCAAAAATATTTGTATTTCCAAAACGATTTTGAAAGACTGTCAAAAAAATCCGAATTTGAAGGTTCAGGGTATGCAGTTCAACACGGATGCACTCCCTGATGCCGAAAATGAAAGTTTCGTATCGATCGGTCAATATCCGAGCGAGTTGTTGAAAGTCAAAAATTGAGTACTGATTGATATATCAGTATAAGTGAAAATTTTGAAAAACCAATGTGAAATGTTGTCAAAATTTTAACGTAGTTAGATGACTAGCATTGCCTCGTCAATATTAAACCAAATAAAACAGAAATCTAACGGTATTTAAGAAAGACATTCAAATTTATGTCAAAAATATTTGTATTTCCAAAACGATTTTGAAAGACTGTCAAAAAAATCCGAATTTGAAGGTTCAGGGTATGCAGTTCGACACGGATGCACTCCCTGATGCCGAAAATGAAAGTTTCGTATCGATCGGTCAATATCCGAGCGAGTTATTGAAAGTTGAAAGTCAAAAATTGAGTACTGATTGATATATCACTATAAGTGAAAATTTTGAAAAACCAATGTGAAATGGTGTCAAAATTTTAACGTGGTTAGGTGACTAGCATTGCCTCGTCAATATTAAACCAAATAAAACAGAAATCTAACGGTATTTAAAAAAGATATTCAAATTTATGTCAAAAATATTTGTATTTCCAAAACGATTTTGAAAGACTGTCAAAAAAATCCGAATTTGTAGGTTCAGGGTATGCAGTTCGACACGGATGCACTCCCTGATGCCGAAAATGAAAGTTTCGTATCGATCGGTCAATATTCGAGCGAGTTGTTGAAAGTTGAAAGTCAAAAATTGAGTACTGATTGATATATCACTATAAGTGAAAATTTTGAAAAACCAATGTGAAATGGTGTCAAAATTTTAACGTGGTTAGGTGACTAGCATTGCCTCGTCAATATTAAACCAAATAAAACAGAAATCTAACGGTATTTAAAAAAGATATTCAAATTTATGTCAAAAATATTTGTATTTCCAAAACGATTTTGAAAGACTGTCAAAAAAATCCGAATTTGAAGGTTCAGGGTATGCAGTTCAACACGGATGCACTCCCTGATGCCGAAAATGAAAGTTTCGTATCGATCGGTCAATATCCGAGCGAGTTGTTGAAAGTCAAAAATTGAGTACTGATTGATATATCAGTATAAGTGAAAATTTTGAAAAACCAATGTGAAATGTTGTCAAAATTTTAACGTAGTTAGATGACTAGCATTGCCTCGTCAATATTAAACCAAATAAAACAGAAATCTAACGGTATTTAAGAAAGACATTCAAATTTATGTCAAAAATATTTGTATTTCCAAAACGATTTTGAAAGACTGTCAAAAAAATCCGAATTTGAAGGTTCAGGGTATGCAGTTCGACACGGATGCACTCCCTGATGCCGAAAATGAAAGTTTCGTATCGATCGGTCAATATCCGAGCGAGTTATTGAAAGTTGAAAGTCAAAAATTGAGTACTGATTGATATATCAGTATAAGTGAAAATTTTGAAAAACCAATGTGAAATGTTGTCAAAATTTTAACGTGGTTAGGTGACTAGCATTACCTCGTCAATATTAAACCGAATAAAACAGAAATCTAACGGTATTTAAAAAAGATATTCAAATTTATGTCAAAAATATTTGTATTTCCAAAACGATTTTGAAAGACTGTCAAAAAAATCCGAATTTGAAGGTTCAGGGTATGCAGTTCGACACGGATGCACTCTCTGATGCCGAAAATGAAAGTTTCGTATCGATCGGTCAATATCCGAGCGAGTTATTGAAAGTTGAAAGTCAAAAATTGAGTACTGATTGATATATCAGTATAAGTGAAAATTTTGAAAAACCAATGTGAAATATTGTCAAAATTTTAACGTGGTTAGGTGGCTAGCGTTGCTTTGTCACTATTCAACCAAATAAAACAGAAATCTAACGGTATTTAAAAAAGATATTCAAATTTATGTCAAAAATATTTGTATTTCCAAAACGATTTTGAAAGACTGTCAAAAAAATCCGAATTTGAAGGTTCCGGGTATGCAGTTCGACACGGATGCACTTCCTGATGCCGAAAATGAAAGTTTCGTATCGATCGGTCAATATCCGAGCGAGTTATTGAAAGTTGAAAGTCAAAAATTGAGTACTGATTGATATATCAGTATAAGTGAAAATTTTGAAAAACCAATGTGAAATGTTGTCAAAATTTTAACATAGTTAGGTGACTAGCATTGCCTCGTCAATATTAAACCAAATAAAACAGAAATCTAACGGTATTTAAAAAAGATAATCAAATTTATGTCAAAAATATTTGTATTTCCAAAACGATTTTGAAAGACTGTCAAAAAAATCCGAATTTGAAGGTTCCGGGTATGCAGTTCGACACGGATGCACTCCCTGATGCCGAAAATGAAAGTTTCGTATCGATCGGTCAATATCCGAGCGAGTTATTGAAAGTTGAAAGTCAAAAATTGAGTACTGATTGATATATCAGTATAAGTGAAAATTTTGAAAAACCAATGTGAAATATTGTCAAAATTTTAACGTGGTTAGGTGACTAGCATTGCCTCGTCAATATTAAACCAAATAAAACAGAAATCTAACGGTATTTAAAAAATATATTCAAATTTATGTCAAAAATATTTGTATTTCCAAAACGATTTTGAAAGACCGTCAAAAAAATCCGAATTTGAAGGTTCCGGGTATGCAGTTCGACACGGATGCACTCCCTGATGCCGACAATGAAAGTTTCGTATCGATCGGTCAATATCCGAGCGAGTTATTGAAAGTTGAAAGTCAAAAATTGAGTACTGATTGATATATCAGTATAAGTGAAAATTTTGAAAAACCAATGTGAAATGTTGTCAAAATTTTAACGTAGTTAGATGACTAGCATTGCCTCGTCAATATTAAACCAAATAAAACAGAAATCTAACGGTATTTAAGAAAGACATTCAAATTTATGTCAAAAATATTTGTATTTCCAAAACGATTTTGAAAGACTGTCAAAAAAATCCGAATTTGAAGGTTCAGGGTATGCAGTTCGACACGGATGCACTCCCTGATGCCGAAAATGA
Source organism: Choreutis nemorana (assembly GCA_949316135.1). NCBI lineage: Eukaryota > Metazoa > Arthropoda > Insecta > Lepidoptera > Choreutidae > Choreutis > Choreutis nemorana. The sequence goes on from OX438622.1 coordinate 6,725,434, forward strand.
AAGTTTCGTATCGATCGGTCAATATCCGAGCGAGTTATTGAAAGTTGAAAGTCAAAAATTGAGTACTGATTGATATATCAGTATAAGTGAAAATTTTGAAAAACCAATGTGAAATATTGTCAAAATTTTAACGTGGTTAGGTGACTAGCATTGCCTCGTCAATATTAAACCAAATAAAACAGAAATCTAACGGTATTTAAAAAATATATTCAAATTTATGTCAAAAATATTTGTATTTCCAAAACGATTTTGAAAGACTGTCAAAAAAATCCGAATTTGAAGGTTCAGGGTATGCAGTTCAACACGGATGCACTCCCTGATGCCGAAAATGAAAGTTTCGTATCGATCGGTCAATATCCGAGCGAGTTGTTGAAAGTCAAAAATTGAGTACTGATTGATATATCAGTATAAGTGAAAATTTTGAAAAACCAATGTGAAATGTTGTCAAAATTTTAACGTAGTTAGATGACTAGCATTGCCTCGTCAATATTAAACCAAATAAAACAGAAATCTAACGGTATTTAAGAAAGACATTCAAATTTATGTCAAAAATATTTGTATTTCCAAAACGATTTTGAAAGACTGTCAAAAAAATCCGAATTTGAAGGTTCAGGGTATGCAGTTCGACACGGATGCACTCCCTGATGCCGAAAATGAAAGTTTCGTATCGATCGGTCAATATCCGAGCGAGTTATTGAAAGTTGAAAGTCAAAAATTGAGTACTGATTGATATATCAGTATAAGTGAAAATTTTGAAAAACCAATGTGAAATGTTGTCAAAATTTTAACGTGGTTAGGTGACTAGCATTACCTCGTCAATATTAAACCGAATAAAACAGAAATCTAACGGTATTTAAAAAAGATATTCAAATTTATGTCAAAAATATTTGTATTTCCAAAACGATTTTGAAAGACTGTCAAAAAAATCCGAATTTGAAGGTTCAGGGTATGCAGTTCGACACGGATGCACTCTCTGATGCCGAAAATGAAAGTTTCGTATCGATCGGTCAATATCCGAGCGAGTTATTGAAAGTTGAAAGTCAAAAATTGAGTACTGATTGATATATCAGTATAAGTGAAAATTTTGAAAAACCAATGTGAAATATTGTCAAAATTTTAACGTGGTTAGGTGGCTAGCGTTGCTTTGTCACTATTCAACCAAATAAAACAGAAATCTAACGGTATTTAAAAAAGATATTCAAATTTATGTCAAAAATATTTGTATTTCCAAAACGATTTTGAAAGACTGTCAAAAAAATCCGAATTTGAAGGTTCCGGGTATGCAGTTCGACACGGATGCACTTCCTGATGCCGAAAATGAAAGTTTCGTATCGATCGGTCAATATCCGAGCGAGTTATTGAAAGTTGAAAGTCAAAAATTGAGTACTGATTGATATATCAGTATAAGTGAAAATTTTGAAAAACCAATGTGAAATGTTGTCAAAATTTTAACATAGTTAGGTGACTAGCATTGCCTCGTCAATATTAAACCAAATAAAACAGAAATCTAACGGTATTTAAAAAAGATAATCAAATTTATGTCAAAAATATTTGTATTTCCAAAACGATTTTGAAAGACTGTCAAAAAAATCCGAATTTGAAGGTTCCGGGTATGCAGTTCGACACGGATGCACTCCCTGATGCCGAAAATGAAAGTTTCGTATCGATCGGTCAATATCCGAGCGAGTTATTGAAAGTTGAAAGTCAAAAATTGAGTACTGATTGATATATCAGTATAAGTGAAAATTTTGAAAAACCAATGTGAAATATTGTCAAAATTTTAACGTGGTTAGGTGACTAGCATTGCCTCGTCAATATTAAACCAAATAAAACAGAAATCTAACGGTATTTAAAAAATATATTCAAATTTATGTCAAAAATATTTGTATTTCCAAAACGATTTTGAAAGACCGTCAAAAAAATCCGAATTTGAAGGTTCCGGGTATGCAGTTCGACACGGATGCACTCCCTGATGCCGACAATGAAAGTTTCGTATCGATCGGTCAATATCCGAGCGAGTTATTGAAAGTTGAAAGTCAAAAATTGAGTACTGATTGATATATCAGTATAAGTGAAAATTTTGAAAAACCAATGTGAAATGTTGTCAAAATTTTAACGTGGTTAGGTGACTAGCATTGCCTCGTCAATATTAAACCAAATAAAACAGAAATCTAACGGTATTTAAAAAAGATATTCAAATTTATGTCAAAAATATTTGTATTTCCAAAACGATTTTGAAAGACTGTCAAAAAAATCCGAATTTGAAGGTTCAGGGTATGCAGTTCGACACGGATGCACTCCCTGATGCCGCAAATGAAAGTTTCGTATCGATCGGTCAATATCCGAGCGAGTTATTGAAAGTTGAAAGTCAAAAATTGAGTACTGATTGATATATCAGTATAAGTGAAAATTTTGAAAAACCAATGTGAAATGTTGTCAAAATTTTACCGTGGTTAGGTGACTAGCGTTGCCTCGTCAATATTAAACCAAATAAAACAGAAATCTAACGGTATTTAAAAAAGATATTCAAATTTATGTCAAAAATATTTGTATTTCCAAAACGATTTTGAAAGACTGTCAAAAACATCCGAATTTGAAGGTTCAGGGTATGCAGTTCGACACGGATGCACTCCCTGATGCCGAAAATGAAAGTTTCGTATCGATCGGTCAATATCCGAGCGAGTTATTGAAAGTTGAAAGTCAAAAATTGAGTACTGATTGATATATCAGTATAAGTGAAAATTTTGAAAAACCAATGTGAAATGTTGTCAAAATTTTAACGTGGTTAGGTGGCTAGCGTTGCTTCGTCAATATTAAACCAAATAAAACAGAAATCTAACGGTATTTAAAAAAGATATTCAAATTTATGTCAAAAATATTTGTATTTCCAAAACGATTTTGAAAGACTGTCAAAAAAATCTTAATTCGAAGGTTCAGGGTATGCAGTTCGACACGGATGCACTCCCTGATGCCGAAAATGAAAGTTTCGTATCGATCGGTCAATATCCGAGCGAGTTGTTGAAAGTCAAAAATTGAGTACTGATTGATATATCAGTATAAGTGAAAATTTTGAAAAACCAATGTGAAATGTTGTCAAAATTTTACCGTGGTTAGGTGACTAGCGTTGCCTCGTCAATATTAAACCAAATAAAACAGAAATCTAACGGTATTTAAAAAAGATATTCAAATTTATGTCAAAAATATTTGTATTTCCAAAACGATTTTGAAAGACTGTCAAAAAAATCCGAATTTGAAGGTTCAGGGTATGCAGTTCGACACGGATGCACTCCCTGATGCCGCAAATGAAAGTTTCGTATCGATCGATCAATATCCGAGCGAGTTATTGAAAGTTGAAAGTCAAAAATTGAGTACTGATTGATATATCAGTATAAGTGAAAATTTTGAAAAACCAATGTGAAATGTTGTCAAAATTTTAACGTGGTTAGGTGACTAGCATTGCCTCGTCAATATTAAACCAAATAAAACAGAAATCTAACGGTATTTAAAAAAGATATTCAAATTTATGTCAAAAATATTTGTATTTCCAAAACGATTTTGAAAGACTGTCAAAAAAATCCGAATTTGAAGGTTCAGGGTATGCAGTTCGACACGGATGCACTCCCTGATGCCGAAAATGAAAGTTTCGTATCGATCGGTCAATATCCGAGCGAGTTATTGAAAGTTGAAAGTCAAAAATTGAGTACTGATTGATATATCAGTATAAGTGAAAATTTTGAAAAACCAATGTGAAATGTTGTCAAAATTTTAACGTGGTTAGGTGACTAGCATTGCCTCGTCAATATTAAACCAAATAAAACAGAAATCTAACGGTATTTAAAAAAGATATTCAAATTTATGTCAAAAATATTTGTATTTCCAAAACGATTTTGAAAGACTGTCAAAAAAATCCGAATTTGAAGGTTCAGGGTATGCAGTTCGACACGGATGCACTCCCTGATGCCGAAAATGAAAGTTTCGTATCGATCGGTCAATATCCGAGCGAGTTATTGAAAGTTGAAAGTCAAAAATTGAGTACTGATTGATATATCAGTATAAGTGAAAATTTTGAAAAACCAATGTGAAATATTGTCAAAATTTTAACGTGGTTAGGTGGCTAGCGTTGCTTCGTCACTATTCAACCAAATAAAACAGAAATCTAACGGTATTTAAAAAAGATATTCAAATTTATGTCAAAAATATTTGTATTTCCAAAACGATTTTGAAAGACTGTCAAAAAAATCCGAATTTGAAGGTTCCGGGTATGCAGTTCGACACGGATGCACTGCCTGATGCCGAAAATGAAAGTTTCGTATCGATCGGTCAATATCCGAGCGAGTTATTGAAAGTTGAAAGTCAAAAATTGAGTACTGATTGATATATCAGTATAAGTAAAAATTTTGAAAAACCAATGTGAAATGTTGTCAAAATGTTAACGTGGTTAGGTGACTATTATTGCCTCGTCAATATTAAACCAAATAAAACAGAAATCTAACGGTATTTAAAAAAGATATTCAAATTTATGTCAAAAATATTTGTATTTCCAAAACGATTTTGAAAGACTGTCAAAAAAATCCGAATTTGAAGGTTCAGGGTATGCAGTTCGACACGGATGCACTCCCTGATGCCGCAGATGAAAGTTTCGTATCGATCGATCAATATCCGAGCGAGTTATTGAAAGTTGAAAGTCAAAAATTGAGTACTGATTGATATATCAGTATAAGTGAAAATTTTGAAAAACCAATGTGAAATGTTGTCAAAATTTTAACGTGGTTAGGTGACTAGCATTGCCTCGTCAATATTAAACCAAATAAAACAGAAATCTAACGGTATTTAAAAAAGATATTCAAATTTATGTCAAAAATATTTGTATTTCCAAAACGATTTTGAAAGACTGTCAAAAAAATCCGAATTTGAAGGTTCAGGGTATGCAGTTCGACACGGATGCACTCCCTGATGCCGAAAATGAAAGTTTCGTATCGATCGGTCAATATCCGAGCGAGTTATTGAAAGTTGAAAGTCAAAAATTGAGTACTGATTGATATATCAGTATAAGTGAAAATTTTTAAAAACCAATGTGAAATGTTGTCAAAATTTTAACGTGGTTAGGTGGCTAGCGTTGCTTCGTCAATATTAAACCAAATAAAACAGAAATCTAACGGTATTTAAAAAAGATATTCAAATTTATGTCAAAAATATTTGTATTTCCAAAACGATTTTGAAAGACTGTCAAAAAAATCCGAATTTGAAGGTTCAGGGTATGCAGTTCGACACGGATGCACTCCCTGATGCCGAAAATGAAAGTTTCGTATCGATCGGTCAATATCCGAGCGAGTTGTTGAAAGTCAAAAATTGAGTACTGATTGATATATCAGTATAAGTGAAAATTTTGAAAAACCAATGTGAAATATTGTCAAAATTTTAACGTGGTTAGGTGGCTAGCGTTGCTTCGTCACTATTCAACCAAATAAAACAGAAATCTAACGGTATTTAAAAAAGATATTCAAATTTATGTCAAAAATATTTGTATTTCCAAAACGATTTTGAAAGACTGTCAAAAAAATCCGAATTTGAAGGTTCCGGGTATGCAGTTCGACACGGATGCACTTCCTGATGCCGAAAATGAAAGTTTCGTATCGATCGGTCAATATCCGAGCGAGTTATTGAAAGTTGAAAGTCAAAAATTGAGTACTGATTGATATATCAGTATAAGTGAAAATTTTGAAAAACCAATGTGAAATGTTGTCAAAATTTTAACATAGTTAGGTGACTAGCATTGCCTCGTCAATATTAAACCAAATAAAACAGAAATCTAACGGTATTTAAAAAAGATAATCAAATTTATGTCAAAAATATTTGTATTTCCAAAACGATTTTGAAAGACTGTCAAAAAAATCCGAATTTGAAGGTTCCGGGTATGCAGTTCGACACGGATGCACTCCCTGATGCCGACAATGAAAGTTTCGTATCGATCGGTCAATATCCGAGCGAGTTATTGAAAGTTGAAAGTCAAAAATTGAGTACTGATTGATATATCAGTATAAGTGAAAATTTTGAAAAACCAATGTGAAATGTTGTCAAAATTTTAACGTGGTTAGGTGACTAGCATTGCCTCGTCAATATTAAACCAAATTAAACAGAAATCTAACGGTATTTAAAAAAGATATTCAAATTTATGTCAAAAATATTTGTATTTCCAAAACGATTTTGAAAGACTGTCAAAAAAATCCGAATTTGAAGGTTCAGGGTATGCAGTTCGACACGGATGCACTCCCTGATGCCGCAAATGAAAGTTTCGTATCGATCGATCAATATCCGAGCGAGTTATTGAAAGTTGAAAGTCAAAAATTGAGTACTGATTGATATATCAGTATAAGTGAAAATTTTGAAAAACCAATGTGAAATGTTGTCAAAATTTTACCGTGGTTAGGTGACTAGCGTTGCCTCGTCAATATTAAACCAAATAAAACAGAAATCTAACGGTATTTAAAAAAGATATTCAAATTTATGTCAAAAATATTTGTATTTCCAAAACGATTTTGAAAGACTGTCAAAAAAATCCGAATTTGAAGGTTCAGGGTATGCAGTTCGACACGGATGCACTCCCTGATGCCGCAAATGAAAGTTTCGTATCGATCGATCAATATCCGAGCGAGTTATTGAAAGTTGAAAGTCAAAAATTGAGTACTGATTGATATATCAGTATAAGTGAAAATTTTGAAAAACCAATGTGAAATGTTGTCAAAATTTTAACGTGGTTAGGTGACTAGCATTGCCTCGTCAATATTAAACCAAATAAAACAGAAATCTAACGGTATTTAAAAAAGATATTCAAATTTATGTCAAAAATATTTGTATTTCCAAAACGATTTTGAAAGACTGTCAAAAAAATCCGAATTTGAAGGTTCAGGGTATGCAGTTCGACACGGATGCACTCCCTGATGCCGAAAATGAAAGTTTCGTATCGATCGGTCAATATCCGAGCGAGTTATTGAAAGTTGAAAGTCAAAAATTGAGTACTGATTGATATATCAGTATAAGTGAAAATTTTGAAAAACCAATGTGAAATGTTGTCAAAATTTTAACGTGGTTAGGTGACTAGCATTGCCTCGTCAATATTAAACCAAATAAAACAGAAATCTAACGGTATTTAAAAAAGATATTCAAATTTATGTCAAAAATATTTGTATTTCCAAAACGATTTTGAAAGACTGTCAAAAAAATCCGAATTTGAAGGTTCAGGGTATGCAGTTCGACACGGATGCACTCCCTGATGCCGAAAATGAAAGTTTCGTATCGATCGGTCAATATCCGAGCGAGTTATTGAAAGTTGAAAGTCAAAAATTGAGTACTGATTGATATATCAGTATAAGTGAAAATTTTGAAAAACCAATGTGAAATGTTGTCAAAATTTTAACGTGGTTAGGTGACTAGCATTGCCTCGTCAATATTAAACCAAATAAAACAGAAATCTAACGGTATTTAAAAAAGATATTCAAATTTATGTCAAAAATATTTGTATTTCCAAAACGATTTTGAAAGACTGTCAAAAAAATCCGAATTTGAAGGTTCAGGGTATGCAGTTCGACACGGATGCACTCCCTGATGCCGAAAATGAAAGTTTCGTATCGATCGGTCAATATCCGAGCGAGTTATTGAAAGTTGAAAGTCAAAAATTGAGTACTGATTGATATATCAGTATAAGTGAAAATTTTGAAAAACCTATGTGAAATATTGTCAAAATTTTAACGTGGTTAGGTGGCTAGCGTTGCTTCGTCACTATTCAACCAAATAAAACAGAAATCTAACGGTATTTAAAAAAGATATTCAAATTTATGTCAAAAATATTTGTATTTCCAAAACGATTTTGAAAGACTGTCAAAAAAATCCGAATTTGAAGGTTCCGGGTATGCAGTTCGACACGGATGCACTGCCTGATGCCGAAAATGAAAGTTTCGTATCGATCGGTCAATATCCGAGCGAGTTATTGAAAGTTGAAAGTCAAAAATTGAGTACTGATTGATATATCAGTATAAGTAAAAATTTTGAAAAACCAATGTGAAATATTGTCAAAATGTTAACGTGGTTAGGTGACTATTATTGCCTCGTCAATATTAAACCAAATAAAACAGAAATCTAACGGTATTTAAAAAAGATATTCAAATTTATGTCAAAAATATTTGTATTTCCAAAACGATTTTGAAAGACTGTCAAAAAAATCCGAATTTGAAGGTTCAGGGTATGCAGTTCGACACGGATGCACTCCCTGATGCCGCAGATGAAAGTTTCGTATCGATCGATCAATATCCGAGCGAGTTATTGAAAGTTGAAAGTCAAAAATTGAGTACTGATTGATATATCAGTATAAGTGAAAATTTTGAAAAACCAATGTGAAATGTTGTCAAAATTTTAACGTGGTTAGGTGACTAGCATTGCCTCGTCAATATTAAACCAAATAAAACAGAAATCTAACGGTATTTAAAAAAGATATTCAAATTTATGTCAAAAATATTTGTATTTCCAAAACGATTTTGAAAGACTGTCAAAAAAATCCGAATTTGAAGGTTCAGGGTATGCAGTTCGACACGGATGCACTCCCTGATGCCGAAAATGAAAGTTTCGTATCGATCGGTCAATATCCGAGCGAGTTATTGAAAGTTGAAAGTCAAAAATTGAGTACTGATTGATATATCAGTATAAGTGAAAATTTTGAAAAACCAATGTGAAATGTTGTCAAAATTTTAACGTGGTTAGGTGACTAGCATTGCCTCGTCAATATTAAACCAAATAAAACAGAAATCTAACGGTATTTAAAAAAGATATTCAAATTTATGTCAAAAATATTTGTATTTCCAAAACGATTTTGAAAGACTGTCAAAAAAATCCGAATTTGAAGGTTCAGGGTATGCAGTTCGACACGGATGCACTCCCTGATGCCGAAAATGAAAGTTTCGTATCGATCGGTCAATATCCGAGCGAGTTATTGAAAGTTGAAAGTCAAAAATTGAGTACTGATTGATATATCAGTATAAGTGAAAATTTTGAAAAACCAATGTGAAATGTTGTCAAAATTTTAACGTGGTTAGGTGACTAGCATTGCCTCGTCAATATTAAACCAAATAAAACAGAAATCTAACGGTATTTAAAAAAGATATTCAAATTTATGTCAAAAATATTTGTATTTCCAAAACGATTTTGAAAGACTGTCAAAAAAATCCGAATTTGAAGGTTCAGGGTATGCAGTTCGACACGGATGCACTCCCTGATGCCGAAAATGAAAGTTTCGTATCGATCGGTCAATATCCGAGCGAGTTATTGAAAGTTGAAAGTCAAAAATTGAGTACTGATTGATATATCAGTATAAGTGAAAATTTTGAAAAACCTATGTGAAATATTGTCAAAATTTTAACGTGGTTAGGTGGCTAGCGTTGCTTCGTCACTATTCAACCAAATAAAACAGAAATCTAACGGTATTTAAAAAAGATATTCAAATTTATGTCAAAAATATTTGTATTTCCAAAACGATTTTGAAAGACTGTCAAAAAAATCCGAATTTGAAGGTTCCGGGTATGCAGTTCGACACGGATGCACTGCCTGATGCCGAAAATGAAAGTTTCGTATCGATCGGTCAATATCCGAGCGAGTTATTGAAAGTTGAAAGTCAAAAATTGAGTACTGATTGATATATCAGTATAAGTAAAAATTTTGAAAAACCAATGTGAAATATTGTCAAAATGTTAACGTGGTTAGGTGACTATTATTGCCTCGTCAATATTAAACCAAATAAAACAGAAATCTAACGGTATTTAAAAAAGATATTCAAATTTATGTCAAAAATATTTGTATTTCCAAAACGATTTTGAAAGACTGTCAAAAAAATCCGAATTTGAAGGTTCAGGGTATGCAGTTCGACACGGATGCACTCCCTGATGCCGCAGATGAAAGTTTCGTATCGATCGATCAATATCCGAGCGAGTTATTGAAAGTTGAAAGTCAAAAATTGAGTACTGATTGATATATCAGTATAAGTGAAAATTTTGAAAAACCAATGTGAAATGTTGTCAAAATTTTAACGTGGTTAGGTGACTAGCATTGCCTCGTCAATATTAAACCAAATAAAACAGAAATCTAACGGTATTTAAAAAAGATATTCAAATTTATGTCAAAAATATTTGTATTTCCAAAACGATTTTGAAAGACTGTCAAAAAAATCCGAATTTGAAGGTTCAGGGTATGCAGTTCGACACGGATGCACTCCCTGATGCCGAAAATGAAAGTTTCGTATCGATCGGTCAATATCCGAGCGAGTTATTGAAAGTTGAAAGTCAAAAATTGAGTACTGATTGATATATCAGTATAAGTGAAAATTTTGAAAAACCAATGTGAAATGTTGTCAAAATTTTAACGTGGTTAGGTGACTAGCATTGCCTCGTCAATATTAAACCAAATAAAACAGAAATCTAACGGTATTTAAAAAAGATATTCAAATTTATGTCAAAAATATTTGTATTTCCAAAACGATTTTGAAAGACTGTCAAAAAAATCCGAATTTGAAGGTTCAGGGTATGCAGTTCGACACGGATGCACTCCCTGATGCCGAAAATGAAAGTTTCGTATCGATCGGTCAATATCCGAGCGAGTTATTGAAAGTTGAAAGTCAAAAATTGAGTACTGATTGATATATCAGTATAAGTGAAAATTTTGAAAAACCAATGTGAAATATTGTCAAAATTTTAACGTGGTTAGGTGGCTAGCGTTGCTTCGTCACTATTCAACCAAATAAAACAGAAATCTAACGGTATTTAAAAAAGATATTCAAATTTATGTCAAAAATATTTGTATTTCCAAAATGATTTTGAAAGACTGTCAAAAAAATCCGAATTTGAAGGTTCCGGGTATGCAGTTCGACACGGATGCACTTCCTGATGCCGAAAATGAAAGTTTCGTATCGATCGGTCAATATCCGAGCGAGTTATTGAAAGTTGAAAGTCAAAAATTGAGTACTGATTGATATATCAGTATAAGTGAAAATTTTGAAAAACCAATGTGAAATGTTGTCAAAATTTTAACATAGTTAGGTGACTAGCATTGCCTCGTCAATATTAAACCAAATAAAACAGAAATCTAACGGTATTTAAAAAAGATAATCAAATTTATGTTAAAAATATTTGTATTTCCAAAACGATTTTGAAAGACTGTCAAAAAAATCCGAATTTGAAGGTTCCGGGTATGCAGTTCGACACGGATGCACTGCCTGATGCCGAAAATGAAAGTTTCGTATCGATCGGTCAATATCCGAGCGAGTTATTGAAAGTTGAAAGTCAAAAATTGAGTACTGATTGATATATCAGTATAAGTAAAAATTTTGAAAAACCAATGTGAAATATTGTCAAAATTTTAACGTGGTTAGGTGACTAGCATTGCCTCGTCAATATTTAACCGAATAAAACAGAAATCTAACGGTATTTAAAAAATATATTCAAATTTATGTCAAAAATATTTGTATTTCCAAAACGATTTTGAAAGACCGTCAAAAAAATCCGAATTTGAAGGTTCCGGGTATGCAGTTCGACACGGATGCACTCCCTGATGCCGACAATGAAAGTTTCGTATCGATCGGTCAATATCCGAGCGAGTTATTGAAAGTTGAAAGTCAAAAATTGAGTACTGATTGATATATCAGTATAAGTAAAAATTTTGAAAAACCAATGTGAAATATTGTCAAAATTTTAACGTGGTTAGGTGACTAGCATTGCCTCGTCAATATTTAACCGAATAAAACAGAAATCTAACGGTATTTAAAAAATATATTCAAATTTATGTCAAAAATATTTGTATTTCCAAAACGATTTTGAAAGACTGTCAAAAACATCCGAATTTGAAGGTTCAGGGTATGCAGTTCGACACGGATGCACTCCCTGATGCCGAAAATGAAAGTTTCGTATCGATCGGTCAATATCCGAGCGAGTTATTGAAAGTTGAAAGTCAAAAATTGAGTACTGATTGATATATCAGTATAAGTGAAAATTTTGAAAAACCAATGTGAAATGTTGTCAAAATTTTAACGTGGTTAGGTGGCTAGCGTTGCTTCGTCAATATTAAACCAAATAAAACAGAAATCTAACGGTATTTAAAAAAGATATTCAAATTTATGTCAAAAATATTTGTATTTCCAAAACGATTTTGAAAGACCGTCAAAAAAATCCGAATTTGAAGGTTCCGGGTATGCAGTTCGACACGGATGCACTTCCTGATGCCGACAATGAAAGTTTCGTATCGATCGGTCAATATCCGAGCGAGTTATTGAAAGTTGAAAGTCAAAAATTGAGTACTGATTGATATATCAGTATAAGTGAAAATTTTGAAAAACCAATGTGAAATGTTGTCAAAATTTTAACGAAGTTAGGTGACTAGCGTTGCCTCGTCAATATTAAACCAAATAAAACAGAAATCTAACGGTATTTAAAAAAGATATTCAAATTTATGTCAAAAATATTTGTATTTCCAAAACGATTTTGGAAGACTGTCAAAAACATCCGAATTTGAAGGTTCAGGGTATGCAGTTCGACACGGATGCACTCCCTGATGCCGAAAATGAAAGTTTCGTATCGATCGGTCAATATCCGAGCGAGTTATTGAAAGTTGAAAGTCAAAAATTGAGTACTGATTGATATATCAGTATAAGTGAAAATTTTGAAAAACCAATGTGAAATGTTGTCAAAATTTTAACGTGGTTAGGTGGCTAGCGTTGCTTCGTCAATATTAAACCAAATAAAACAGAAATCTAACGGTATTTAAAAAAGATATTCAAATTTATGTCAAAAATATTTGTATTTCCAAAACGATTTTGAAAGACTGTCAAAAAAATCCGAATTTGAAGGTTCAGGGTATGCAGTTCGACACGGATGCACTCCCTGATGCCGAAAATGAAAGTTTCGTATCGATCGGTCAATATCCGAGCGAGTTGTTGAAAGTCAAAAATTGAGTACTGATTGATATATCAGTATAAGTAAAAATTTTGAAAAACCAATGTGAAATGTTGTCAAAATTTTAACGTGGTTAGGTGACTAGCATTACCTCGTCAATATTAAACCGAATAAAACAGAAATCTAACGGTATTTAAAAAAGATATTCAAATTTATGTCAAAAATATTTGTATTTCCAAAACGATTTTGAAAGACCGTCTAAAAAATCCGAATTTGAAGGTTCCGGGTATGCAGTTCGACACGGATGCACTCCCTGATGCCGACAATGAAAGTTTCGTATCGATCGGTCAATATCCGAGCGAGTTATTGAAAGTTGAAAGTCAAAAATTGAGTACTGATTGATATATCAGTATGAGTGAAAATTTTGAAAAACCAATGTGAAATGTTGTCAAAATTTTACCGTGGTTAGGTGACTAGCGTTGCCTCGTCAATATTAAACCAAATAAAACAGAAATCTAACGGTATTTAAAAAAGATATTCAAATTTATGTCAAAAATATTTGTATTTCCAAAACGATTTTGAAAGACTGTCAAAAACATCCGAATTTGAAGGTTCAGGGTATGCAGTTCGACACGGATGCACTCCCTGATGCCGAAAATGAAAGTTTCGTATCGATCGGTCAATATCCGAGCGAGTTATTGAAAGTTGAAAGTCAAAAATTGAGTACTGATTGATATATCAGTATAAGTGAAAATTTTGAAAAACCAATGTGAAATGTTGTCAAAATTTTAACGTGGTTAGGTGGCTAGCGTTGCTTCGTCAATATTAAACCAAATAAAACAGAAATCTAACGGTATTTAAAAAAGATATTCAAATTTATGTCAAAAATATTTGTATTTCCAAAACGATTTTGAAAGACTGTCAAAAAAATCCGAATTTGAAGGTTCAGGGTATGCAGTTCGACACGGATACACTCCCTGATGCCGAAAATGAAAGTTTCGTATCGATCGGTCAATATCCGAGAGAGTTATTGAAAGTTGAAAGTCAAAAATTGAGTACTGATTGATATATCAGTATAAGTGAAAATTTTGAAAAACCAATGTGAAATGTTGTCAAAATTTTAACGTAGTTAGGTGACTAGCATTAACTCGTCAATATTAAACCAAATAAAACAGAAATCAAACGGTATTTAAAAAAGATATTCAAATTTATGTCAAAAATATTTGTATTTCCAAAACGATTTTGAAAGACTGTCAAAAAATCCGAATTTGAAGGTTCAGGGTATGCAGTTCGACACGGATGCACTCCCTGATGCCGAAAATGAAAGTTTCGTATCGATCGGTCAATATCCGAGCGAGTTATTGAAAGTTGAAAGTCAAAAATTGAGTACTGATTGATATATCAGTATAAGTGAAAATTTTGAAAAACCAATGTGAAATGTTGTCAAAATTTTAACGTGGTTAGGTGACTAGCATTACCTCGTCAATATTAAACCAAATAAAACAGAAATCTAACGGTATTTAAAAAAGATATTCAAATTTATGTTAAAATTATTTGTATTTCCAAAACGATTTTGAAAGACTGTCAAAAAAATCCGAATTTGAAGGTTCAGGGTATGCAGTTCGACTCGGATGCACTCCCTGATGCCGCAAATGAAAGTTTCGTATCGATCGGTCAATATCCGAGCGAGTTATTGAAAGTTGAAAGTCAAAAATTGAGTACTGATTGATATATCAGTATAAGTGAAAATTTTGAAAAACCAATGTGAAATGTTGTCAAAATTTTAACGTGGTTAGGTGACTAGCATTGCCTCGTCAATATTAAACCAAATAAAACAGAAATCTAACGGTATTTAAAAAAGATATTCAAATTTATGTCAAAAATATTTGTATTTCCAAAACGATTTTGAAAGACTGTCAAAAAAATCCGAATTTGAAGGTTCAGGGTATGCAGTTCGACACGGATGCACTCCCTGATGCCGCAAATGAAAGTTTCGTATCGATCGGTCAATATCCGAGCGAGTTATTGAAAGTTGAAAGTCAAAAATTGAGTACTGATTGATATATCAGTATAAGTGAAAATTTTGAAAAACCAATGTGAAACGTTGTCAAAATTTTAACTTGGTTAGGTGACTAGCATTGCCTCGTCAATATTAAACCAAATAAAACAGAAATCTAACGGTATTTAAAACGACATTCAAATTTATGTCAAAAATATTTGTATTTCCAAAACGATTTTGAAAGACTGTCAAAAAAATCCGAATTTGAAGGTTCAGGGTATGCAGTTCGACACGGATGCACTCCCTGATGCCGAAAATGAAAGTTTCGTATCGATCGGTCAATATCCGAGCGAGTTATTGAAAGTTGAAAGTCAAAAATTGAGTACTGATTGATATATCAGTATAAGTGAAAATTTTGAAAAACCAATGTGAAATGTTGTCAAAATTTTAACGTGGTTAGGTGGCTAGCATTGCTTCGTCACTATTAAACCAAATAAAACAGAAATCTAACGGTATTTAAAAAAGATATTCAAATTTATGTCAAAAATATTTGTATTTCCAAAACGATTTTGAAAGACTGTCAAAAAAATCCGAATTTGAAGGTTCAGGGTATGCAGTTCGACACGGATGCACTCCCTGATGCCGAAAATGAAAGTTTCGTATCGATCGGTCAATATCCGAGCGAGTTATTGAAAGTTGAAAGTCAAAAATTGAGTACTGATTGATATATCAGTATAAGTGAAAATTTTGAAAAACCAATGTGAAATGTTGTCAAAATTTTAACGTGGTTAGGTGACTAGCATTACCTCGTCAATATTAAACCGAATAAAACAGAAATCTAACGGTATTTAAAAAAGATATTCAAATTTATGTCAAAAATATTTGTATTTCCAAAACGATTTTGAAAGACCGTCAAAAAAATCCGAATTTGAAGGTTCCGGGTATGCAGTTCGACACGGATGCACTCCCTGATGCCGAAAATGAAAGTTTCGTATCGATCGGTCAATATTCGAGCGAGTTATTGAAAGTTGAAAGTCAAAAATTGAGTACTGATTGATATATCAGTATAAGTGAAAATTTTGAAAAACCAATGTGAAATGTTGTCAAAATTTTAACGTGGTTAGGTGACTAGCATTGCCTCGTCAATATTAAACCAAATAAAACAGAAATCTAACGGTATTTAAAAAAGATATTCAAATTTATGTCAAAAATATTTGTATTTCCAAAACGATTTTGAAAGACTGTCAAAAACATCCGAATTTGAAGGTTCAGGGTATGCAGTTCGACACGGATGCACTCCCTGATGCCGAAAATGAAAGTTTCGTATCGATCGGTCAATATCCGAGCGAGTTATTGAAAGTTGAAAGTCAAAAATTGAGTACTGATTGATATATCAGTATAAGTGAAAATTTTGAAAAACCAATGTGAAATGTTGTCAAAATTTTAACGTGGTTAGGTGGCTAGCGTTGCTTCGTCAATATTAAACCAAATAAAACAGAAATCTAACGGTATTTAAAAAAGATATTCAAATTTATGTCAAAAATATTTGTATTTCCAAAACGATTTTGAAAGACTGTCAAAAAAATCCGAATTTGAAGGTTCAGGGTATGCAGTTCGACACGGATACACTCCCTGATGCCGAAAATGAAAGTTTCGTATCGATCGGTCAATATCCGAGAGAGTTATTGAAAGTTGAAAGTCAAAAATTGAGTACTGATTGATATATCAGTATAAGTGAAAATTTTGAAAAACCAATGTGAAATGTTGTCAAAATTTTAACGTAGTTAGGTGACTAGCATTAACTCGTCAATATTAAACCAAATAAAACAGAAATCAAACGGTATTTAAAAAAGATATTCAAATTTATGTCAAAAATATTTGTATTTCCAAAACGATTTTGAAAGACTGTCAAAAAATCCGAATTTGAAGGTTCAGGGTATGCAGTTCGACACGGATGCACTCCCTGATGCCGAAAATGAAAGTTTCGTATCGATCGGTCAATATCCGAGCGAGTTATTGAAAGTTGAAAGTCAAAAATTGAGTACTGATTGATATATCAGTATAAGTGAAAATTTTGAAAAACCAATGTGAAATGTTGTCAAAATTTTAACGTGGTTAGGTGACTAGCATTACCTCGTCAATATTAAACCAAATAAAACAGAAATCTAACGGTATTTAAAAAAGATATTCAAATTTATGTTAAAATTATTTGTATTTCCAAAACGATTTTGAAAGACTGTCAAAAAAATCCGAATTTGAAGGTTCAGGGTATGCAGTTCGACTCGGATGCACTCCCTGATGCCGCAAATGAAAGTTTCGTATCGATCGGTCAATATCCGAGCGAGTTATTGAAAGTTGAAAGTCAAAAATTGAGTACTGATTGATATATCAGTATAAGTGAAAATTTTGAAAAACCAATGTGAAATGTTGTCAAAATTTTAACGTGGTTAGGTGACTAGCATTGCCTCGTCAATATTAAACCAAATAAAACAGAAATCTAACGGTATTTAAAAAAGATATTCAAATTTATGTCAAAAATATTTGTATTTCCAAAACGATTTTGAAAGACTGTCAAAAAAATCCGAATTTGAAGGTTCAGGGTATGCAGTTCGACACGGATGCACTCCCTGATGCCGCAAATGAAAGTTTCGTATCGATCGGTCAATATCCGAGCGAGTTATTGAAAGTTGAAAGTCAAAAATTGAGTACTGATTGATATATCAGTATAAGTGAAAATTTTGAAAAACCAATGTGAAACGTTGTCAAAATTTTAACGTGGTTAGGTTAGGTTAGGTTAGGTTAGGTTAGGTTAGGTTAGGTTAGGTTAGGTTAGGTTAGGTTCCCCCCCGAAGTGCTGTCACCTTGTCGAGGTGGGGGGGCTTGAAGGTTCCATTGATCCTCCAAGGCTATGCCGGCAGAGTTACTCATACCGGATTGGCTTGGAGGGGAGGGGCTGGACTAAGAACAGCACAGCTTCGGCGGGGCCCTTCATGGGCCTGTCTGGCGAGGTGGGCGCGCCTAACCGGGAGGTTCCGGGCGCGCTGACGGGAGAGCGCACTCCCGAAAAAAGCGACGACGATGTGGAGTCATCGGAGAGTTTATGACCATGAAAAAGTCTGCTTGTGAAACAAGTCCCCGGGCGGGTCCCAGCGATGGGGAATCCCGCCCTTCTGCTCCGGCGGAAGGAAGCCTCACGTTATACGGGGGAGGCAGCAACAGACTCGGAGGTCAGTGTCCCACTGGCCCCCGTGAACGACAACCTGGCGCTAATAATGACAAACGATCGGCTTGTGATTATGACATTGATGATTCGGCGGTGGTGGTCATCTCCCAGAAGGAGAGGGCCACCGCCGACAGACACGGCGTGATTATGGCCAACATGGCCAGAGAGAGGGAGATCGATGAAGAGCTGGACAGACAGTTCCGTGAGGAACTGGAATCCATCGGACTCGGTCTCGATGATTCGTACTGCTCGGACGCCAGCCTGGCGTCGGATGTGTCGCGACGTTCTCGCGCTCCCGCAAGCGCCAGGACTGGCGCCCGAGCAGAAAGAAAGAGGAGTAGACAGAACTCGTCTGAGGAGTCGGACGAGGGTGCGATGGGTCCGCCTAAAAAGGTGGCACCCAAAGCGAAGGGCCGAGGCCGCCCGCCCACGACTGGGCAGTATGTGGGGCTGGCGAGGGCAAAAGCTGAGCTGAACGCAGAGAAGGAGAAGGCGTTGCGGCTCCAAGTCGAGGAAGAAATGGTGAGAAGGGGGGAATCTGTCAAGGATGCCATTGACAAATTCTGCATGGCCCACCCCGATCCAACACCGGATGATGCCCCGCAGACAGCGGGACAGCTGGAGAAGCTAGTTCAGGACTCAGTGGCCATCATTGAAAAGGTGGCCACGAAGTCAATGAATTTGAAAGGAGGATTTGTGAAGTCGTTGAAGGACGCTGCGTTTACCATTTCGGTCGCAGTGTCCCAGCTCAAGGCTCGCACCATGTCTGAGGAGGTGGCGAAGCTGGAGGCCGCAAATGCGCGGCTCACAAGCCAATTGGCAGAGCTGCGTAGGGAGGTCGCCGAACTTCGGCGGCAGCCTGTTGCCCCGGCTGAGCCACAGCCTAATTTGAAGGAGTTGCTGGAGGAAGTCTCGCGCTCCAACATTGCGCAGTTCAGCGCGATGTTGGAGACGAGGCTTGCCGGCATGGAGTACCGGCTCCCGCCGGAACCTCGAGTGCGGCCCTCTCCGGCAACTTCTACCAGACGAGACACCCAGGTCGATGTCGCGGCCCCTGATGTGTCGTCTCCAGTTTCACGGAGAGTGACTTCCCAGGGTGGCCAAGAGCGACCTGCCCTGAACGTGACGGCGGCCACGAGCGCAGCTGCCTCAACTTCCGCTACCCGAAAGGGGAAACGGAAGGGCAAAAGCCTCGCGGCCAGAGAGGCGGAAACGGCGAGAGCTCCCAGTCCGCTCCACACTTGTCCTCCGGGGGAGGCGTGGAGCGAAGTGGTGAGGCGCAAGCCAAAACCCAAGAACGTGACGAAGGAGAAGGCAACCAAGCCGGCTGCCCCACCAAAGAAACGAGTAGTACGATTGCGCCCTCCCAGTACGGCGGTCGTAGGGCTAGATCTACAGCCTGGGGCAATGGATCGTGGCCTAACTTACGCGGCTCTGATGGCAGAGGCCAAGCGTCACGTCCATCTGGACGACATGGCGGTGATGGGTATCACTGGTGTGCGTGTACGTACAGGTGCCACTGGTGTTCGGCTGCTGGAGGTCTCGGGAGAAGGTGCGGCAGAGAAGGCGGATTCCCTGGCTGAAAAGCTAAGGGGAGCCTTGGATGCGGCCAACTTTCGAGTCCTTCGGCCTGTTAAGCGAGCGGAGCTGCGGATCTCGGGGTTAGACGACTCCGTGACGCCAGATGAGGTTGCGGCGGCTCTCGCCAATCAAGGGGATTGCTCGCAAGCGGCCATCGTGTGTGGGCGGCTGTCCAAACGGGGCTCCCTATGGGTTGCTCTGCCTGTGGCAGCTGCAAAGAAGGTTGTGGAAATGGGCCGGCTTAGGGTGGGCTGGGTTCTTGCGCGAGTAATTGCGCTGGAACCCAGACCACTCAGGTGCTTCAGGTGCCTTGAGGCTGGTCACGTTGTCGCGCAGTGTGGTGGTGGTGTTGACCGAAGCGGAATCTGTTTTCGCTGCGGTCAGCACGGCCACATAGCTCGAGATTGTGAGGCTGCAAATCCTGTATGTGCCTTATGCAAGGCAGCAGGCAGACCGGCAGAACATGCAATGGGGGGAAATGGCTGCCCTACCAAGGGTAAGCGTGTTAAACCGAAGCAGAAGAGGAAGCCGGCTGCTACACGTCTGGTGACATTAACCAGCGGGCAAAGTAGCAGATCGGGCGACGCAGGCCGCGACCTGCCGAGGCCCAGGCGGGCAGTAGCAGGTGCCGAGCCACCGCAGCCGCCGCCCAACCCTGGAGAGGGCCAGGCGATGGATACGGGGGTGTCCATCGCCTCATAAAGAGGCCCTCGCGTGGATGACGCGCCTTGTGATCGGGTGCGTCACCAGAGAGGACGGAGCGCTTAACATAAGCCTCCGAGGCGTCGACGTCTGAAAAGACACCGCGATGGGGGATGTGGAGAGAGCTAACGCGTGCCCACTTGTCCCCCGTCACATAGCGGCGACGTGGATCACCGTGGGGTTTTAGTCGGTAGGCAGGGCTTTTCCCTGAGTCCGACATACTCCTTCGCCTCCCCCCGGAGCGGAGGAGATGCATGAGCATTTCCCCACGTACAAAAAAAAAAAAAAAAAAAAAAGGTTAGGTTAGGTTCCCCCCCGAAGTGCTGTCACCTTGTCGAGGTGGGGGGGCTTGCGCGTCTCTTTGATCCCCCGAGGCTATGCCGGCAGGGTCACCCATACCGGAAGGCTCGGGGAGGAGGGGCCAGACTAAGAACAGCACACCCCGGCGGGGCTCTTCATGGGCCTGGCAGGCGGGAATGGGCACGTCCACGTTTGGGCGTGCTGACCGGGGAGCTCACCCCGGAAAAAAGAGACGGAAGCTGTAGAGCAGCGAGGGTATTATTCATGGACAAGTCCCATCAGAAAATAAGTCCCCGGGCGGGTCCCAGCGATGGGGAATCCCGCGCTTCCACCCCACTGGTGGAAGGCAGCCTCACGTACTACGGGGGAGGCAATGATGGACTCGGAGGCCGGCAAGATGCCGGTCGACGTGAGCAACAACCTGGCACTCCTATGGACGAAGACTTTGCGCGTAAATATGGACTTGATGACTCGGCGGTGGTGGTCGTCTCCCGGAAGGAGAGGGCTGCCGCTGAACGACATGGCGTGATTATGGCAAACATGGCCAGGGAGAGGGAGATCGATGAAGAGCTGGACAGACAGTTCCGTGAGGAACTGGAATCCATCGGACTCGGTCTCGATGATTCGTACTGCTCGGACGCCAGCCTGGCGTCGGATGTGTCGCGACGTTCTCGCGCTCCCGCAAGCGCCAGGACTGGCGCCCGAGTAGGGAAGAGGAGTAGACGAAACTCGTCCAAGGAGTCGGACGAGGATGTGATGGGCCCGCCTAAAAAGGTGGCTCCCAAAGTGAAGGGTCGAGGCCGCCCGCCCACGACTGGGCAGTATGTGGGGCTGGCTAAAGCTAAGGCTGAACTCAACGCCGCCAAGGAGAAGGCGTTGCGGCTTGAAGTCGAGGAGGAGATGGTACGGAGAGGGGAGCAGGTAAAGGAGGCCATTGGCAACTTTTGCATGGCATACCCTGACCCAACACCGGACGATGCCCCGCAGACGGCGGGACAACTAGAGAAAATGGTCCAGGACTCAGTGGCCATCATTGAAAAGGTGGCCACAAAGTCTATGAACCTGAAGGGAGGTTTCGTTAAGTCCTTGAAGGACGCTGCGTTTACCATCTCGGTCGCAGTGTCCCAACTCAAGGCCCGAACCATGTCGGAGGAGGTGGCGAAGTTGGAGGCCGCAAATGCGCGGCTCACAAGCCAGTTGGCGGAGCTGCGCAGGGAGGTCGCCGAGCTTCGGCGGCAGCCCGTCGCCCCAGCCGAGCCACAGCCCAACATAAAGGAGTTGTTGGAGGAGGTCTCGCGCTCCAATATTGCACAGTTCAGTGCGATGTTGGAGACGAGGCTTGCCAGCATGGAGAACCGGATCCCGCCGGAGCCCCAAATGCTGGGCCCTCCTAATATCGGACGTGACAGGCAGGCCGACGTCGCGGCCCCTGATGTGTCAGTAATGACTTCCCAGGGCAGCCAAGAGCGGTCTGCCAGGAAGAAGAGTGCCACCGCGGGCACTTCTGCCCCAACCGCTACTCCCCGAAAGGGGAAGAGGAAGGAGAAGAAGAGCCTCGCGGCCAGAGAAGCGACAGTGGCAAGAGCTCCCGTTTCGCTCCACACCGCCCCTGTGGGGGAGACGTGGAGCGAAGTGGTGAAGCGAAAGTCGAAGAAACCGAAGGCGACGGAAAAGACGACCAAGTCTGCTCCAAAAAAGAAGACGTTCCGGCTTCGGCCACCCCGTTCTGAGGTTGTATGCCTCGACTTACAGCCAGGTGCTCTGGAGCGGGGAGTACAGCACCGCGACATAATCGCTGAGGCCAAGAAGCACCTTCGTCTTGAAGACGTTGAAGCTCTTGGCATCAAAGGCGTGCGTTTCCGTGGTGGTGCGAGTGGTGCGAGGTTGCTGGAGGTTTCGGGGGAAGGTGCGCCCGAGAAGGCAAACTCCCTGGCTGCGAAGCTAAGGGAGGTCTTGGACGCTACCAACTTCCGGGTCCATCGGCCAACGAAGAGGGTGGATCTGCGGGTGAAGGGGCTGGACGATTGTGTCACCCCAGAAGAAGTGGTGGCAGCTCTCGCGAGAGACGGAGGTTGTGATGTGGCGGCAATTAAGACGGGTACGGTTACCAAATGGGGCACCCTATGGGTAGCCTGTCCCGTGGCCGCCGCCAAGAAGGTGGTGGGTGTTGGTCGGCTCCGGGTGGGCTGGGTTATTGCACGAGTTATCGTGCTGGAGCCCAGGCCACTCAGGTGCTTCAAGTGCCTTGAGGCCGGCCACGTCAGTGCGCAATGTAGTGGCGGTGTTGACCGCAACGGAACCTGCTTTCGTTGCGGCCAACATGGTCACAATGCCCGTGACTGCGTAGCCACTGATCCTGTCTGCGCCCTGTGTAAGGCAGCGGGAAAACCGGCAGCACACGCGTTGGGTGGCAGGAGTTGCCCAAACAAGGGCAAACGTAAGAAGGGGGCCAAAAGGTCCCAGAGAGAGGGTGAACCGACTGCTCCTCAACCTCCGTCGCAAACCGACGGGGGAAGCAGATCGGGCAGCACTGCAGGGCGAGACCTGCCCAGGCCCAGGAGGGCAGTAGCTGGTGCTGAGGCGCCGCGGCCACCGCCCAACCCTGGAGAGGGCCCGGAGGCGATGGATACGGGGGTATCCGTCGTCCCGTAAAGGGGCCCTCGAGTGGATGACGTGCCTCGTGATCGGGCACGTCACCAAGAGTGTACGGAGAGCAACACAGCCTCCGTGAGTTGCAGTCTGAGTAAGACACCGCGGCGGGGGATGTGGAGAGAGCTAACGCGTGCCCACTTGTCCCCTGCCAAAACGCGGCGACGTAGATCACCGTGGGGTTTTAGTCGGTAGGCAGGGCTTTTCCCTGAGTCCGACATACTCCTTCGCCTCCCCCCGGAGAGGAGGAGATGCATGAGCATTTCCCCACGTACAAAAAAAAAAAAAAAAAAAAAAAAAAGGTTAGGTTAGGTTAGGTTAGGTTAGGTTAGGTTAGGTTAGGTTAGGTTAGGTTAGGTTCCCCCCCGAAGTGCTGTCACCTTGTCGAGGTGGGGGGGCTTGAAGGTTCCATTGATCCTCCAAGGCTATGCCGGCAGAGTTACTCATACCGGATTGGCTTGGAGGGGAGGGGCTGGACTAAGAACAGCACAGCTTCGGCGGGGCCCTTCATGGGCCTGTCTGGCGAGGTGGGCGCGCCTAACCGGGAGGTTCCGGGCGCGCTGACGGGAGAGCGCACTCCCGAAAAAAGCGACGACGATGTGGAGTCATCGGAGAGTTTAAGGCAATGAAAAAGTCTGCTTGTGAAACAAGTCCCCGGGCGGGTCCCAGTGATGGGGAATCCCGCCCTTCTGCTCCGGCGGAAGGAAGCCTCACGTTATACGGGGGAGGCAGCAACAGACTCGGAGGTCAGTGTCCCACTGGCCCCCGTGAACGACAACCTGGCGCTAATAATGACAAACGATCGGCTTGTGATTATGGCATTGATGATTCGGCGGTGGTGGTCATCTCCCAGAAGGAGAGGGCCACCGCCGACAGACACGGCGTGATTATGGCTAACATGGCTAGAGAGAGGGAGATCGATGAAGAGCTGGACAGACAGTTCCGTGAGGAACTGGAATCCATCGGACTCGGTCTCGATGATTCGTACTGCTCGGACGCCAGCCTGGCGTCGGATGTGTCGCGGCGTTCTCGCGCTCCCGCAAGCGCCAGGACTGGCGCCCGAGTGGAGAGAAAGAGGAGTAGACAGAACTCGTCTGAGGAGTCGGACGAGGGTGCGATGGGTCCGCCTAAAAAGGTGGCACCCAAAGCAAAGGGCCGAGGCCGCCCGCCCACGACTGGGCAGTATGTGGGGCTAGCCAGGGCGAAAGCTGATCTGAACGCAGAGAAGGAGAAGGCGTTGCGGCTCCAAGTCGAGGAAGAAATGGTGAGAAGGGGGGAATCTGTCAAGGATGCCATTGACAAATTCTGCATGGCCCACCCCGATCCAATACCGGATGATGCCCCGCAGACAGCGGGACAGCTGGAGAAGCTAGTCCAGGACTCAGTGGCCATCATCGAAAAGGTGGCCACGAAATCCATGAATTTAAAAGGAGGCTTCGTAAAGTCCTTGAAGGACGCTGCGTTTACGATCTCGGTCGCAGTGTCCCAACTCAAGGCCCGCACCATGTCGGAGGAGGTGGCAAAGCTGGAGGCCGCAAATGCGCGGCTCACAAGCCAATTGGCAGAGCTGCGTAGGGAGGTCGCCGAACTTCGGCGGCAGCCCGTTGCACCGGCTGAGCCACAGCCTAATTTGAAGGAGTTGCTGGAGGAAGTCTCGCGCTCGAACATTGCGCAGTTCAGCGCGATGTTGGAGACGAGGCTTGCCGGCATAGAGTACCGGCTCCCGCCGGAACCTCGAGTGCGGCCCTCTCCGGCAACTTGTACAGGACGAGACATACAGGTCGACGTCGCGGCCCCTGATGTGTCCTCTCCAGGTCCACGGAGAGTGACTTCCCAGGGTGGCCAAGAGCGACCTAACAAGAACGTGACAGCGGCTGCGAGTGCTGCTGCCTCAACATCCGCTACCCGAAAGGGGAAACGGAAGGGCAAAAGCCTCGCGGCTAGGGAGGCGGAAGCGGCAAGGGCTCCCGGTCCGCTCCACGCTGCCCACCAAGGGGAGGCGTGGAGTGAAGTGGTGAGGCGCAAGCCGAAGCCCAAAACGGACGAGAAAAAGAAGGCGGCCAAACCTGCCCCGAAAAAGAAACGTGATATCCGACTCCGGCCGCCACGCACTGCGGTTGTAGGGTTAGATCTGCAACCCGGGGCGATGGACCGTGGTATTAACTACGTGTCCTTGATGGTGGAGGCCAAGCGACACGTAAGTCGCGAGGACATGGAGGCGATGGGGGTCACAGGTGTGCGCATCCGTAAGGGTGCAACTGGTGTTCGGCTGCTGGAGGTCTCGGGAGAAGGTGCGGCTGAGAAGGCGGACTCCCTGGCTGAGAAGCTTAGGGGAGCCTTGGATGCGGCCAACTTCCGGGTCCTTCGGCCTGTCAAACGGGCGGAGCTGAGGATCTCGGGTCTTGAC
This sequence comes from Choreutis nemorana, assembly GCA_949316135.1. Lineage (NCBI taxonomy): Eukaryota > Metazoa > Arthropoda > Insecta > Lepidoptera > Choreutidae > Choreutis > Choreutis nemorana. The sequence continues at coordinate 6,751,218 of OX438622.1, forward strand.
GACTCCGTGACTACGGAAGAGGTGATGGCGGCACTCGCTGTAGAAGGTGGCTGCAGTGCGACGGCTATTGTTTGTGGGCGGTTATCCCAGCGGGGCTCCATATGGGTTGCTCTTCCCGTGGAGGCAGCAAAGAAGGTAGTAGACGTGGGCCGGCTTAGGGTGGGCTGGGTTCTAGCGCGAGTGATTGCGCTGGAACCTAGACCACTCAGGTGCTTCAGGTGCCTGGAGGCTGGACACGTTGTGGCACAATGTGATGGCGGTGTTGACCGTAGTGGAACTTGCTTTCGCTGCGGTCAACATGGCCATTTGGCTAGAGAATGTGTGGCCAACGATCCCCTTTGCGCTTTGTGCAAGGCAGCGGGGAGGTCGGCGGACCATGCCATGGGAGGTAATGGCTGCCCAACCAAAGGGCAGCCTGCCATGCACAAAAAGAGGAAGCCAACTGCTTCTCGCCCTCCTGCGCCATCTGGCGGGCGAAGTAGAGCAGGGACAGCAGGCCGAGACCTGCCGAGGCCCAGGCAGGCAGTAGCAGGTGCCGAGCCACCGCAGCCGCCGCCCAACCCTGGAGAGGGCCAGGCGATGGATACGGGGGTGTCCATCGCCTCATAAAGAGGCCCTCGCGTGGATGACGCGCCTTGTGATCGGGTGCGTCACCAGAGAGGACGGAGCGCTTAACATAAGCCTCCGAGGCGTCGACGTCTAAAAAGACACCGCGATGGGGGATGTGGAGAGAGCTAACGCGTGCCCACTTGTCCCCCGTCACATAGCGGCGACGTGGATCACCGTGGGGTTTTAGTCGGTAGGCAGGGCTTTTCCCTGAGTCCGACATACTCCCTCGCCTCCCCCCGGAGCGGAGGAGATGCATGAGCATTTCCCCACGTACAAAAAAAAAAAAAAAAAAAAAAAAAAAGGTTAGGTTAGGTTCCCCCCCGATGTGCTGTCACCTTGTCGAGGTGGGGGGGCTTGAAGGTTCCGTTGATCCTCCAAGGCTATGCCGGCAGAGTTACTCATACCGGATTGGCTTGGAGGGGAGGGGCTGGACCAAGAACAGCACAGCTTCGGCGGGGCCCTTCATGGGCCTGTCAGGCGAGGTGGGCGCGCCTAACCGGGAGGTTCCGGGCGCGCTGACGGGAGAGCGCACTCCCGAAAAAAGCGACGACGATGTGGAGTCATCGGAGTACGTTTATCATGGAGAGGCCTATTAAGAAAATAAGTCCCCAGGCGGGTCCCAGTAATGGGGAATCCCGTCCATCCGCTACGGCGGGTGGCTGCTCTATGTACTATGGGGAGAGCATTAATAGCCTCGGAGGTCAGCTGGTAGCTGGCCCCCGTGAACAACGACCTGGCTTTCAACTGGACAATGCTTTTGCACACGGTACTAGTACCGACAAACTGGCGGCCGGTGTGGTCTCCCTGAAGGAGGTCACACCTTCCAACGACAATGGCAAGGAGAAGGAATGTTTGTGGGGTGGTTCGGAGTCGGACGCCGGTCTGGCTTTAGCCGCATCGAAGACATCGAAGGCTTCTAAAACCTCAAAGGTTTCAAGGCCTAAGAGGGTTGCACGAAGGAAGGAGTGTGAACCGGATATGCGTTCCTCCGACTCTGGTTCGGATGGGGGAAGGGTTTCACCCTTCAACCCACCTCTAGAACCATCACAGGTCAAGAGGCCGAGGGGTCGCCCGCCCACAACGGGGCAATATGTTGGGCTAGCCCAAGCCAAGGCGCAGCTCAATGCTGAAAAGGCGGAGCAACTGCGCCTGCAGGCTGAGGAGGAGGTGCTGGGCAGAACCCAGAAACTGAAGGATGCGGCGGCCAGCCTGCACCGTCCAGCGGCTAGTTCTGTACCACAGGCGGGGGACCCGGACTTGTCTGCGACCTTAGAGAAGGTAGTGATGGACTCGCTAGACATTATTAAAATGGTGGCTACCAAGTCCAGTAACCTTAAAGGAGGGTATGTGCGATCCTTGAAAGAGGCGGCTGAATCAATTAAGGGTGCAGTTGCTGAAATGAGAGCGCGCTCGATGACAGAGGAGGTCAAGAAGCTTGAGGAGGCTAATGCTCGGCTCAGTAGCCAGCTTGTGGAGATAAGGCGCGAGATGGAGGAGCTTCGCAAGCAGGCTTCGTCACAACGCGAGGCACCGAATCTCCGGCAGATGATAGACGAAGTCTCAGCGTCAAATATGCAGCAGCTCCGGTTGCTGCTGGATGCGAGACTCGAAGCAATAGAGCGTCGATTGCTGTCGGAGCCTGCTACAACGGCGGAGGTGGATCGTGTGGAGATACCCCTCCAACCTCCTTCAGAATCTGCAGCGTCATCTCAGATTCGCCCTCAGGGGAGAAAGTCTGGACGAGGAAAGACGGATGAGGAACAGAAGAAGAAAAAGCAAGGGAAAGAAAAGAAGAAGAAAAAGAACATGGCCGCTGCAGAGGCAGCTTCTTCTAGGACCACCGAAAGAAACGACCATACATATACGGAGTTGGCACCGCCCGCAGAGAATACGACGTGGAGTGCTGTAGTGAAGCGTGGAACTAAGAAGAGTGGGCAGGCGAGCCTTCCCAAGCCTGCCAGTCAGGCTAAGCCCGCTGCTTCTAAGAAGTCCAACGCCCAGTTGATGGGGACGCTAAGACGGAGGCTCCGAGAACCACGTACTGCAGCAGTAGCGATCACTCTGCTACCAGGCGCGGAGGAGAAAGGGGCCACGTATGAGAAGATCTTTGCACAAGCTAGGCAGGCCATCCGTATCGGCGATCTCGGTATCGAAGCGATGCGCTTCCGAAGCGGGGTTACAGGGTCTAGGATCTTCGAAATCTCAGGTGATGCGGCTGCCGAAAAGGCCAGCGCCTTGGCCGAAAAGATGAAGGAGGTTCTCAGTGCTGATGTCGTTCGTGTCCACCGGCCTATAAAAAGGATTGACGTCAGGGTAACCCAGTTTGATGACTCTGTTACGACTGAAGAAATCGTAAGGGCTGTTGCGGCACAGGGTGGGTGTGCTCCTGATGAGGTCAAGGCTGGCCAAATGTCCTGCGGCCCCGCTGGGATGGCATCCATTCGGCTGAGTATTCCAGTAGTTGCTGCCAAGAAGGTTGGGACGACAGGGAGAGTTAGTGTTGGATGGGTTTCTGCCAGGGTAATACCCATCGAGCCTGGGGTGATGCGGTGCTACCGGTGCTTGGAGCCGGGGCATGTAGGGGCCCGGTGTCGGGGTAAAGTTGACCGCAGTAATCTGTGTTATAGATGTGGAGAGCCTGGACATCGAGCGAATGCATGCACTGCTCTTGCAGCGCATTGTCCGGTGTGTGCTGAAGCGGGGAAACCTGCAACTCATTCTGTGAGGGGGAAGGGCTGCCCTACCCTCTCTCGATACAATGAATCGAGGCGGGCCAGGCAGAGGAGGTACGCTGAAAGAGCCCCTAGGCGCTCTCAGGTGAAACCGGGTCCTAAAGAACCACATCCCCCTGCTGATAAAGCATCAGAGTTGCCGGAAACCCACTCTCTGGCTGATAACGAAGTGGAGCCTTGTAACCCACTACAAGGAACCAGGGCAGCGGTAGTAGTCCTCGAAAGACTTAAGCTTCCAGTTGCCCGAGAGGAGGAGTCTACATCCAGGCATAATGATACAGTTTCTGCAGGCAAATATTAATCACTCTGCTAGGGCTCAGGATCTCTTGCTCCAGAGTCTGGCAGAGCGACAGGTACATGTTGCTGTAGTGGCGGAGCCATACGCTGTTCCTCTCAGGGAAAACTGGATTGGTGACATGACGGACTCGTTTGTTATCATATTACAGAACGCTTTGGGGGCTCCCTATGCTGATAGCGTTAGAAAAGGCTGTGGGTTTGTGGCTGTGGTATTGGGGGGAATAACAATTGTGGGCGTTTATTTCTCCCCTAATCGTAGTCTTGCAGATTTTGAGCGGCTACTAGTCAATGTCGGGACGGTGATAGGTCAGCGGACCACTGCTTCTGTGCTCGTTGCTGGGGATTTCAATGCCAAGTCTCTGGCGTGGGGATCTCCAACAACAGATGCGCGGGGTCGGGTGCTGGAGGGATGGGCTGCCTCAACAGGACTCATGGTAGTTAACCGGGGGTCGGTCCACACCTGCGTTCGGCAGCAGGGTGGGTCGATTGTAGATATCACACTGGCTACAGCGGACATTGCTCATAGTATCAGAGACTGGAAAGTTCTCCAAGGTGTTGAGACGTTATCCGACCACCAGTACATCTGTTTCAGTGTGTGTAATGAACTAGGTGCTGGTGCAGGTGATGGTGGTGGAAACCTGATTCGGAGCAATGAAGGTCTGCGATGGTCCCTCAAAAGTCTGGACAGGGAAGCGCTGGCTGAGGCCTTGGAGGTGCAGGCATGGATCCACGACAGCCACGCGCCGGTGAGTGCGGAAGATGAAGCGACCCGGATAGGAGAGGCCATTACTGAGGTCTGCGATGCAGCGATGGCCCGCGCAAGACCGTTCTACCCTCGTCGAAAAGTGTACTGGTGGTCCCCGGAACTTGCACAGATGCGCCAGGAGTGCACGAGGGTGAGGCGCCGGTACACTAGGAGCCGCAGGCGACGAGTACGAGATGAAGCTCAAGAGGCGTTGCTGTATGAAGCCTACCGGGTGGAAATCAAGCGGTTTCAGGCAGCTATCCGCAGAGCCAAGGACATGGCTTATCAGGAGATGCTGGAGTCTCTGAACAGCGACCCGTGGGGGAAACCGTACAAGATGGTGAGGCAGAAGCTCCGAACCACTGGTCCCCCACTGTCGCAAAGACTCCAGCCCCAGCTCCTAGCGAGAATTGTCTCCACCCTATTCCCGGATCGAGGCGAATATTTCCCGCCTGTGATGACGACGGCCGCACTTGATCGAGGGGATGATGTGAGGGACGCTACAGAAACGGAGGTCACAGAGTCAGAGCTGAGTGCTGCGCTGTTACGCCTTAAAGCAAGGAGAGTTGCTCCCGGCTTGGATGGGGTGCCTGGGCAGATATGGGTACTGGCCACGGAAAAGGAGAGCGCAATGGAGCTGAGAGTGCGTAATCTCTTCTCGTCTTGCATGGCGCAATGCCACTTTCCTGTGAGCTGGAAGACTGGAAAGTTAGTTCTCATTCAAAAAGAGGGCCGGCCGCTGGACTCGCCATCCGCGTATCGACCCATTGTGCTTCTGGGGGAGCTCTGCAAGCTCTTTGAGCGCGTGGTGGCGGCCCGGTTGGAGGCGCACCTTGAGAGAGTTGGCCCAAACCTTAGCGCGTGCCAGTTCGGATTCCGTCGGCACCTATCCACCATTGATGCCATATCGAGGGTGAGGGGGTTGGCGGATGAGGCAGTCGCCGGGGGAGGCGTCGTTGTGGCGGTGTCTTTAGACATAGCTAACGCGTTTAATACCCTCCCCTGGAGCTGCATCCAGGAGGCGCTTCGGTTTCATGCGGTCCCACAGTATCTTCGAAGGGTGGTGGCAGCCTATCTATCTAACAGGAAGGTAAGGTACCCAACCCGGGAAGGCTGGGGTGAGCAGGAAGTGTCGTGTGGTGTCCCACAGGGTTCGGTCCTCGGGCCGCTCCTGTGGAACATCGGGTATGACTGGGCGCTGCGAGGCGCGAATCTGCGAGGGGTAGAGGTGACGGCATACGCGGATGACACGCTATTGACGGCACGAGGACAGGACTATAGAAATGCGGCAGCGTTAGCCACAGTGGGGGTTGCGCATTTGGTTAGGCGAATCCGAAGGTTGGGATTAGAGGTGGCCTTGGAGAAGTCTGAGGCTATCTGCTTCCATGGCCCTCGGCTGGCGGTACCTAATGGTGCGAACATTGAGGTGGATGGAGTCTCCATCGGCGTGAAGGGATCAATCCGGTACCTTGGATTGGTTCTTGACAGCAGGTGGAAATTTGTGTCCCACTTTCAGAGAGTCCTCGAGAAGGTTATGCGGGCTGCCGGTGCGATGAGCCGACTGCTCCCCAATGTGGGCGGCCCGAGTGTTGCTTGTCGGAAACTCTTCTCAGGTGTGGTCAGGTCCATGGCAATGTACGGTGCTCCTATATGGTCGGATGCCCTGATTCCACGCAATAAGGCCCTACTGCGGAAACTGCAGAGGGTCATGGCTATTAGGGTGATCAGGGGGTATCGTACGATTTCGTACGACGCGGCGTGTGTGCTGGCTGGGAGCATGCCCTGGGATCTTGAGGCAGAGATCCTCTCCAGTGTACACGCTCGCGTCTCGGGTATGCGGTCAAGAGACCGAAATCCGGCTCCGGAGGATGTGCAGCGTTGGCGGAAGACCGCGCAGGAGGCCGCCCATCAAAAGTGGGTTGAGAGGTTGGAGGAGTCAAGCGCCGGCCGTGACATAGTCCAGGCGGTGAGGCCAGTGATGAAGGAGTGGCTGGACAGAAAGCACGGGGTGATTACCTTCCACCTAGCGCAGGTTCTCTCGGGGCATGGCTGTTTCGGGAGATACCTGTGCAATGTGGCTGGGAGGGAACCAACCACCGTGTGTCATGAGTGTGGAGCGATAGAAGATACGGCGCAACATGTGCTCGCCGAATGCCCAGCATGGGCAGTACAACGGGCTGAGCTGGTTGCGGCTGTAGGTGCAGACTTGTCGCTGCCAAGCATAATTCCGATAATGATTGGCAGCGAGAGTGCATGGAATGCCGTCACTGCCTTTTCTGAGGTAGTGATGAAGAGAAAGGAGGAGGCGGAGCGCGCACGAGAGGAGGACTCCACGTCCGCCCCAATGCGCCGCAGGAGGACCGGGCGAAGGCGGCTAGCCCACAATCGCTTGCCCTAGGGCGGACCTCTGAGTAATCGGTATGGGGTTATCGGTTACTCAGAGTAAGGTTTTGTGCACTGTGTTCCGTGTGCAAGCCTGTGGAGGAACAGGGAGACTACATCCCAGGAGGGTCCGAAAGGACAAACTCACGCTTACCATTTGGCGAGAGCGAAAGCGTCCCCAAAGGTTGCGGGAGGACGGAGGAACACCACGGGGTTTTTAGTGGGTAGGCACGGAAACGTGAGTCCCACATACCCCCTCACCTACCCCAGGGTGAGGGAAATCCATGAGGATTTTCCCCGTGTTAAAAAAAAAAAAAAAAAAAAAAAAAAGGTTAGGTTAGGTTAGGTTAGGTTAGGTTAGGTTAGGTTAGGTTAGGTTCCCCCCCGAAGTGCTGTCACCTTGTCGAGGTGGGGGGGCTTGCGCGTCCCTTTGATCCCCCGAGGCTATGCCGGCAGGGTCACCCATACCGGAAGGCTCGGGGAGGAGGGGCCAGACTAAGAACAGCACACCCCGGCGGGGCTCTTCATGGGCCTGGCAGGCGGGAATGGGCACGTCCACGTTTGGGCGTGCTGACCGGGGAGCTCACCCCGGAAAAAAGAGACGGAAGCTGTAGAGCAGCGAGGGTATTATTTCATGGAAAAGTCCCATCAGAAAATAAGTCCCCGGGCGGGTCCCAGCGATGGGGAATCCCGCGCTTCCACCCCACAGGTGGAAGGCAGCCTCACGTACTACGGGGGAGGCAATGATGGACTCGGAGGCCGGCAAGATGCCGGTCGACGTGAGCAACAACCTGGCACTCCTATGGACGAAGACTATGCGCGTAAATATGGACTTGATGACTCGGCGGTGGTGGTCGTCTCCCGGAAGGAGAGGGCTGCCGCTGAACGACATGGCGTGATTATGGCAAACATGGCCAGGGAGAGGGAGATCGATGAAGAGCTGGACAGACAGTTCCGTGAGGAACTGGAATCCATCGGACTCGGTCTCGATGATTCGTACTGCTCGGACGCCAGCCTGGCGTCGGATGTGTCGCGACGTTCTCGCGCTCCCGCAAGCGCCAGGACTGGCGCCCGAGTAGGGAAGAGGAGTAGACGAAACTCGTCCAAGGAGTCGGACGAGGATGTGATGGGCCCGCCTAAAAAGGTGGCTCCCAAAGTGAAGGGTCGAGGCCGCCCGCCCACGACTGGGCAGTATGTGGGGCTGGCTAAAGCTAAGGCTGAACTCAACGCCGCCAAGGAGAAGGCGTTGCGGCTTGAAGTCGAGGAGGAGATGGTACGGAGAGGGGAGCAGGTAAAGGAGGCCATTGGCAACTTTTGCATGGCATACCCTGACCCAACACCGGACGATGCCCCGCAGACGGCGGGACAACTAGAGAAAATGGTCCAGGACTCAGTGGCCATCATTGAAAAGGTGGCCACAAAGTCTATGAACCTGAAGGGAGGTTTCGTTAAGTCCTTGAAGGACGCTGCGTTTACCATCTCGGTCGCAGTGTCCCAACTCAAGGCCCGAACCATGTCGGAGGAGGTGGCGAAGCTGGAGGCCTCAAATGCAAAGCTCACTGGCCAGGTGGCAGAGCTGCGCAGGGAGGTCTTCGAACTTCGAAGGCAACCCGTTGCCCCGGCTGAGCCACAACTCAATGTAAAGGAGTTGCTAGAGGAAGTCTCGCGCTCTAACATTGCGCAGTTCAGCGCGATGTTGGAGACGAGGCTTGCCGGCATGGAGAACCGGCTCCCGCCGGAACCCCGAATGCTGGCTCCTCCTAATACCGGACGGGACAGGCAGGCCGACGTCGCGGCCCCTGATGTGTCAGTAATGACTTCCCAGGGCAGCCAAGAGCGGTCTGCCAGGAAGAAGAGTGCCACCGCGGGCACTTCTGCCCCAACCGCTACTCCCCGAAAGGGGAAGAGGAAGGAGAAGAAGAGCCTCGCGGTCAGAGAAGCGACAGCGGCAAGAGCTCCCGTTTCGCTCCACACCGCCCCCGTGGGGGAGACGTGGAGCGAAGTGGTGAAGCGAAAGTCGAAGAAACCGAAGGCGACGGAAAAGACGACCAAGTCTGCTCCAAAAAAGAAGACGTTCCGGCTTCGGCCACCCCGTTCTGAGGTTGTATGCCTCGACCTACAGCCAGGTGCTCTGGAGCGGGGAGTACAGCACCGCGACATAATCGCTGAGGCCAAGAAGCACCTTCGTCTTGAAGACGTTGAAGCTCTTGGCATCAAAGGCGTGCGTTTCCGTGGTGGTGCGAGTGGTGCGAGGTTGCTGGAGGTCTCGGGGGAAGGTGCGCCCGAGAAGGCAAACTCCCTGGCTGCGAAGCTAAGGGAGGTCTTGGACGCTACCAACTTCCGGGTCCATCGGCCAACGAAGAGGGTGGATCTGCGGGTGAAGGGGCTGGACGATTCTGTCACCCCAGAAGAAGTTGCGGCAGCTCTCGCGAGAGACGGAGGTTGTGATGTGGCGGCGATTAAGACGGGTAGGGTTACCAAATGGGGCACCCTATGGGTAGCCTGTCCCGTGGCCGCCGCCAAGAAGGTGGTGGGTGTTGGTCGGCTCCGGGTGGGCTGGGTTATTGCACGAGTTATCGTGCTGGAACCCAGGCCACTCAGGTGCTTCAAGTGCCTGGAGGCCGGCCACGTCAGTGCGCAATGCGGTGGCGGTGTTGACCGCAACGGAACTTGCTTTCGTTGCGGCCAACATGGTCACAATGCTCGTGACTGCGTAGCTGCTGATCCTGTATGCGCGCTATGTAAGGCGGCGGGAAAACCGGCAGCACACGCGTTGGGTGGCAGGAGTTGCCCAAACAAGGGCAAACGTAAGAAGGGGGCCAAAAGGTCCCAGAGAGAGGGCGAACCGACTGCTCCTCAACCTCCGTCACAAACCGACGGGGGAAGCAGATCGGGCAGCACTGCAGGCCGAGACCTGCCCAGGCCCAGGAGGGCAGTAGCTGGTGCTGAGGCGCCGCGGCCACCGCCCAACCCTGGAGAGGGCCCGGAGTCGATGGATACGGGGGTATCCGTCGTCCCGTAAAGGGGCCCTCGAGTGGATGACGTGCCTTGTGATCGGGTGCGTCACCAAGAGTGGACGGAGAGCAACACAGCCTCCGTGAGTTGAGTCTGAGTAAGACACCGCGGTGGGGGATGTGGAGAGAGCTAACGCGTGCCCACTTGTCCCCTGCCAAAACGCGGCGACGTAGATCACCGTGGGGTTTTAGTCGGTAGGCAGGGCTTTTCCCTGAGTCCGACATACTCCTTCGTCTCCCCCCGGAGCGAAGGAGATGCATGAGCATTTCCCCACGTAAAAAAAAAAAAAAAAAAAAAAAAAAAAAAAAAAAAAAAAAAAGGTTAGGTTAGGTTAGGTTAGGTTACGTTTCGGAGAAGTCGGCGGAGCCTGACTACAGGTCCGTCGTGGGTGGTGGGGCTATGGACGGCCGGAAAGAGTCCGTGGTGGTTAATGCTTTTAGCAGGCCCAGTAGATCGGGCAAGGAGGTTGATAGTTCGGGAGGTAAAGATGGTAAGCCCGGGAGGGGCAAGGTGTTATCGGTGTCGTTGACCAGACTGAACGTGGCTCAAATTCGAAGTCGGAGCAACCATCGGGAGAGTGAGGAAGAAACGGTGCTTCCGTCGGCTGGGGTGGAGGACAACATGTCCGACTCCTCAGTGGCCACCGTCACAACAGAAGGAGGACGTAAAAGGACAAGGACATGGGCGGATATGACATCTTCGGAGTCTGACCGAGACTCTGTCCGCTCCTCGTCCAAAATGTCAACAGCTCGCAGGGGGCGTGGTAGACCGCCCACTACCGGTGAGTACGTAGGGCTCGCTGCTGCCAAAGAACGGCACAACGAAGCTGAGCGGAGGGCCTTGGAACTTCAGGTCGAAAAGGAGTACGCCGAAATGGTGAACGAGAGGCGTGTCACAAGGGCATCCAGAATTACCGCATTGGGCGGTTCAGATAAGGATGAGGAGGCCTGCGCAGAGGTTGTCGCTCGAGAGGTGGAGGACGACATTAAAATGCTGCTTCATGTAGCCAACACATCCGGCCACCTCAAGGGCACTTATGTTAAGTCCCTTAAGGCGATTGCTGAGTCCTATAGGGAGAATATAGGAATCCTGCGACACCGAACGGTTACGCAGGAAACCGAAGCCCTGAAGGCTGAAAACCTTCGTCTCAGTGCGGAAGTGGCTAGCCTCAGGGAGGAAATGGCTACTCTTCAGGCCACGGTGGAGTATTTGCACCAGAGGCAGTCATACCCTGAAGTAACACCTACTCCTGATGCTTGGGATGGGGAGATGACCGATCATGTACCTCCAGCCGCACCTGTGGCTCCTAAACCGCTGCGTGCCCCCGTGGTGCAGCAAAAGGAACTGCCGGCAAATGCGAAGCCAAAGCCTCAGGCCAAGGCTAAGACTAAAGTAGAACCACTGGCTCCGCCGGAGGTTGATCAGACCTTTATGGCCGAGGTGATGCGACAAGTTGGCCTAATGGTAAACACCAGACTCGACTCTCTCGCTGCAAGGCTCCCTCCGGAGCCCAGGCTGCGTCCCCCTTTGGCGGCAGATGCCAAGATAAAGGCTAAAACCTTTGCTGCGGCAGTTGGTACTCCTGTGGCCGAGCCTCAAACCGAGGCTCGAGCCGAGGGAACAAAAGGGAAGGGTAAAGGGAAAGGGAAGGGCAAGGGAACCAAGGCACTCAATGCTCCTTCAAGCCAGGTTGCCAGCACATCTGCGGCATCCAATCCTGCGCCTGCCCCCAAACCATCAGGAAACGAATGGACCCCAGTTGTAGGAGGTCGTAAGGCAAGACGCAAGGCGAAAGGCAGGGCGGCGGCTAAGCCACAGCAAAACTCCCAGGGCAAACCTGGCAAAAAGCAGGTGAAGAAAAAGCGTAAGCCCAAGTTGAAGGCTCCACGCTCGCCGGCAGTGGTCATTATGCTGCAGCCGGAGGCACAAGAGCGAGGGCTTACTTATGCCAACATCCTCCTCAAGGCACAGGAGTCTGTTAATCCCACTGAACTAGGGATCGAGGGAGTAAGATTTAGAGAGGGGATCACGGGTTCTCGCATCCTTAATCTTCCGACCACGGCCACGGAGGAGCAAGCTGACCAACTGGCTTGTCAAATTAGAGACGCCTTAGGCGATGCTGCCAGAGTTTCCAGGCCTGTAAAGTGCGTTGACCTGCGTCTGTTTAACCTGGATGACACCGTCACTCCAGAGCAGGTCCTTGCACAGGTGGCAAAGGTGGGCTCATGCTCGCCTGAGCATGTTAGGGTAGGGCAGATGCGTCGTGGCGTTGGTGGAATGTACACAATATATGTGTCATGCCCTGTGGCTGCGGCCAAAGTTTTGCTGAAGGAGGGACGTATCTGCGTCGGTTGGAGCATTGCCCGCATTGAGGCTCTGGAGGCACGGCCGCTTAGATGTTACCGATGTCTCGAAAGGGGGCACACCAAAGCCCGATGCACGGCCATGATAGACCGCAGCGATATCTGCTATCGCTGTGGTAAAGCAGGCCATTTAGCGGCATCGTGCTCCTCGGCACCAAACTGCCCGATGTGCGCGGAGGCGAAGCGGCCCGCGTCACATGCTATTGGCAGCAAATTGTGCCAAGCCCCAAGGCGAAAAAGACCAGCGACCGAGACACCGGCCGGCGGTTCTCAAAGAGGCACACAGCAGATGCCTCAAGTAGATGTGATGGACACCAACAATGTCTAGTTCGCCGAACTACCATCTTCTCCAGGCGAACTTAAACCACTCTGCTGGCGCACAGGACTTATTCGTGCAGTCAATGGCGGAGTGGTCCATTGACGTTGCGGTGGCGGCCGAGCCATATTTTATTCCCAACCGTTACAACTGGTTAGCGGCGTCGGATAGGTCGGTGGTGATTGTAGGTGGGTCGGATTACGCTTCTCCGCCGCTTTCGTTTATCGAAAGTGGTGCCGGATTTGTAGTTGGCAAGTGGGGGGAAATGGTGCTTATAGGGGTCTATTTCTCTCCTAACAAAACATTGGCAGAGTTTGAAGTCTTCCTGGATCTTTTGGGTGCTGCGGTGAATCGTGCGGCCCCATTACCAGTTGTCGTTCTGGGAGACTTTAATGCGAAGTCAATCGCCTGGGGTTCCCCCGTTGCAGACCAGCGCGGCGACGCGGTTGAAGAGTGGGCCATTTCATCTGGCCTATCTCTGCTCAACCAGGGGATGGTTAATACCTGTGTCCGGCTGCAGGGCGGATCTATCGTAGATCTGTCCTTTGCTTCACCTGCAGTCGCTCAACGTGTCGTGGGATGGAGGGTCCTGGAGGGGGTGGAGACTCTTTCGGACCACCGTTACATCCGGTTTGATGTCTCCCGCTCTCGGGGAGTCTTCAGTCCCGACGTGCCAACAACAACATCTGGCTCGCCGTTTCCAAGATGGGCACTTAACCGCATGAACCGCGATCTACTGGTAGAGGCTGCAATAGTGCAATTATGGTTTACACCATCATCTACCGCACAGAACGCACCAGTGGAGGAGGGCACGGTATGGCTGGCTAACGCAATGACCGAGGTCTGTGACGCGGCCATGCCACGTGTAAGGCGTCGACCAACGAAGCGCGGAGTCTACTGGTGGAACCAGGAGATCGCTGGTCTTCGGGAGAACTGTATCGTGGCCCGAAGAGCCTATACCAATCACCTTAGGCGACGTAGGCGTAACGTTGCGGATGATGGCCCGCTTCACGAGGCATACAAAGACGCGAAAGCGGCGCTCAAGGCGGCAATTTGCCAATCAAAAGATCGCGCAAGGGAGGAGCTGCTCGAGGAGTTAAACCGAGATCCCTGGGGGCGCCCTTATCGTTCAGTTCGTGGGAAACTACGCAACGCCGGCCCCCCAGTGGTTGAATCTCTCGAGCCTCCTCTCCTTGAGTCTGTCGTTGCGGCGTTGTTCCCCACGAGACCGGCGTTTGTTCCACCGCATATGGCTCCCTCAGCAGATGTTGAGGATGCTGCTGTACCACCTGTCACTACCGGTGAGCTGGGTGCAGCATTTTTACGGCTCAGGGGTAAAAAGACAGCCCCTGGACCTGATGGAATCCCGGGGAGCGCCTGGGTCATTGTGGAGGAGTTGTTTGACGAAAGGTTTCGGGGTCTTCTGGATTCTTGTCTCCAGTCTGGTCGCTTTCCATCGAAATGGAAGACAGGACGGCTAGTCCTCTTAAAGAAGGAGGGGCGGGCGTTTGACTCTCCGTCGGCGTATCGGCCCATCGTGCTTCTTGATGAGGCCGGTAAGCTCTTCGAGCGCATTTTGGCGTCCCGCATCAATGAACATCTTGGTGCGGGCGGCCCTGATCTATCCCCGTGTCAGTACGGGTTCAGGGTCGCACACTCCACCATTGACGCCATTCTTAGCGTGAAAGAGGAGACGCAACAGGCAGTGTCGCAGGGCAAAGTGGCTCTGGCGGTATCGCTTGATATCGCCAATGCCTTTAACAGCCTGCCATTCGAGGTGATTGATGAGGCACTTCGGTATCATCGGCTACCCAACTACCTGCGACGCATACTCCACGATTACCTGCGGGGTAGAAGTGTCGTATATGTTGGCCGTGATGGACTTCTCCGTAGCAGAGGAGTGTCGTGCGGTGTCCCACAGGGGTCGGTCCTCGGGCCGCTCTTGTGGAACATCGGTTACGACTGGGCCCTTAGAGGTGCCCAGCTCCGAGGTATAAGCGTTACGTGCTACGCTGATGACACGTTGGTCACCGCACGTGGTGCCGACTTTGAGGCGACAGCCAGATTGGCCACAGAAGGTGTCACCCACATGGTGAACAGGATCCAAAAGCTTGGCCTGAAAATGGCGATTGAGAAGACGGAGGCCCTTTACTTCTACGGCCCTCGCCGGAAGCCGACTCAAGGTGCTCATCTGCTCATTGATGGAGTGCGAATCAACATCAGCTCGTGCATTAAATATCTCGGGCTGTTTGTTGATCCTAAGTGGAGTTTTCGCGAGCATTTTCGGCGGCAGTCCCTGAAGCTGGTGAAAACGGCTCACGCACTTGGTAGCCTATTGCCAAACATCGGTGGCCCCAGTTCCAGCGCGCGCCGGCTTTATACTGGCGTCGTACGCTCCATGGCGTTGTACGGGGCACCAGTGTGGGTGGACGCCCTTAGTGCCCATAACAAAACCCTTCTTAGGAGGCCCCAAAGGGCTATGGCATTGAGGGTGATACACGGTTACCGCACCGTGTCTTTTGAGGCGGCCTGCGTACTTGCGGGGACTCCCCCATGGGAGCTGGATGCGGAAGTGCTGGCATCTGTGTATAAGCAGAGAGCCGAAGCACACAGCCTGGGCAGTAGAGCGACGCCCGGGGCGTTGACCCAATGGCGAAGGCGCGCTCAGAGGATGGCTCTGCTGAAATGGCGACAACGTCTGGAGCATCCATCTGCTGGCCACTTGACCATAGGAGCAATTCGGCCTGTCCTAGAGCGATGGGTCAATCGCAAGGAGGGTGGGCTCTCCTTCCGCATCACGCAGGTCCTCACCGGACATGGATGTTTCGGTGGCTACCTGCACAAGATCGGTCGGGAGCCTACAATGGAATGCCATGAGTGCGGTGCCGGTGCTGACTCGGCTACGCATACATTGGCTCTCTGCCCAGCATTCGATAGCGAACGCCAGGAACTCCTCGCTGCTATCGGACCCGACCTGACGCTGTCGGCCGTGGCTAAAGCCATAGTTACGAGCGGAAGGTCAAGGGACGCCTTCGCCTCCTTCTGCGAGAGTGTCATCTCGCGGAAAGAGATGGCGGAGAGGGCGAGAGAGGACGACCCGCTATCAGTCGCGTCGCGACGCAGACGAACGGGTCGTCGGAGGCGGCTGCATGGGCTGTTGCACCCATCGTAGCCCGGCGCGGGGGTATCGTGCCCCCGCACCATAGCCTCAAGGTGGCAGGCGCCCCTCTCACATCCGGGAGGTGAGGTGCCATGGCAAGACGGAGGGCCTTAACGGGCTGCCGCACAGTCCGCGAATGGCTTTTAAAGTTCTCGTGGCAGCGGTTGACGGATGTCCCTGGGTTTTAGTGGGTCGGGCAGACCATCGCCCATCCCCACACACCTCCCGGTGCTCGCAACAGCTCGGTTGAGACGGTCTGATAGCAGATTTCCCAGGGTGAAAAAAAAAAAAAAAAAAAAAAAGGTTAGGTTAGGTTAGGTTAGGTTAGGTTGGGGTGCGAGTCAGATGACCTCCACGTGGTGCACTCTGGGCAACGAGTGGTTCCAACATTTTCCGTTCGGAGAAAGTTGGGCCCAATCGGCTAACATCTGACAAGGCGGGTGCCTCTTCTGGGCCCTGCAACCCCTGTACGTGTCTACTTTGGACCGTGCAACTCGCTGCTCCTTCTGAGCAGCTTTGAGAGGGGTATCACGAAGACGGCCGCCCCTTAAGGGTGGTCGCAAAGGGGGGTAATGGGAGCATCGCGAAAGCGGTGCAACGGGGGCCTACGCCAACCTCCGATCATCGTAACCCACTGCGGTTCCTGCAACGACCCCCACTCGTGGCGTTGTGGGGTACGCGGGTTCTGTGGTGGAACGAGGGCTTGCCTTAACCGGCCGGCCGCGTGAAGGACACACTATAAAACCCGAGAGAAACCTCGTTAAAACCTGCCAATACTCCCCGGCCTTGGCAGTACTTAGGGTTCCCTGTGTATGAGGCCACTGCACAGGGTGACAATTAGTTGTTCTCTTCTCGTGGGATTTGTTATGGGTTCTCGTTTTAAATTTCATGACGTTTCGGAGAAGTCGGCGGAGCCTGACTACAGGTCCGCCGTGGGTGGTGGGGCTATGGACGGCCGGAAAGAGTCCGTGGTGGTTGATGCTTTTAGCAGGCCCAGTAGATCGGGCAAGGAGGTTGATTGTTCGGGAGATGATAAGCCCGGGAGGGGCAAGGTGTTATCGGTGTCGTTGACCAGACTGAACGTGGCTCAAATTCGAAGTCGGAGCAACCATCGGGAGAGTGAGGAAGAAACGGTGCTTCCGTCGGCTGGGGTGGAGGACAACATGTCCGACTCCTCGGTGGCCACCGTCACAACAGAAGGAGGACGTAAAAGGACAAGGACATGGGCGGATATGACATCTTCGGAGTCTGACCGAGACTCTGTCCGCTCCTCGTCCAAAATTTCAACAGCTCGCAGGGGGCGTGGTAGACCGCCCACTACCGGAGAGTACGTAGGGCTCGCTGCTGCTAAAGAACGGCACAACGAAGCCGAGCGGAAGGCCTTGGAACTTCAGGTCGAAAAGGAGTACGCCAAAATGGTGAACGAGAGGCGTGTCACAAGGGCATCCAGAGTTACCGCATTGGGCGGTTCAGATAAGGATGAGGAGGCCTGCGCAGAGGTTGTCGCTCGAGAGGTGGAGGACGACATTAAAATGCTGCTTCATGTAGCCAACACATCCGGCCACCTCAAGGGCACTTATGTCAAGTCCCTTAAGGCGATTGCTGAGTCCTATAGGGAGAATATAGGAATCCTGCGACACCGAACGGTTACGCAGGAAACCGAAGCCCTGAAGGCTGAAAACCTTCGTCTCAGTGCGGAAGTGGCTAGCCTCAGGGAGGAAATGGCTACTCTTCAGGCCACGGTGGAGTATCTGCACCAGAGGCAGACATACCCTGAGGTAACACCTATTTCTGAGGCTTGGGATGGGGAGATGACCGATGATGTACCTCCGGCCGCACCTGTGGCTCCTAAATCGCTGCGTGCCCCCGTGGTGCAGCAAAAGGAACTGCCGGCAATGGCGAAGCCAAAGCCTCAGGCTAAGACTAAGGTAGAACAACTGGCTCCGCCAGAGGTTGATCAGACCTTTATGGCCGAGGTGATGCGGCAAGTAGGCCTAATGGTAAACACCAGACTGGACTCTATCGCTGCAAGGCTCCCTCCGGAGCCCAGGCTGCGTCCCCCTTTGGCGGCTGACGCCAAGATAAAGGCTAAAACCTTTGCTGCTGCAGTTGGTACTCCTGTGGCCAAGCCTCAGGTTTCGAAGGAGGAAACTAAAGGGAAAGGGAAAGGCAAGGGGAAAGGCAAGGGAACTAAGGCACTCGATGCCCCTTCAAGCCAGGTTGCCAGCACATCTGCGGCATCTAATCCTGCGCCTGCCCCCAAACCATCAGGAAACGAATGGACCCCAGTTGTAGGAGGTCGTAAGGCAAGACGCAAGGCGAAAGGCAGGGCGGCGGCTAAGCCACAGCATAACTCCCAGGGCAAACCTGGCAAAAAGCAGGTGAAGAAAAAGCGTAAGCCCAAGTTGAAGGCTCCACGCTCGCCGGCAGTGGTCATTATGCTGCAGCCGGAGGCACAAGAGCGAGGGCTTACTTATGCTAACATCCTCCTCAAGGCACAGGAGTCTGTTAATCCCACTGAACTAGGGATCGAGGGAGTAAGATTTAGAGAGGGGATCACGGGTTCTCGCATCCTTAATCTTCCGACCACGGCCACGGAGGAGCAAGCTGACCAACTGGCTTGTCAAATCAGAGACGCCTTAGGCGATGCGGCCAGAGTCTCCAGGCCTGTGAAGTGCGTTGACCTGCGTCTGTTTAACCTGGATGACACCGTCACTCCAGAGCAGGTCCTTGCACAGGTGGCAAAGGTGGGCTCATGCTCGCCTGAGCATGTTAGGGTAGGGCAGATGCGTCGTGGCGTTGGTGGAATGTACACAATATATGTGTCATGCCCTGTGGCTGCGGCCAAAGTTTTGCTGAAGGAGGGACGTATCTGCGTCGGTTGGAGCATTGCCCGCATTGAGGCTCTGGAGGCACGGCCGCTAAGATGTTACCGATGTCTCGAAAGGGGGCACACCAAAGCCCGATGCACGGCCATGATAGACCGCAGCGATATCTGCTATCGCTGTGGTAAAGCAGGCCATATAGCGGCATCGTGCTCCTCGGCACCAAACTGCCCGATGTGCGCGGAGGCGAAGCGGCCCGCGTCACATGCTATTGGCAGCAAATTGTGCCAAGCCCCAAGGCGAAAAAGACCAGCGACCGAGACACCGGCCGGCGGTTCTCAAAGAGGCACACAGCAGATGCCTCAAGTAGATGTGATGGACACCAACAATGTCTAGTTCGCCGAACTACCATCTTCTCCAGGCGAACTTAAACCACTCTGCTGGCGCACAGGACTTATTCGTGCAGTCAATGGCGGAGTGGTCCATTGGCGTTGCGGTAGCTGCCGAGCCATACTTTATTCCCAACCGTTACAACTGGTTAGCGGCGTTGGATAGGTCAGTGGTGATTGTAGGTGGGTCGGATTACGCTTCCCCACCGCTTTCGTTTATCGAAAGTGGTGCCGGATTTGTAGTTGGCAAGTGGGGGGAAATGGTGCTTATAGGGGTCTATTTCTCTCCTAACAAAACATTGGCAGAGTTTGAAGTCTTCCTGGATCTTTTGGGTGCTGCGGTGAATCGTGCGGCCCCATTACCAGTTGTCGTTCTGGGAGACTTTAATGCGAAGTCAATCGCCTGGGGTTCCCCCGTTGCAGACCAGCGAGGCGACGCGGTTGAAGAGTGGGCCATTTCATCTGGCCTATCTCTGCTCAACCAGGGGAGGGTTAATACCTGTGTCCGGCTGCAGGGCGGATCTATCGTAGATCTGTCCTTTGCTTCACCTTCAGTCGCTCAACGTGTCGTGGGATGGAGGGTCCTGGAGGGGGTGGAGACTCTTTCGGACCACCGTTACATCCGGTTTGATGTCTCCCGCTCTCGGGGAGTCTTCAGTCCCGACGTGCCAACAACATCTGGCTCGCCGTTTCCAAGATGGGCACTTAACCGCATGAACCGCGATCTACTGGTAGAGGCGGCAATAGTGCAACTATGGTTTACACCATCATCTACCGCACAGAACGCACCAGTGGAGGAGGGCACGCTATGGCTGGCTAACGCAATGACCGAGGTCTGTGACGCGGCCATGCCACGTGTAAGGCGTCGACCAACGAAGCGCGGAGTCTACTGGTGGAACCAGGAGATCGCTGGTCTTCGGGAGAACTGTATCGTGGCCCGAAGAGCCTATACCAATCACCTTAGGCGACGTAGGCGAAACGTTGCGGATGATGGCCCGCTTCACGAGGAATACAAAGACGCGAAAGCGGCGCTCAAGGCGGCAATTTGCCAATCAAAAGATCGCGCAAGGGAGGAGCTGCTCGAGGAGTTAAACCGAGATCCCTGGGGGCGCCCTTATCGTTCAGTTCGTGGGAAACTACGTAACGCCGGCCCCCCAGTGGTTGAATCTCTCGAGCCTCCTCTCCTTGAGTCTGTCGTTGCGGCGTTGTTCCCCACGAGACCGGCGTTTGTTCCACCGCATATGGCTCCGTCAGCAGATGTTGAGGATGCTGCAGTACCACCTGTCACTACCGGTGAGCTGGGTGCAGCATTTTTACGGCTCAGGGGTAAAAAGACAGCTCCTGGACCTGATGGAATCCCGGGGAGCGCCTGGGTCATTGTGGAGGAGTTGTTTGACGAAAGGTTTCGGGGTCTTTTGGATTCTTGTCTCCAGTCTGGTCGCTTTCCATCGAAATGGAAGACAGGACGGCTAGTCCTCTTAAAGAAGGAGGGGCGGGCGTTTGACTCTCCGTCGGCGTATCGGCCCATCGTGCTTCTTGATGAGGCCGGTAAGCTCTTCGAGCGCATTTTGGCGTCCCGCATCAATGAACATCTTGGTGCGGGCGGCCCTGATCTATCCCCGTGTCAGTACGGGTTCAGGGTCGCACACTCCACCATTGACGCCATTCTTAGCGTGAAAGAGGAGACGCAACAGGCAGTGTCGCAGGGCAAAGTGGCTCTGGCGGTATCGCTTGATATCGCCAATGCCTTTAACAGCCTGCCATTCGAGGTGATTGATGAGGCACTTCGGTATCATCGGCTACCCAACTACCTGCGACGCATACTCCACGATTACCTGCGGGGTAGAAGTGTCGTATATGTTGGCCGTGATGGACTTCTCCGTAGCAGAGGAGTGTCGTGCGGTGTCCCACAGGGGTCGGTCCTCGGGCCGCTCTTGTGGAACATCGGTTACGACTGGGCCCTTAGAGGTGCCCAGCTCCGAGGTATAAGCGTTACGTGCTACGCTGATGACACGTTGGTCACCGCACGTGGTGCCGACTTTGAGGCGACAGCCAGATTGGCCACAGAAGGTGTCACCCACATGGTGAACAGGATCCAAAAGATTGGCCTGAAAGTGGCGATTGAGAAGACGGAGGCCCTTTACTTCTACGGCCCTCGCCGGAAGCCGACTCAAGGTGCTCATCTGCTCATTGATGGAGTGCGAATCAACATCAGCTCGTGCATTAAATATCTCGGGCTGTTTGTTGATCCTAAGTGGAGTTTTCGCGAGCATTTTCGGCGGCAGTCCCTGAAGCTGGTGAAAACGGCTCACGCGCTTGGTAGCCTATTGCCAAACATCGGTGGCCCCAGTTCCAGCGCGCGCCGGCTTTATACTGGCGTCGTACGCTCCATGGCGTTGTACGGGGCACCAGTGTGGGTGGACG
Organism: Choreutis nemorana; assembly: GCA_949316135.1. Taxonomy (NCBI): domain Eukaryota; kingdom Metazoa; phylum Arthropoda; class Insecta; order Lepidoptera; family Choreutidae; genus Choreutis; species Choreutis nemorana. Next base: position 6,772,475 of record OX438622.1, read on the forward strand.
CCCTTAGTGCCCATAACAAAACCCTTCTTAGGAGGCCCCAAAGGGCTATGGCATTGAGGGTGATACACGGTTACCGCACCGTGTCTTTTGAGGCGGCCTGCGTACTTGCGGGGACTCCCCCATGGGAGCTGGATGCGGAAGTGCTGGCATCTGTGTATAAGCAGAGAGCCGAAGCACACAGCCTGGGCAGTAGAGCGACGCCCGGGGCGTTGACCCAATGGCGAAGGCGCGCTCAGAGGATGGCTCTGCTGAAATGGCGACAACGTCTGGAGCATCCATCTGCTGGCCACTTGACCATAGGAGCAATTCGGCCTGTCCTAGAGAGATGGGTCAATCGCAAGGAGGGTGGGCTCTCCTTCCGCATCACGCAGGTCCTCACCGGACATGGATGTTTCGGTGGCTACCTGCACAAGATCGGTCGGGAGCCTACAATGGAATGCCATGAGTGCGGTGCCGTTGCTGACTCGGCTACGCATACATTGGCTCTCTGCCCAGCATTCGATAGCGAACGCCAGGAACTCCTCGCTGCTATCGGACCCGACCTGACGCTGTCGGCCGTGGCTAAAGCCATAGTTACGAGCGGAAGGTCAAGGGACGCCTTCGCCTCCTTCTGCGAGAATGTCATCTCGCGGAAAGAGATGGCGGAGAGGGCGAGAGAGGATGACCCGCTATCAGTCGCGTCGCGACGCAGACGAACGGGTCGTCGGAGGCGGCTGCATGGGCTGTTGCACCCATCGTAGCCCGGCGCGGGGGTATCGTGCCCCCGCACCATAGCCTCAAGGTGGCAGGCGCCCCTCTCACATCCGGGAGGTGAGGTGCCATGGCAAGACGGAGGGCCTTAACGGGCCGCCGCACAGTCCGCGAATGGCTTTTAAAGTTCTCGTGGCAGCGGTTGACGGATGTCCCTGGGTTTTAGTGGGTCGGGCAGACCATCGCCCATCCCCACACACCTCCCGGTGCTCGCAACAGCTCGGTTGAGACGGTCTGATAGCAGATTTCCCAGGGTGAAAAAAAAAAAAAAAAAAAAAGGTTAGGTTAGGTTAGGTTAGGTTAGGTTAGGTTAGGTTAGGTTAGGTTAGGTTAGGTTAGGTTAGGTTAGGTTAGGTTAGGTTCCCCCCCGATGTCCCCCCCGAAGTGCTGTCACCTTGTCGAGGTGGGGGGGCTTGAAGGTCCCAATGATCCTCCAGGGCTGTGCCGGCAGGGCTACCCATACCGGATTGGCTTGGAGGTGAGGGGCTGGACTAAGAGCAGCACGACGTGGTGAGGAGGAGACCTCGGTAAAAAACCGGAGGAGACAACCTCATTAAAAAACAAGGGTGCGCCGCGTGTAGGCGTGCCCGCCGAGGAGGATACCTCACTAAAAAACCTGAGGAGACAACCTCACTAAAAAACCAGGGTGCGCCGCGTGGAGGCGTGCCCGCCGAGGAGGAGACCTCTTTAAAAAACCTGAGGAGACAACCTCACTAAAAAACAGGGGTGCGCTTGCGCGCCCGAGTGGAGCTCCCATGGCTTCGGCTGTGGTCGAGCGTGGCTTGCGTGGTAGTGATGGCGGTTCGCTGCCTGAACCCGTGAGTGTCGGGGGGGTTCGAGTCCCCCCATCATACGACGAGGAAGTCCCGAAAGGGCGACCGTTGGTGGTGCCTGCGGTAGGAACCTAACGGGATCCCGCTGGGTGCCACCACTAAGCGGTGACGCGGAAACGCCGGAGTGGTTTTAGTGGGTATGCCAGTGACCGTGGGTCGGTCCGATGGAGAGCCCCACATACCCCCTGGTTCCACCGGGGGGATGCATAAGGTCGCATTTCCACTTCGTCAACAAAAAAAAAAAAAAAAAGGTTCCCCCCCGATGTGCTGTCACCTTGTCGAGGTGGGGGGGCTTGAAGGTCCCAATGATCCTCGAGGGCTGTGCCGGCAGGGCTACCCATACCGGATTGGCTTGGAGGTGAGGGGCTGGACTAAGAGCAGCACGACGTGGTGAGGAGGAGACCTCGGTAAAAAACCGGAGGAGACAACCTCATTAAAAAACAAGGGTGCGCCGCGTGTAGGCGTGCCCGCCGAGGAGGATACCTCTCTAAAAAACCTTAGGAGACAACCTCACTAAAAAACCAGGGTGCGCTTGCGCGCCCGAGTGGAGGCGTGCCCGCCGAGGAGGAGACCTCTTTAAAAAACCTGAGGAGACAACCTCACTAAAAAACAGGGGTGCGCTTGCGCGCCCGAGTGGAGCTCCCATGGCTTCGGCTGTGGTCGAGCCTGCCTTGCGTGGTAGTGATGGCGGTTCGCTGCCTGAACCCGTGAGTGTCGGGGGTGTTCGAGTCCCCCCATCATACGACGAGGAAGTCCCGAAAGGGCGACCGTGGGTGGTGCCTGCGGTAGTAACCTAACGGGATCCCGCTGGGTGCCACCACTAAGCGGTGACGCGGAAACGCCGGAGTGGTTTTAGTGGGTATGCCAGTGACCGTGGGTCGGTCCGATGGAGAGCCCCACATACCCCCTGGTTCCACCGGGGGGATGCATAAGGTCGCATTTCCACTTCGTCAACAAAAAAAAAAAAAAAAAAAAAAGGTTAGGTTAGGTTAGGTTTCCCCCCCCCCCGAAGTGCTGTCACCTTGTCGAGGTGGGGGGGCTTGCGCGTCCCTTTGATCCCCCGAGGCTATGCCGGCAGGGTCACCCATACCGGAAGGCTCGGGGAGGAGGGGCCAGACTAAGAACAGCACACCCCGGCGGGGCTCTTCATGGGCCTGGCAGGCGGGAATGGGCACGTCCACGTTTGGGCGTGCTGACCGGGGAGCTCACCCCGGAAAAAAGAGACGGAAGCTGTAGAGCAGCGAGGGTATTATTTCATGGAAAAGTCCCATCAGAAAATAAGTCCCCGGGCGGGTCCCAGCGATGGGGAATCCCGCGCTTCCACCCCACAGGTGGAAGGCAGCCTCACGTACTACGGGGGAGGCAATGATGGACTCGGAGGCCGGCAAGATGCCGGTCGACGTGAGCAACAACCTGGCACTCCTATGGACGAAGACTATGCGCGTAAATATGGACTTGATGACTCGGCGGTGGTGGTCGTCTCCCGGAAGGAGAGGGCTGCCGCTGAACGACATGGCGTGATTATGGCAAACATGGCTAGGGAGAGGGAGATCGATGAAGAGCTGGACAGACAGTTTCGTGAGGAATTGGAATCCATCGGACTCGGTCTCGATGATTCGTACTGCTCGGACGCCAGCCTGGCGTCGGATGTATCGCGACGTTCTCGCGCTCCCGCAAGCGCCAGGAGTGGCGCCCGAGTAGGGAAGAGGAGTAGACGAAACTCGTCCGAGGAGTCGGACGAGGATGTGATGGGCCCGCCTAAAAAGGTGGCTCCCAAAGTGAAGGGTCGAGGCCGCCCGCCCACGACTGGGCAGTATGTGGGGCTGGCTAAAGCTAAGGCTGAACTCAACGCCGCCAAGGAGAAGGCGTTGCGGCTTGAAGTCGAGGAGGAGATGGTACGGAGAGGGGAGCAGGTAAAGGAGGCCATTGGCAACTTTTGCATGGCATACCCTGACCCAACACCGGATGATGCCCCGCAAACGGCAGGGCAACTAGAAAAGATGGTCCAGGACTCAGTGGCCATCATCGAAAAGGTGGCCACAAAGTCTATGAACCTGAAAGGAGGCTTTGTCAAGTCCTTGAAGGACGCTGCGTTTACCATCTCGGTCGCAGTGTCCCAACTCAAGGCCCGAACCATGTCGGAGGAGGTGGCGAAGCTGGAGGCCTCAAATGCAAAGCTCACTGGCCAGGTGGCAGAGCTGCGCAGGGAGGTCTTCGAACTTCGAAGGCAACCCGTTGCCCCAGCTGAGCCACAACTCAATGTAAAGGAGTTGCTAGAGGAAGTCTCGCGCTCTAACATTGCGCAGTTCAGCGCGATGTTGGAGACGAGACTTGCCGGCATGGAGAACCGGCTCCCGCCGGAACCCCGAATGCTGGCTCCTCCTAATACCGGACGGGACAGGCAGGCCGACATTGCGGCCCCTGATGTGTCAGTCATGACTTCCCAGGGTAGCCAAGAGCGGTCTGCCAGGAAGAAGAGTGCCGCCGTGGGCACTTCTGCCCCAACCGCCACTCCCCGAAAGGGGAAGAGGAAGGAGAAGAAGAGCCTCGCGGCCAGAGAAGCGACAGCGGCTAGAGCTCCCGGTTCGCTCAACGCCGCCCCTGTGGGGGAGACGTGGAGTGAAGTGGTGAAGCGGACGCCGAATCGAACGAGGACGGTAGAGAAGGCTGCAAAACCAGCCGCTCCCAAGAAGACGAAGAAGAAGAGTATCCGGCTCCGGCCGCCCCGCTCTGAGGTTGTTTGTCTGGACTTACAACCTGGTGCTCAAGAGCGGGGGATCCAATACACGGACATCATCGCTGAGGCCAAGAAGCACCTTCGTCTTGAAGCCGTTGAAGCTCTTGGCATCAAAGGCGTGCGTTTCCGTGGTGGTGCGAGTGGTGCGAGGTTGCTGGAGGTCTCGGGGGAAGGTGCGCCCGAGAAGGCAAACTCCCTAGCTGCGAAGCTAAGGGAGGTCTTGGACGCCACCAACTTCCGGGTCCATCGGCCAACGAAGAGGGTGGATCTGCGGGTGAAGGGGCTGGACGATTCAGTCACCCCAGAAGAAGTCGCGGCAGCTCTCGCGAGAGACGGAGATTGTGATGTGGCGGCAATCAAGACGGGTAGGGTTACCAAATGGGGCACCCTATGGGTAGCCTGTCCCGTGGCCGCCGCCAAGAAGGTGGTGGGTGTTGGTCGGCTCCGGGTGGGCTGGGTTATTGCACGAGTTATCGTGCTGGAGCCCAGGCCACTCAGGTGCTTCAAGTGCCTGGAGGCCGGCCACGTCAGTGCGCAATGCGGTGGCGGTGTTGACCGCAATGGAACTTGCTTTCGTTGCGGCCAACATGGTCATAATGCTCGTGACTGCGAAGCCGCTGATCCTGTCTGCGCCCTGTGTAAGGCAGCGGGAAAACCGGCAGCACACGTGTTGGGTGGCAGGAGTTGCCCAAACAAGGGCAAACGTAAGAAGGGGTCCAAAAGGTCCCAGAGAGAGGGCGAACCGACTGCTCCTCAACCTCCGTCACAAACCGACGGCGGAAGCAGATCGGGCAGCACTGCAGGCCGAGACCTGCCCAGGCCCAGGAGGGCAGTAGCTGGTGCTGAGGCGCCGCGGCCACCGCCCAACCCTGGAGAGGGCCCGGAGGCGATGGATACGGGGGTATCCGTCGTCCCGTAAAGGGGCCCTCGAGTTGATGACGTGCCTTGTGATCGGGTGCGTCACCAAGAGTGGACGGAGAGCAACACAGCCTCCGTGAGTTGCAGTCTGAGTAAGACACCGCGGTGGGGGATGTGGAGAGAGCTAACGCGTGCCCACTTGTCCCCTGCCAAAACGCGGCGACGTAGATCACCGTGGGGTTTTAGTCGGTAGGCAGGGCTTTTCCCTGAGTCCGACATACTCCTTCGTCTCCCCCCGGAGCGGAGGAGATGCATGAGCATTTCCCCACGTACAAAAAAAAAAAAAAAAAAAGGTTAGGTTTCCCCCCCGATGTGCTGTCACCTTGTCGAGGTGGGGGGGCTTGAAGGTCCCAATGATCCTCCAGGGCTGTGCCGGCAGGGCTACCCATACCGGATTGGCTTGGAGGTGAGGGGCTGGACTAAGAGCAGCACACCCCGGCGGGGCTCTTAATGGGTCTGGCAGGCGGGAAGGGGCACGTCCACGTTTGGGCGTGCTGACCGGGGAGCTCACCCCGGAAAAAAGAGACGGAAGCTGTAGAGCAGCGAAGGTTTTATTTCATGGAAAAGTCCCATCAGAAAATAAGTCCCCGGGCGGGTCCCAGCGATGGGGAATCCCGCGCTTCCACCCCACAGGTGGAAGGCAGCCTCACGTACTACGGGGGAGGCAATGATGGACTCGGAGGCCGGCAAGATGCCGGTCGACGTGAGCAACAACCTGGCACTCCTATGGACGAAGACTTTGCGCGTAAATATGGACTTGATGAATCGGCGGTGGTGGTCGTCTCCCAGAAGGAGAGGGCTGCCGCCGAACGACATGGCGTGATTATGGCAAACATTGCTAGGGAGAGGGAGATCGATGAAGAGCTGGACAGACAGTTCCGTGAGGAACTGGAATCCATCGGACTCGGTCTCGATGATTCGTACTGCTCGGACGCCAGCCTGGCGTCGGATGTGTCGCGACGTTCTCGCGCTCCCGCAAGCGCCAGGACTGGCGCCCGAGTAGGGAAGAGGAGTAGACGAAACTCGTCCGAGGAGTCGGACGAGGATGTGATGGGCCCGCCTAAAAAGGTGGCTTCCAAAGTGAAGGGTCGAGGCCGCCCGCCCACGACTGGGCAGTATGTGGGGCTGGCTAAAGCTAAGGCTGAACTCAACGCCGCCAAGGAGAAGGCGTTGCGGCTTGAAGTCGAGGAGGAGATGGTACGGAGAGGGGAGCAGGTAAAGGAGGCCATTGGCAACTTTTGCATGGCATACCCTGACCCAACACCGGACGATGCCCCGCAGACGGCGGGACAACTAGAGAAAATGGTCCAGGACTCAGTGGCCATCATCGAAAAGGTGGCCACGAAATCGATGAACCTGAAGGGAGGTTTCGTTAAGTCCTTGAAGGACGCTGCATTAACCATCTCGGTCGCAGTGTCCCAACTCAAGGCCCGAACGATGTCGGAGGAGGTGGCGAAGTTGGAGGCCGCAAATGCGCGGCTCACAAGCCAGTTGGCGGAGCTGCGCAGGGAGGTCGCCGAGCTTCGGCGGCAGCCCGTCGCCCCAGCCGAGCCACAGCCCAACATAAAGGAGTTGTTGGAGGAGGTCTCGCGCTCCAATATTGCACAGTTCAGTGCGATGTTGGAGACGAGGCTTGCCAGCATGGAGAACCGGCTCCCGCCGGAACCCCGAATGCTGGCTCCTCCTAATACCGGACGGGACAGGCAGGCCGACATTGCGGCCCCTGATGCGTCAGTCATGACTTCCCAGGGTAGCCAAGAGCGGTCTGCCAGGAAGAAGAGTGCCGCCGTGGGCACTTCTGCCCCAACCGCCACTCCCCGAAAGGGGAAGAGGAAGGAGAAGAAGAGCCTCGCGGCCAGAGAAGCGACAGCGGCAAGAGCTCCCGGTTCGCTCAACACCGCCCCTGTGGGGGAGACGTGGAGTGAAGTGGTGAAGCGGACGCCGAATCGAACGAGGACGGTAGAGAAGGCTGCAAAACCAGCCGCCCCCAAGAAGACGAAGAAGAAGAGTGTCAGGCTCCGGCCACCCCGCTCTGAGGTTGTCTGTCTGGACTTACAACCCGGTGCTCTAGAGCGGGGGATACAGCACCGCGACATAATCGCTGAGGCCAAGAAGCACCTTCGTCTTGAAGACGTCGAGGCTCTTGGCATCAAAGGCGTGCGTTTCCGTGGTGGTGCGAGTGGTGCGAGGTTGCTGGAGGTCTCGGGGGAAGGTGCGCCCGAGAAGGCAAACTCCCTAGCTGCGAAGCTAAGGGAGGTCTTGGACGCCACCAACTTCCGGGTCCATCGGCCAACGAAGAGGGTGGATCTGCGGGTGAAGGGGCTGGACGATTCAGTCACCCCAGAAGAAGTCGCGGCAGCTCTCGCGAGAGACGGAGATTGTGATGTGGCGGCAATCAAGACGGGTAGGGTTACCAAATGGGGCACCCTATGGGTAGCATGTCCCGTGGCCGCCGCCAAGAAGGTGGTGGGTGTTGGTCGGCTCCGGGTGGGCTGGGTTATTGCACGAGTTATCGTGCTGGAACCCAGGCCACTCAGGTGCTTCAAGTGCCTGGAGGCCGGCCACGTCAGTGCGCAATGCGGTGGCGGTGTTGACCGCAATGGAACTTGCTTTCGTTGCGGCCAACATGGTCATAATGCTCGTGACTGCGAAGCCGCTGATCCTGTCTGCGCCCTGTGTAAGGCAGCGGGAAAACCGGCAGCACACGCGTTGGGTGGCAGGAGTTGCCCAAACAAGGGCAAACGTAAGAAGGGGTCCAAAAGGTCCCAGAGAGAGGGCGAACCGACTGCTCCTCAACCTCCGTCACAAACCGACGGGGGAAGCAGATCAGGCAGCACTGCAGGCCGAGACCTGCCCAGGCCCAGGAGGGCAGTAGCTGGTGCCGAGCCGCCGCGGCCACCGCCCAACCCTGGAGAGGGCCCGGAGTCGATGGATACGGGGGTATCCGTCGTCCCGTAAAGGGGCCCTCGAGTGGATGACGTGCCTCGTGATCGGGTGCGTCACCAAGAGTGGACGGAGAGCAACACAGCCTCCGTGAGTTGCAGTCTGAGTAAGACACCGCGGCGGGGGATGTGGAGAGAGCTAACGCGTGCCCACTTGTCCCCTGCCAAAACGCGGCGACGTAGATCACCGTGGGGTTTTAGTCGGTAGGCAGGGCTTTTCCCTGAGTCCGACATACTCCTTCGTCTCCCCCCGGAGCGGAGGAGATGCATGAGCATTTCCCCACGTACAAAAAAAAAAAAAAAAAGGTTAGGTTAGGTTCGCGCTTAGCCGACTACTCCCCAATATAGGTGGCCCAAGTGTTGCGTGCCGAAAGCTCTTTTCTGGTGTGGTTAGGTCGATGGCAATGTATGGTGCTCCCATATGGTCGGATGCCCTGAATTCCCGTAACAAGACCCTGCTGCGGAAGCTGCAGAGAGTCATGGCGATCAGGGTGATTAGGGGGTACCGTACGATCTCGTACGACGCGGCTTGTGTGCTGGCTGGGAGCATGCCCTGGGATCTTGAGGCAGAGATCCTCTCCAGCGTGCACGCTCGCGTCTCGGAGATGCGGTCAAGAGGCCAAATCCCCGCTCCAGATGAGGTGCAGCGTTGGCGAAAGACCGCGCAGGGGGCTGCCCACCAAAAGTGGGTCGAGAGGTTGGAGGAGCCAAGCGCCGGGCGTGACATAGTCCAGGCAGTGAGGCCAGTGATGAAGGAGTGGCTGGACAGAAAACACGGGGCGATCACCTTTCACCTGGCACAGGTTCTCTCGGGGCATGGCTGTTTCGGGAGATACCTGTGCAATGTGGCTGGGAGGGAACCAACCACCGTGTGTCATGAGTGTGGAGCGGTAGAAGATACGGCGCAACATGTGCTCGCCGAATGCCCAGCATGGGCAGTACAGCGGGCTGAGCTGGTTGCGGCTGTAGGTGCAGACCTGTCGCTGCCAAGCATAATTCCGATAATGATTGGCAGCGAGAGTGCATGGAATGCCGTCACTGCCTTTTCTGAGGTAGTGATGAAGAGAAAGGAGGAGGCGGAGCGTGCACGAGAGGAGGACTCCACGTCCGCCCCAATGCGCCGCAGGAGGACCGGGCGAAGGCGGCTAGCCCACAATCGCTTGCCCTAGGGCGGACCTCTGAGTAATCGGTATGGGGTTATCGGTTACTCAGAGTAAGGTTTTGTGCACTGTGTTCCGTGTGCAAGCCTGTGGAGGAACAGGGAGACTACATCCCAGGAGGGTCCGAAAGGACAAAACTCACGCTTACCATTTGGCGAGAGCGAAAGCGTTCCCAAAGGTTGCGGGAGGGCGGAGGAACACCACGGGGTTTTTAGTGGGTAGGCACGTAACCGTGAGTCCCACATACCCCCTCACCTGCCCCAGGGTGAGGGAAATCCATGAGGATTTTCCCCGTGTTAAAAAAAAAAAAAAAAAAAAAAAAAAAAGGTTAGGTTAGGTTCCCCCCCGATGTGCTGTCACCTTGTCGAGGTGGGGGGGCTTGAAGGTTCCGTTGATCCTCCAAGGCTGTGCCGGCAGAGTTACTCATACCGGATTGGCTTGGAGGGGAGGGGCTGGACCAAGAACAGCACAGCTTCGGCGGGGCCCGTCATGGGCCTGTCAGGCGAGGTGGGCGCGCCTAACCGGGAGGTTCCGGGCGCGCTGACGGGAGAGCGCACTCCCGAAAAAAGCGACGACGATGAGGTGACATCGGAGAGGTATAAAAATGAAAAGGTCGCTTATGAAAATAAGTCCCCAGGCGGGTCCCAGCGATGGGGAATCCCGCCCATCCACTCCGGTGGATGGTAGCTCCTTGTACTATGGGGGGAGCAGTAACGACCTCGGAGGCCGGGTTAGTACGCCTGGTCGACGTGAACAACGACATGGCTCGAAAACTGACACTGACAACGCGCGTGGACTTGGTTCTGATGACTTTCCGGTGGTGGTCGTCTCCCAGAAGGAGAGGGTTGCCGCTGAACGACATGGCGTGATTTTGGCTAATATGGCTAGAGAGAGGGAGATCGATGAAGAGTTGGACAGACAGTTCCGTGAGGAACTAGAATCCATCGGACTCGGTCTCGATGATTCCTACTGCTCGGACGCCAGCCTGGCGTCGGATGTGTCGCGGCGTTCTCGCGCTCCCGCAAGCGCCAGGACTGGCGCCCGAGTAGGGAAGAGGAGTAGACGAAACTCGTCTGAGGAGTTGGACGAGGATGTGATGGGCCCACCTAAAAAGGTGGCTCCCAAAGTGAAGGGCCGAGGCCGCCCGCCCACTACTGGGCAGTATGTTGGGCTGGCCAGAGCTAAGGCTGAACTCAACGCCGCCAAGGAGAAGGCGTTGCGGCTTGAAGTCGAGGAGGAGATGGTACGGAGAGGGGAACAGGTAAAGGAGGCCATTGGCAACTTTTGCATGGCATACCCTGACCCAACACCGGACGATGCCCCGCAAACGGCAGGGCAACTAGAAAAGATGGTCCAGGACTCAGTGGCCATCATCGAAAAGGTGGCCACAAAGTCTATGAACCTGAAAGGAGGCTTTGTCAAGTCCTTGAAGGACGCTGCGTTTACCATCTCGGTCGCAGTGTCCCAACTCAAGGCCCGAACCATGTCGGAGGAGGTGGCGAAGCTGGAGGCCTCAAATGCAAAGCTCACTGGCCAGGTGGCAGAGCTGCGCAGGGAGGTCTTCGAACTTCGAAGGCAACCCGTTGCCCCAGCTGAGCCACAACTCAATGTAAAGGAGTTGCTAGAGGAAGTCTCGCGCTCTAACATTGCGCAGTTCAGCGCGATGTTGGAGACGAGACTTGCCGGCATGGAGAACCGGCTCCCGCCGGAACCCCGAATGCTGGCTCCTCCTAATACCGGACGGGACAGGCAGGCCGACATTGCGGCCCCTGATGTGTCAGTCATGACTTCCCAGGGTAGCCAAGAGCGGTCTGCCAGGAAGAAGAGTGCCGCCGTGGGCACTTCTGCCCCAACCGCCACTCCCCGAAAGGGGAAGAGGAAGGAGAAGAAGAGCCTCGCGGCCAGAGAAGCGACAGCGGCTAGAGCTCCCGGTTCGCTCAACGCCGCCCCTGTAGGGGAGACGTGGAGTGAAGTGGTGAAGCGGACGCCGAATCGAACGAGGACGGTAGAGAAGGCTGCAAAACCAGCCGCCCCCAAGAAGACGAAGAAGAAGAGTATCCGGCTCCGGCCGCCCCGCTCTGAGGTTGTTTGTCTGGACTTACAACCTGGTGCTCAAGAGCGGGGGATCCAATACACGGACATCATCGCTGAGGCCAAGAAACACCTTCGTCTTGAAGACGTTGAAGCTCTTGGCATCAAAGGCGTGCGTTTCCGTGGCGGTGCGAGTGGGGCGAGGTTGCTGGAGGTCTCCGGAGAAGGTGCGCCCGAGAAAGCAAACTCCCTAGCTGCGAAGCTAAGGGAGGTCTTGGACGCTACCAACTTCCGGGTCCATCGGCCAACGAAGAGGGTGGATTTGCGTGTGAAGGGGCTGGACGATTGTGTCACCCCAGAAGAAGTGGCGGCAGCTCTCGCGAGGGATGGAGGCTGTGATGTGGCGGCGATTAAGACGGGTAGGGTTACCAAATGGGGCACCCTATGGGTAGCCTGTCCCGTGGCCGCTGCCAAGAAGGTGGTGGGTGTTGGTCGGCTCCGGGTGGGCTGGGTTATTGCACGAGTCATCGTGCTGGAACCCAGGCCACTCAGGTGCTTCAAGTGCCTTGAGGCCGGCCACGTCAGTGCACAATGTGTTAGCAGTGTTGACTGTAACGGAACTTGCTTTCGTTGCGGCCAACATGGTCATAATGCCCGTGACTGCGTAGCCGCAGATCCTGTCTGCGCCCTGTGTAAGGCAGCGGGAAAACCGGCAGCACATGCGTTGGGTGGCAGGAGTTGTCCAAACAAGGGCAAACGTAAGAAGGGGGCCAAAAGGTCCCAGAGAGAGGGCGAATCGACTGCTCCTCAACCTCCGTCGCAAACCGACGGGGGAAGCAGATCGGGCAGCACTGCAGGCCGAGACCTGCCCAGGTCCAGCAGGGCAGTAGCTGGTGCTGAGGCACCGCGGCCACCGCCCAACCCTGGAGAGGGCCCGGAGGCGATGGATACGGGGGTATCCGTCGTCCCGTAAAGGGGCCCTCGAGTGGATGACGTGCCTCGTGATCGGGCACGTCACCAAGAGTGTACGGAGAGCAACACAGCCTCCGTGAGTTGCAGTCTGAGTAAGACACCGCGGCGGGGGATGTGGAGAGAGCTAACGCGTGCCCACTTGTCCCCTGCCAAAACGCGGCGACGTAGATCACCGTGGGGTTTTAGTCGGTAGGCAGGGCTTTTCCCTGAGTCCGACATACTCCTTCGCCTCCCCCCGGAGCGGAGGAGATGCATGAGCATTTCCCCAAAAAAAAAAAAAAAAAAAAAAAAAAAAAAAAAAAAAAAAAAAAAAAAAAAAAAAAAAAAAAAAAAAGGTTAGGTTAGGTTAGGTTAGGTTAGGTTAGGTTAGGTTAGGTTGGGTTGGGTTAGGTTAGGTTAGGTTAGGTTAGGTTAGGTTAGGTTAGGTTAGGTTAGGTTAGGTTAGGTTAGGTTAGGTTAGGTTAGGTTAGGTTAGGTTAGGTTAGGTTAGGTTAGGTTAGGTTAGGTTAGGTTAGGTTAGGTTAGGTTAGGTTAGGTTAGGTTAGGTTAGGTTAGGTTAGGTTAGGTTAGGTTAGGTTAGGTTAGGTTAGGTTAGGTTAGGTTAGGTTAGGTTAGGTTAGGTTAGGTTAGGTTAGGTTAGGTTAGGTTAGGTTAGGTTAGGTTAGGTTAGGTTAGGTTAGGTTAGGTTAGGTTAGGTTAGGTTAGGTTAGGTTAGGTTAGGTTAGGTTAGGTTAGGTTAGGTTAGGTTAGGTTAGGTTAGGTTAGGTTAGGTTAGGTTAGGTTAGGTTAGGTTAGGTTAGGTTAGGTTAGGTTAGGTTAGGTTAGGTTAGGTTAGGTTAGGTTAGGTTAGGTTAGGTTAGGTTAGGTTAGGTTAGGTTAGGTTAGGTTAGGTTAGGTTAGGTTAGGTTAGGTTAGGTTAGGTTAGGTTAGGTTAGGTTAGGTTAGGTTAGGTTAGGTTAGGTTAGGTTAGGTTAGGTTAGGTTAGGTTAGGTTAGGTTAGGTTAGGTTAGGTTAGGTTAGGTTAGGTTAGGTTAGGTTAGGTTAGGTTAGGTTAGGTTAGGTTAGGTTAGGTTAGGTTAGGTTAGGTTAGGTTAGGTTAGGTTAGGTTAGGTTAGGTTAGGTTAGGTTAGGTTAGGTTAGGTTAGGTTAGGTTAGGTTAGGTTAGGTTAGGTTAGGTTAGGTTAGGTTAGGTTAGGTTAGGTTAGGTTAGGTTAGGTTAGGTTAGGTTAGGTTAGGTTAGGTTAGGTTAGGTTAGGTTAGGTTAGGTTAGGTTAGGTTAGGTTAGGTTAGGTTAGGTTAGGTTAGGTTAGGTTAGGTTAGGTTAGGTTAGGTTAGGTTAGGTTAGGTTAGGTTAGGTTAGGTTAGGTTAGGTTAGGTTAGGTTAGGTTAGGTTAGGTTAGGTTAGGTTAGGTTAGGTTAGGTTAGGTTAGGTTAGGTTAGGTTAGGTTAGGTTAGGTTAGGTTAGGTTAGGTTAGGTTAGGTTAGGTTAGGTTAGGTTAGGTTAGGTTAGGTTAGGTTAGGTTAGGTTAGGTTAGGTTAGGTTAGGTTAGGTTAGGTTAGGTTAGGTTAGGTTAGGTTAGGTTAGGTTAGGTTAGGTTAGGTTAGGTTAGGTTAGGTTAGGTTAGGTTAGGTTAGGTTAGGTTAGGTTAGGTTAGGTTAGGTTAGGTTAGGTTAGGTTAGGTTAGGTTAGGTTAGGTTAGGTTAGGTTAGGTTAGGTTAGGTTAGGTTAGGTTAGGTTAGGTTAGGTTAGGTTAGGTTAGGTTAGGTTAGGTTAGGTTAGGTTAGGTTAGGTTAGGTTAGGTTAGGTTAGGTTAGGTTAGGTTAGGTTAGGTTAGGTTAGGTTAGGTTAGGTTAGGTTAGGTTAGGTTAGGTTAGGTTAGGTTAGGTTAGGTTAGGTTAGGTTAGGTTAGGTTAGGTTAGGTTAGGTTAGGTTAGGTTAGGTTAGGTTAGGTTAGGTTAGGTTAGGTTAGGTTAGGTTAGGTTAGGTTAGGTTAGGTTAGGTTAGGTTAGGTTAGGTTAGGTTAGGTTAGGTTAGGTTAGGTTAGGTTAGGTTAGGTTAGGTTAGGTTAGGTTAGGTTAGGTTAGGTTAGGTTAGGTTAGGTTAGGTTAGGTTAGGTTAGGTTAGGTTAGGTTAGGTTAGGTTAGGTTAGGTTAGGTTAGGTTAGGTTAGGTTAGGTTAGGTTAGGTTAGGTTAGGTTAGGTTAGGTTAGGTTAGGTTAGGTTAGGTTAGGTTAGGTTAGGTTAGGTTAGGTTAGGTTAGGTTAGGTTAGGTTAGGTTAGGTTAGGTTAGGTTAGGTTAGGTTAGGTTAGGTTAGGTTAGGTTAGGTTAGGTTAGGTTAGGTTAGGTTAGGTTAGGTTAGGTTAGGTTAGGTTAGGTTAGGTTAGGTTAGGTTAGGTTAGGTTAGGTTAGGTTAGGTTAGGTTAGGTTAGGTTAGGTTAGGTTAGGTTAGGTTAGGTTAGGTTAGGTTAGGTTAGGTTAGGTTAGGTTAGGTTAGGTTAGGTTAGGTTAGGTTAGGTTAGGTTAGGTTAGGTTAGGTTAGGTTAGGTTAGGTTAGGTTAGGTTAGGTTAGGTTAGGTTAGGTTAGGTTAGGTTAGGTTAGGTTAGGTTAGGTTAGGTTAGGTTAGGTTAGGTTAGGTTAGGTTAGGTTAGGTTAGGTTAGGTTAGGTTAGGTTAGGTTAGGTTAGGTTAGGTTAGGTTAGGTTAGGTTAGGTTAGGTTAGGTTAGGTTAGGTTAGGTTAGGTTAGGTTAGGTTAGGTTAGGTTAGGTTAGGTTAGGTTAGGTTAGGTTAGGTTAGGTTAGGTTAGGTTAGGTTAGGTTAGGTTAGGTTAGGTTAGGTTAGGTTAGGTTAGGTTAGGTTAGGTTAGGTTAGGTTAGGTTAGGTTAGGTTAGGTTAGGTTAGGTTAGGTTAGGTTAGGTTAGGTTAGGTTAGGTTAGGTTAGGTTAGGTTAGGTTAGGTTAGGTTAGGTTAGGTTAGGTTAGGTTAGGTTAGGTTAGGTTAGGTTAGGTTAGGTTAGGTTAGGTTAGGTTAGGTTAGGTTAGGTTAGGTTAGGTTAGGTTAGGTTAGGTTAGGTTAGGTTAGGTTAGGTTAGGTTAGGTTAGGTTAGGTTAGGTTAGGTTAGGTTAGGTTAGGTTAGGTTAGGTTAGGTTAGGTTAGGTTAGGTTAGGTTAGGTTAGGTTAGGTTAGGTTAGGTTAGGTTAGGTTAGGTTAGGTTAGGTTAGGTTAGGTTAGGTTAGGTTAGGTTAGGTTAGGTTAGGTTAGGTTAGGTTAGGTTAGGTTAGGTTAGGTTAGGTTAGGTTAGGTTAGGTTAGGTTAGGTTAGGTTAGGTTAGGTTAGGTTAGGTTAGGTTAGGTTAGGTTAGGTTAGGTTAGGTTAGGTTAGGTTAGGTTAGGTTAGGTTAGGTTAGGTTAGGTTAGGTTAGGTTAGGTTAGGTTAGGTTAGGTTAGGTTAGGTTAGGTTAGGTTAGGTTAGGTTAGGTTAGGTTAGGTTAGGTTAGGTTAGGTTAGGTTAGGTTAGGTTAGGTTAGGTTAGGTTAGGTTAGGTTAGGTTAGGTTAGGTTAGGTTAGGTTAGGTTAGGTTAGGTTAGGTTAGGTTAGGTTAGGTTAGGTTAGGTTAGGTTAGGTTAGGTTAGGTTAGGTTAGGTTAGGTTAGGTTAGGTTAGGTTAGGTTAGGTTAGGTTAGGTTAGGTTAGGTTAGGTTAGGTTAGGTTAGGTTAGGTTAGGTTAGGTTAGGTTAGGTTAGGTTAGGTTAGGTTAGGTTAGGTTAGGTTAGGTTAGGTTAGGTTAGGTTAGGTTAGGTTAGGTTAGGTTAGGTTAGGTTAGGTTAGGTTAGGTTAGGTTAGGTTAGGTTAGGTTAGGTTAGGTTAGGTTAGGTTAGGTTAGGTTAGGTTAGGTTAGGTTAGGTTAGGTTAGGTTAGGTTAGGTTAGGTTAGGTTAGGTTAGGTTAGGTTAGGTTAGGTTAGGTTAGGTTAGGTTAGGTTAGGTTAGGTTAGGTTAGGTTAGGTTAGGTTAGGTTAGGTTAGGTTAGGTTAGGTTAGGTTAGGTTAGGTTAGGTTAGGTTAGGTTAGGTTAGGTTAGGTTAGGTTAGGTTAGGTTAGGTTAGGTTAGGTTAGGTTAGGTTAGGTTAGGTTAGGTTAGGTTAGGTTAGGTTAGGTTAGGTTAGGTTAGGTTAGGTTAGGTTAGGTTAGGTTAGGTTAGGTTAGGTTAGGTTAGGTTAGGTTAGGTTAGGTTAGGTTAGGTTAGGTTAGGTTAGGTTAGGTTAGGTTAGGTTAGGTTAGGTTAGGTTAGGTTAGGTTAGGTTAGGTTAGGTTAGGTTAGGTTAGGTTAGGTTAGGTTAGGTTAGGTTAGGTTAGGTTAGGTTAGGTTAGGTTAGGTTAGGTTAGGTTAGGTTAGGTTAGGTTAGGTTAGGTTAGGTTAGGTTAGGTTAGGTTAGGTTAGGTTAGGTTAGGTTAGGTTAGGTTAGGTTAGGTTAGGTTAGGTTAGGTTAGGTTAGGTTAGGTTAGGTTAGGTTAGGTTAGGTTAGGTTAGGTTAGGTTAGGTTAGGTTAGGTTAGGTTAGGTTAGGTTAGGTTAGGTTAGGTTAGGTTAGGTTAGGTTAGGTTAGGTTAGGTTAGGTTAGGTTAGGTTAGGTTAGGTTAGGTTAGGTTAGGTTAGGTTAGGTTAGGTTAGGTTAGGTTAGGTTAGGTTAGGTTAGGTTAGGTTAGGTTAGGTTAGGTTAGGTTAGGTTAGGTTAGGTTAGGTTAGGTTAGGTTAGGTTAGGTTAGGTTAGGTTAGGTTAGGTTAGGTTAGGTTAGGTTAGGTTAGGTTAGGTTAGGTTAGGTTAGGTTAGGTTAGGTTAGGTTAGGTTAGGTTAGGTTAGGTTAGGTTAGGTTAGGTTAGGTTAGGTTAGGTTAGGTTAGGTTAGGTTAGGTTAGGTTAGGTTAGGTTAGGTTAGGTTAGGTTAGGTTAGGTTAGGTTAGGTTAGGTTAGGTTAGGTTAGGTTAGGTTAGGTTAGGTTAGGTTAGGTTAGGTTAGGTTAGGTTAGGTTAGGTTAGGTTAGGTTAGGTTAGGTTAGGTTAGGTTAGGTTAGGTTAGGTTAGGTTAGGTTAGGTTAGGTTAGGTTAGGTTAGGTTAGGTTAGGTTAGGTTAGGTTAGGTTAGGTTAGGTTAGGTTAGGTTAGGTTAGGTTAGGTTAGGTTAGGTTAGGTTAGGTTAGGTTAGGTTAGGTTAGGTTAGGTTAGGTTAGGTTAGGTTAGGTTAGGTTAGGTTAGGTTAGGTTAGGTTAGGTTAGGTTAGGTTAGGTTAGGTTAGGTTAGGTTAGGTTAGGTTAGGTTAGGTTAGGTTAGGTTAGGTTAGGTTAGGTTAGGTTAGGTTAGGTTAGGTTAGGTTAGGTTAGGTTAGGTTAGGTTAGGTTAGGTTAGGTTAGGTTAGGTTAGGTTAGGTTAGGTTAGGTTAGGTTAGGTTAGGTTAGGTTAGGTTAGGTTAGGTTAGGTTAGGTTAGGTTAGGTTAGGTTAGGTTAGGTTAGGTTAGGTTAGGTTAGGTTAGGTTAGGTTAGGTTAGGTTAGGTTAGGTTAGGTTAGGTTAGGTTAGGTTAGGTTAGGTTAGGTTAGGTTAGGTTAGGTTAGGTTAGGTTAGGTTAGGTTAGGTTAGGTTAGGTTAGGTTAGGTTAGGTTAGGTTAGGTTAGGTTAGGTTAGGTTAGGTTAGGTTAGGTTAGGTTAGGTTAGGTTAGGTTAGGTTAGGTTAGGTTAGGTTAGGTTAGGTTAGGTTAGGTTAGGTTAGGTTAGGTTAGGTTAGGTTAGGTTAGGTTAGGTTAGGTTAGGTTAGGTTAGGTTAGGTTAGGTTAGGTTAGGTTAGGTTAGGTTAGGTTAGGTTAGGTTAGGTTAGGTTAGGTTAGGTTAGGTTAGGTTAGGTTAGGTTAGGTTAGGTTAGGTTAGGTTAGGTTAGGTTAGGTTAGGTTAGGTTAGGTTAGGTTAGGTTAGGTTAGGTTAGGTTAGGTTAGGTTAGGTTAGGTTAGGTTAGGTTAGGTTAGGTTAGGTTAGGTTAGGTTAGGTTAGGTTAGGTTAGGTTAGGTTAGGTTAGGTTAGGTTAGGTTAGGTTAGGTTAGGTTAGGTTAGGTTAGGTTAGGTTAGGTTAGGTTAGGTTAGGTTAGGTTAGGTTAGGTTAGGTTAGGTTAGGTTAGGTTAGGTTAGGTTAGGTTAGGTTAGGTTAGGTTAGGTTAGGTTAGGTTAGGTTAGGTTAGGTTAGGTTAGGTTAGGTTAGGTTAGGTTAGGTTAGGTTAGGTTAGGTTAGGTTAGGTTAGGTTAGGTTAGGTTAGGTTAGGTTAGGTTAGGTTAGGTTAGGTTAGGTTAGGTTAGGTTAGGTTAGGTTAGGTTAGGTTAGGTTAGGTTAGGTTAGGTTAGGTTAGGTTAGGTTAGGTTAGGTTAGGTTAGGTTAGGTTAGGTTAGGTTAGGTTAGGTTAGGTTAGGTTAGGTTAGGTTAGGTTAGGTTAGGTTAGGTTAGGTTAGGTTAGGTTAGGTTAGGTTAGGTTAGGTTAGGTTAGGTTAGGTTAGGTTAGGTTAGGTTAGGTTAGGTTAGGTTAGGTTAGGTTAGGTTAGGTTAGGTTAGGTTAGGTTAGGTTAGGTTAGGTTAGGTTAGGTTAGGTTAGGTTAGGTTAGGTTAGGTTAGGTTAGGTTAGGTTAGGTTAGGTTAGGTTAGGTTAGGTTAGGTTAGGTTAGGTTAGGTTAGGTTAGGTTAGGTTAGGTTAGGTTAGGTTAGGTTAGGTTAGGTTAGGTTAGGTTAGGTTAGGTTAGGTTAGGTTAGGTTAGGTTAGGTTAGGTTAGGTTAGGTTAGGTTAGGTTAGGTTAGGTTAGGTTAGGTTAGGTTAGGTTAGGTTAGGTTAGGTTAGGTTAGGTTAGGTTAGGTTAGGTTAGGTTAGGTTAGGTTAGGTTAGGTTAGGTTAGGTTAGGTTAGGTTAGGTTAGGTTAGGTTAGGTTAGGTTAGGTTAGGTTAGGTTAGGTTAGGTTAGGTTAGGTTAGGTTAGGTTAGGTTAGGTTAGGTTAGGTTAGGTTAGGTTAGGTTAGGTTAGGTTAGGTTAGGTTAGGTTAGGTTAGGTTAGGTTAGGTTAGGTTAGGTTAGGTTAGGTTAGGTTAGGTTAGGTTAGGTTAGGTTAGGTTAGGTTAGGTTAGGTTAGGTTAGGTTAGGTTAGGTTAGGTTAGGTTAGGTTAGGTTAGGTTAGGTTAGGTTAGGTTAGGTTAGGTTAGGTTAGGTTAGGTTAGGTTAGGTTAGGTTAGGTTAGGTTAGGTTAGGTTAGGTTAGGTTAGGTTAGGTTAGGTTAGGTTAGGTTAGGTTAGGTTAGGTTAGGTTAGGTTAGGTTAGGTTAGGTTAGGTTAGGTTAGGTTAGGTTAGGTTAGGTTAGGTTAGGTTAGGTTAGGTTAGGTTAGGTTAGGTTAGGTTAGGTTAGGTTAGGTTAGGTTAGGTTAGGTTAGGTTAGGTTAGGTTAGGTTAGGTTAGGTTAGGTTAGGTTAGGTTAGGTTAGGTTAGGTTAGGTTAGGTTAGGTTAGGTTAGGTTAGGTTAGGTTAGGTTAGGTTAGGTTAGGTTAGGTTAGGTTAGGTTAGGTTAGGTTAGGTTAGGTTAGGTTAGGTTAGGTTAGGTTAGGTTAGGTTAGGTTAGGTTAGGTTAGGTTAGGTTAGGTTAGGTTAGGTTAGGTTAGGTTAGGTTAGGTTAGGTTAGGTTAGGTTAGGTTAGGTTAGGTTAGGTTAGGTTAGGTTAGGTTAGGTTAGGTTAGGTTAGGTTAGGTTAGGTTAGGTTAGGTTAGGTTAGGTTAGGTTAGGTTAGGTTAGGTTAGGTTAGGTTAGGTTAGGTTAGGTTAGGTTAGGTTAGGTTAGGTTAGGTTAGGTTAGGTTAGGTTAGGTTAGGTTAGGTTAGGTTAGGTTAGGTTAGGTTAGGTTAGGTTAGGTTAGGTTAGGTTAGGTTAGGTTAGGTTAGGTTAGGTTAGGTTAGGTTAGGTTAGGTTAGGTTAGGTTAGGTTAGGTTAGGTTAGGTTAGGTTAGGTTAGGTTAGGTTAGGTTAGGTTAGGTTAGGTTAGGTTAGGTTAGGTTAGGTTAGGTTAGGTTAGGTTAGGTTAGGTTAGGTTAGGTTAGGTTAGGTTAGGTTAGGTTAGGTTAGGTTAGGTTAGGTTAGGTTAGGTTAGGTTAGGTTAGGTTAGGTTAGGTTAGGTTAGGTTAGGTTAGGTTAGGTTAGGTTAGGTTAGGTTAGGTTAGGTTAGGTTAGGTTAGGTTAGGTTAGGTTAGGTTAGGTTAGGTTAGGTTAGGTTAGGTTAGGTTAGGTTAGGTTAGGTTAGGTTAGGTTAGGTTAGGTTAGGTTAGGTTAGGTTAGGTTAGGTTAGGTTAGGTTAGGTTAGGTTAGGTTAGGTTAGGTTAGGTTAGGTTAGGTTAGGTTAGGTTAGGTTAGGTTAGGTTAGGTTAGGTTAGGTTAGGTTAGGTTAGGTTAGGTTAGGTTAGGTTAGGTTAGGTTAGGTTAGGTTAGGTTAGGTTAGGTTAGGTTAGGTTAGGTTAGGTTAGGTTAGGTTAGGTTAGGTTAGGTTAGGTTAGGTTAGGTTAGGTTAGGTTAGGTTAGGTTAGGTTAGGTTAGGTTAGGTTAGGTTAGGTTAGGTTAGGTTAGGTTAGGTTAGGTTAGGTTAGGTTAGGTTAGGTTAGGTTAGGTTAGGTTAGGTTAGGTTAGGTTAGGTTAGGTTAGGTTAGGTTAGGTTAGGTTAGGTTAGGTTAGGTTAGGTTAGGTTAGGTTAGGTTAGGTTAGGTTAGGTTAGGTTAGGTTAGGTTAGGTTAGGTGTTAGGTTAGGTTAGGTTAGGTTAGGTTAGGTTAGGTTAGGTTAGGTTAGGTTAGGTTAGGTTAGGTTAGGTTAGGTTAGGTTAGGTTAGGTTAGGTTAGGTTAGGTTAGGTTAGGTTAGGTTAGGTTAGGTTAGGTTAGGTTAGGTTAGGTTAGGTTAGGTTAGGTTAGGTTAGGTTAGGTTAGGTTAGGTTAGGTTAGGTTAGGTTAGGTTAGGTTAGGTTAGGTTAGGTTAGGTTAGGTTAGGTTAGGTTAGGTTAGGTTAGGTTAGGTTAGGTTAGGTTAGGTTAGGTTAGGTTAGGTTAGGTTAGGTTAGGTTAGGTTAGGTTAGGTT